>JAUEPR010000046.1:0-395837 GCA_030435655.1 Armillaria novae-zelandiae
AGCCCTTATACCATGTATGTATTCATACATATCGCAAAATTACATGGCTAGACACGATGAGAGCGTGTCATATCCCCACACTAAGCTATGGACCTTCCACGGTCCTGTAGTGGTTCTCTAGGTGTTGGTATCACCATTCACAATGCACAGACATCTTTCAAGTTGGCCCGGAAGCTAGCTTGTTAGTCTAGACACCTCCATTGTCACCCGCGCTGTCAATTTTTATCTAATAATGACAAGTATTTATGTCATGTTGGACTTTTTAAGCTGTCAAATCGTCTAACAGCTCCCTCTTTTCACCACGACTTTTTCTCTTTTTCTCCTCCTTGTATTCAACACATTCCGAGTCTCTCTTGTCATGTCCGACTCCGAACTCATTCCGTCGCATCGCACGCCTATGTCAGATGTTTTGTGACAACCTCGTGAGTGCCGGGCACTCACTGCGCGCTACTTCGAGGTGGACACGTGCATGGCGGCGTCTCCAGAGGAATTACTACGTGTCCTTAATAAAGCTCACACATACTTGGTGTGTCTCTACCTTTTCTCCGGCCTTATGTGCGCTAACCAGTCTCGTTTTATCTCTAGGATGTGCACATGTGTATCCTGCACGATTTCAAGCTCGTTGATTCATGCTACGGATTGTCCTTGCACACCCTCATTTGTATCCCTTGTTGGCCGTATCCCGTTTGAACAGCGTCCATTGGCCTGGCGCCGTTGGTTTCTGACAGATGTGGAGATGGATCGTAATGATGTATGTCTCTCAATCTGGCTCCGCGCCTCTTTTCGGATTTTTCTATCCGTTCATTTTCTCAGTACAAACTAGACGAGTCTTTCCTCGCTCCCTGGAGAGGAAGGTTATGAGGTCAATGGTGACCACTCGGTCCTTGAAACTCGATGTTCGACCTTTCCACCGCCTCGTATTGCCTCCTCCACGTCGTCCAGTAGCTTCCACTATCGACGTCTGCGTCTTCTCCTACGAGCGTCAACTCCTCCTGAGGCTTCTGTACCTCTTCCTTCAATACCGCGGGTCCCGCTAAGTGAGTCCCCCTTTGTTTCGTTCTTTCTCTGTGTATACTGACCTATTTAATCAGTAACCAATGGCCTCGTCCCACCATGATCAAGACGTTGGAGCCTCCGAAGGCCCCCGGTACGTCTCGCAGTCTCATTCCTCCTCTTGATCCGTCTCTTCTTACCTTTCTTGATTAGTATTTTCTACAATCTCCAACCCGGAAGGTCGAGGTTGTCAGATCTCCCTCAGTATCTCCTCCGGTATGTTTCTTGGGTTGCTGAACGGTCCCTCCTTATATTTTATTTTTTTTCTCAGCCTGCTCCCCTTGCCTCCAAGCGCAAACGCACGCAGGGTAGTGCCGTGCAACTGCTTGCTGACGACTCCACGGTTAAAAGTATGTTTTTCCTTTTTATTGTTGTTCCCTTGTTACTGGTTGGTTACTAACCCATCATTGTACAGGTCTACGAGGTTTACAAAATCTTCTGCACCAATACCCCCTGTTAAACTCTCCAAGCCTGCGATAACAAGGCGCGGGACTCGTACCAGCGCAAGGAAGGCCAAGGTAGCTCCTGCGCAAGAGCCACTGGCTGTGCTTGCTAAAATTCAGACGCTCGGTAAGTCCGTTTCTTTCTTTTCTTGTCTCGATACTAACGGCCTCTCGCTAGCACATTCTTCTGGTAATGTCGGACCTTTCTGATTCTGGGGATGATGATAGTACCCTGCAGGACATCGCGCGCCATGATTCTGGTCAGGAGACTGAGGAGATCGTGAGTCGACCCATCAAACGAGTTCGTTTGGGTGTCTCCGGCGGCCGTTAGTTCCCCTCCCACGCATGCGTATCATCTCTTACTGGGGAGCCTTTAACAGGGCTCACCTATGTTTCTCTTTCAGCTCTCTCTGAGCCTGTGCAACCTTTCCCAGTTGCCGGCACTTCTTCCAAGGGCAAGAGTAAGGGGAAGGCTCGTGTTGCAGCATTGCCGGCCCCTGCTGTTGTTGCTCCTGTATCTCCTGTCAGTGCGATTGTCAACCACACGATCTACGCGTGCGGCTTTCATCCTGACATCAACCTTCAGTTTCATGAGCCTCCATCTCGTGAGGCTCTGGAGCGTATGAAGATGTCTCTCCTTCCAGCTGCTCCTGAGTCTTTAACCAAGTTCGTCCCTCATTTGTAGAGTCGCGCGCTATTTTCTTACTTCGCATAGACCTCCCTCGCAAGTGCGCAGTGGACGGGAGTACGTGTATCGTTGCCATTCCGATCCCAATCCCTACTTTATTCGAGCTCCTTTAGTAGGTCTCCCTTCATTTATTTTTCTCTGTTTGTTAATGTCCCTCGCATAGCTGAACTGGCCGTGTTTCAACTGTACATTGGCCGGTATGCCGGATGAGTGTATTTTCGAAGGGGGAGTGGGTGAAGAGTGCTGCACTCGTTGCAAGTCAAATCGGCATGGCCCTTGCTCTGCTCGCTGGGATGCCAATCAACTTCACAGTGTGGCTACATTATTGGATCCCCTTACTCTCAGTGGGGATGGTGGTATGTTCCTCCAGTCCTTCGTTCTTTTTCTCCTGTGTTGACTCATTCTGCTCCAGCTATTTTCCGTGGCATGCGACGTGTCGAGCGTCTCAATGAGCAGCTCGAGCACCTTGGTCATCTCACCAATCAGCTTCGTGCTGACCATGATCAAGTTGTTGCTGAGCTCGCTGACAGTCTGGATGCGATTTCTGCATGCGAGCATGGTAAGGACATCATCGATGCCTATGCTGGTGTCTCGGATTTTCTCAAGTACTTCATTATCCGTCCGGGTGAGAGTGCCTCGCAGTCTCCCGTGCGTGGTTCCATTGCTACCTGCCTATCTGATGACGGAGCTGATGAGGATCGTTCATTTGATGATGAGTAGTTGAATTTGAGTATCTTTTCTTGGACTTTGGTAATCTCTCTGCCTCCGTGTTTCCTGTCAATACTCGTCTTCCTTTATTTATCATACTACTCAGGGTCTTTGAATGCAGCCAGCAGTCATTACGCGTACATATCAATTTTCTCGTATATCCCGCGCAGTCTCTACAGTCCCTAGGGCCTCAAAAATGTAATATATGCCTTTTCTTGTTGCGCTCTTTCTCATTGTGATCGCGCGCGAACTTCTACACGATCCTTAAAGCTATTATTAGCTTGTCCGATCTTTTTGACATCCCTGACTCCTGGTATGATTGCCGCGCATTTGATATAACTTGTGTGCAACCCATATTTCTCCGTATCTGAATGTTCAAGTCAATTTAGACTGCGCTCTAGGTGTATCTTGTTCGTGTCCGTGAGTGCAACCATGGTACAGGTTACTCGCCACCGGACATACCCTTTTCTGATGTTACTGCTGCTGTGGCGCATGCTACGGGTTTGATCCACTGTGAATTTCATTTCCTTTCTTGTGTGCTAGGTACCCATTTTGTGTTCTGTATTTTCTTTCTCTGTGTTTATCTCTTGAATTCACGCGCACGTATTCCAGACTCGTGGCAAGGGCAGAGCTCGGTCTATCCATCATTCGCGCGCCACTGTTGAGAGTGATTCCGAGGACGACTATGATGATGTAGACAAGGTAGCTGCCCATTCTGAATCTGATGCCGACTCTATTAAAGTATGCACAGTCTACGCGCTCTTTGCTTGATGTTCTAACCACCAAATTTGTAAAGATGGTTGTTGATGACCGTGGTGGTGAGGTATCAAGGTTTATCAAGGCCACCAAGGCCAAGTCCAATGACGTTTCTACTGGTGAGAAGCGTAAGGAACCTTCCAAGGTAATATCTCTATTGCGCTCTTTTGATTTCTCCCATACTAAATGCATTCAATTGCAGGATGAACCTTCTGGCTGCATCTATTGTGGTGCTAATAGCCACCCATCTTCGGATTGTATTGATAAAGGCCAGGTATGCATTTTTCTTCTCGTGCTCTTTTGGTATTTTCACTTACTCTTCAAGTGGCACAGTCAGGTTCCCGAGGGCATGCACATCGAGATAGTGCGCGCTCTAGCAAACGCGCTAAGCAGTCGTTCCCGCTCCCGTCCGCTAGGGAGTACTTCCCTTGTCATTCTAGGGGAGGCGGAGACAGGCGACCGTCCTCAGCTCTTGGACTTGTTAGTACCAGTACGTCTTTTCTGTTTCTTTGCTCGGTAGGCTTTATACTGATTTCTTATTGCGCTCTAGCCACTGGAGAAGGGGGAACTCTTCCCAGTGTCGATCTCTTGCGCGAGTCTTATAAAGGACCGGCCATGGGCTCTTTCACTGTGGAGAGACCAGAGCATCTGGCCAAACTCGAGAGTGCCCTCATGGGCGATGTCCTCGTGTTACAGCACACTCTATACGCTGCAGAGAAGCAGCGCGCGTTTCTCCTTGACGAGCTCGAGCGTGTTCAACACGCGCTTCACCCTCCAGTGGCAGAGGCACCACCGGACTCTAGCAATCCCGCTCCTATGGAGACCGAGACTCCTCCCATTCCTTCCACCTCTTCTAGCTTGGACCCTCCGTCTGCCTAATCCCAGGCTTGTTGTCCTTGATATTTACGGTATTCACTCGTCTTCTGGCCTACTCTTAACTTCTTATCGCGAACTCCTTTTCTCGTTTTCCTTTACTGACTGTTATGCTGAACTTTTATTACCTATCTGTGAAGTTACTCTACCGCTCTTTGCAGATTTGAGTCTCCAAGTCGTCCAAGGGTTTAAGCGCATGTATCCATAGTCAGTATCTCATTTATATCGCAAGTACAGTAGCTAGTGCTGTACATCCAGTCTTTACTCTCAATGAATATGCTCGCAGACGGTGTTTCCGCGTCACGCACGTGCCCGCATCGCGCGCTAATCCTCGTCCAAGTTAACTGCATCAGAGACCTTCGGATTTGCGACCTCTTCAAACTCCTCAGTGAAGTTCGCAGGCCATTTATCTTTTGGCTCAGGTGAGTCAATGATTCTTCTTAATTCTTTCGAATCTTTGCGCATCCAATGTAATACTCTATCATTGATATCAATAGAGCGATGCACGAGGTAAGGAATCACTCGGAATGCCGCTATCTTCGAACCAATAAGTGCACCATCAAGCTCTGCTAGGATGTAATTCCCTGCACTCAAGTGATCTACAACAACTAAAGGTCCCAAATATCTTGGCTTCATCTTCGTATTTAGCGCGCTCTCAATCTGAGTGTTGCACATCAATACTAGATCTCCTCTCTTGAAGTTATAGGACTTAATTTTATTCGCATTCATAGTTGCGTATTTCAAGGTGTCCTGTCTCTTCTGTTCATCCATATTATTCCTCATTTCAGCAACCTTATCCGCATGCTTCTCTAGCGCAATTGCGTGCAAGCCGCGGAGTTCCCAATCCTCTACCATTCTCCCTGGGTACTCAACTAGCCAGGTTGCTTCTATCACATCAAGCGGTAATATAGGATGTGCACCAGTAACTGCAAAGAAGGGAGAGCATCCCATTCTCTTTCTAACAGTAATCCGGTCTGCCCACATTATCAACAAGAAGTAATGGTGCCATTTTCTCTCGTTTCCTCCGCAAGCCTTGAATAAACTCTGCCTCACATCCCAGTGAGGTCGCTCTATTCTGCCATTTGCTTGCGAGTTGTATGGTGAGATTCTAATCCCTTTAATCCCATACTTTCTCTCTAAATACGCTACCGCGGCTTTAAATGGTTTCCCATTATCGGTTACAATCAGGGAAATACATCCCCATCTACAGATGATGTCTTCGAACATCCATTCTGCAATAGCCTGTGCTGATTCGGTTGCTAAAGTCCTCCCTTCCATCCAGCTTGTTAGCGCGCATCGTCCATGTACAATATACTTGTGATGGTTCGAAGCTTCTGGCATATGCATTGTATCTGCATGTAATACCTGGAAGATCGACGGCGTGAAGGTAACGGTCGGTGGGGCCTTGATAATTGTCTTCTGTCTCTGTTGGCATATCTCACAGGTGCTAACAAACCAAGAGATATCGCGCTCCATTTCAGGCCACCAGAATCTCTCTTTTACTAGCATCTTTGTCGCGTACATCCCTCGGTGTCCAAGTTGATCATGCGCGGCCTTCATAATATACATGCGCCTGTCTGGATATATAACGAGCTTGTATTCGGACTCTATATCTCGTCTATACAGTCTGCCCTTATCCACCATGAAGTTCTTCGCATATCTAATGAAGTTGCGATACTGGTCATCCTTGAATCCCGGTAATCGCGCGGTAGGGTTTTCATGCCACTTAATGACAAGAGGTAACTGGTGATCCAGCATTTTCGCATACCCGCTCCTGTGCTCTTCGTCATAGTGTTCAGTGTCACTATATTCAGCTGCCTCTGGTAGGAGTGGTCCCGCGTTATACAGTACTGAGTACGTTTCACCGCGCTCTGTTGCCTCCTGCATTACTTTATCTTCATGAAAGTCATGCACAGCTCTGTCAATTGTTACAAAGCCATGCCTCGTATCAATTCTCTCTTTAAAGTCTGCTATGTCTTCTACTTGGTCCTCTGTCTCGTTAACAAATTCCCAAGGGTCCTCTTCTTTTGGACTGTATTCATCTTCTGGGTTCGAGTATTCCTCATCTCCAGGCTGAAAGCTGCACCTTGATAACCCAGTCAGGAGCGTGTCTCTCTCCTGGAACATGTACCAAAGTAAAGTGGAACATTAATATTGACTCAATCCACCTGTTTATTGCTGCATTAGGGACTTCGTCCGGGTTCCTAAGCATCCCAGCAATGTACTTCGCATCAGTCTCAACTACCAGTTTCCAGACACCAAACAACCAGTGTCGACATGCATGCAGAGCTCTAAAGAGGCCATACAATTCTCATTTGGGCTGTGAGAAACGAGCTTCGTGCTCGTTTAAAACAATAGACCCAAAGCGCGCGTATCGTCTTCGTTTAGGGTTGTCTGGGTCTACCTGGCAGATATAAAACCCAATCGTGCAGTATGATGTATCCACACCAAGTATTACCGCGGTCAGCAACTCATAATCAATTGGCATTAAAGAAGGACAATCGCACAGTGCATCTTTAAGCATCTGCATTGCTTCCTCCTGATCTGTACCAAACACAAAGGGTACCTTCAAGCACGTGAGCTTGGTTAAGGCGTCTGCTTTTTCTGCATAGCCCTTGATAAACATTCGATGTACTCCTACTGTTCCCAGGAAGGAGCGCACATCTCCAAGATCTTCGCAAGGACCCCATCTCCATATGACTCCGACCCTATCAGTTTCTGGCTTTCTACCCTCGTAAGTGCAGCAGTGTCCCACAACCATTATCTCTGACGCGCAAAGTACAGCCTTATGACCAGAGAATGTACCTCCTGCATATTTCATGCGCTGCACAATGCGGTTCATATTCTGGAAGTGTTCCCATACAAATCTTCGTATTCCGGCATTTTCAGGTATTGTTTCATAGCCTCCTCCCTTTATTTCATAGCGCGTTTTTGCTCCTCGTACGGGGACATCATCTACATAGGGTATTGTAACATGTGGTACCTCCGCTTGCAGAATATAAGTCACATCATCATGAAATATCGGTACTGAGTTGGTCCACCCCATCGGTAATGTCACTAGTCGTAGCGTGCCAAACGGCATCTGAAACGTCGTCATATCTCTTGAGTCTTCATCTAATGTTCTCTCATCATATCCTACATACAAATCAAGGGTACCCCCACAGGAGCGTCCCGCGAAATGTTCCGCAAGCTCATCAGTCGCAGGGGGCACACCCGAGTGCTTTATAGTTATAGCATTCAATGGCTCCAAGCTGTGGACGAGCCTCAGACTCTTTCCATCCTCCTTGACCACACAAAACCATCACAAGCGATACGAGGAATTTGATGGCTCGTATACTCCAGCTTCGATCTTGGTTTTGATGATTTTACACACCTGATCAAATATCCCTGGTGGAATCAGTATGTTTTTCTGTATCCAGGGAGTATGTTCTACTGCTGGAATGGTCACAGGTGGGAAGTATTCCTCCTTAAAATGACCGCGCTTGGTATCGTCCCATGCAAATCCCTCGTTCTGTACACTCATGAATTCATGCATGAGTTTGCACTCCTCTTCCCAAAGGAATTCCTCGCTATGTACTCGGTCAATAATCTCTTTGCGCTCCTGGGTATAACGTCCTGTAGGTGTGAACTCAGGTGGATGTGTACTCAACTGAGGCATATCCCTGAGTGGATCACCCTTTATTTCACGCACAATCCTGAATTCCGAGGGTAGACCTCCTGTAATAGGTCTGACCTTCTGCGCAACTGGTTTGTACTTCTTGGTTGCAAATACATCTCTTACAGAACCAACTGCGGGCTTCGCGCGCGTGATGTCTGTTTTCTCATAGAAGTAAGTTGCGCTCTTATCTCCCGTGCTCGTTTGAGCATTGCGCAGTCTCCGTATACGCGCGCACATTGTTGGAACACGGCTTAGACTCGCGCGTAGTCTGCGTGGCCTCCGCTCTCTGCTTCCTTATATCTCTGACATCTTCTAGCGCACCAAAATACGAGGATAATGTCCCACGCGCTTTCGTATCCTCGCCACACACCGTTGAGCTTGTGACAGCATATACTGCCTGTAATTCCTCCTTGTTAAACGTCTGAGATCCTGTGGGTTTTGCATATCTGCTGATCACCAGGTCTCCATTGCAATCAGCTTCTATCATCAGTGCTAACTCTCCTTGATCATTGATCAAATCATTGATCACTGAAAACCCTCCTCAACTTTGCGCGTGATGAACTTCTTTTGTCCTCTTGGGAATGTGGGTATCATAGCACATCGCACTGAGTTGGGATCTTTTATTTTAATTGTCTGACCACCATCTGCGGTGTTGTAAACGGTGCTTGTAGTCAATACATCAAAAGGACGACCTAGCAATACATCGTAGGCAGGGTCCTTGATGATATGCACTTGCAAGTAAACTGTAATATCTCCAAACAAGAATGGGATATTCTTCGCCATTCCGAGGGACTTCTCAACTTGCTTATTTGCTGATTGCATGTTGATCACTTTGTCTGGGTCGTATATTAGACCCAACCGGTCTGCAACTCGACTTGACATGGACACAATCTGCGAACCAGTATCATACAAACTCTCAAAGCGCTCTGCACCATTTATGAATGGGTACACAGAGCGCAAGGCTTGCGAGTCCTTCACAACATAAACCTGCTTTGGAACTTCTCCCTTTTCTTCTGCATCATTCAAATACTGCTCGAAGGGGTCTTGCCAGACAAGCGTGCCTTCCGGTATTCCATTCATAGCTTCGGTGGTGACAATAAATGTCCCAATAAATGGAACCTGCAATAAATGTATCGCTCCAGTTGGTAGTCCATTGTTGTCCTCCTCTTCTTCTTCCTCTGCAAAGGGGAATATGCGCTCTGCAGGTTCGTCTTCTGATTCCGAATCTTCCTCAATCACTAGTCCAAACTGTTGTTTCCCAGTTTTCTTGGACTTTCCCAGAGGTACACGCTTCATAGTCAATTCCTGCTTTACTGCGCCACCAATCTTTGAGAGCACAAGTAATTCTCCAACCGTCACAGCTATGGGGGACTTCATGAGTCTCTCCAATACCTCGGGTGAGTTTCCTCGGTCTTCTACCAGTGCTTTCAGACAATAAGCAGACTGTTTCTCTTCTGCTGTGTACGGTACAAATCCCGTTGTCTTCTGTAATCTCTTTGGAGGACCTCCCTGCTTACCCGCGTTGGTAACATCTGTTGTGACCAGGTATGGTATCTCTGGTTCGGTTGTCGCATCGCACGCAGTTGGTATATCCTTGGGTATGGGGTCCATCCGTACTTGCTTTTTACTCTGGGGGGGCATTACTACTGCCACATTCTTCCTTTTTGTCACTTTAGATACGCGCTCCTCATCTTCGCTATCAGACGAATCACTCAATACCTCAACTCTTACCGCTCCACTCCGTTTTTTGGTTTTTGCGTCCTCCGGGGGTGATGGTGAACCAGACCTGGCAACTCCACTGATCTTATATTGGTCCCCTCCTGCCTTCATCGAACGCCTAGAAAAACCCTGCTCCCTATCTTCGTCATTGGGTATCTGGGCAATTGGATCATCAGGTGGAGGGCCTTTACTCCGCGTTCGCGCACCCGTATCATTGCTCTCTTGCAGCGATCGCATCACATATACCTGTCTCTCTAACTCCTGCTTTTCTTGGAGTAGCGCGCTGTATCCTCCTGGCACATGGAACAGACCCGGTGTTGATGTGGATGCAATCACCACATTCTGGCTCTGGACCTTGCTCGCCTTTGTGTGCGCGTAGTACTCGTCAATGTGCTCCTTCACATACTGACCTCGTATGTCTTTGGGGATGTCACCTCCACCAGGGAGACGCGCTCTTCCATCTACGAGCTCGATCTTGCCCGACTTGATATACGAGGCTTTGACCAAGCACTCGTTTGACATATGCCCATCTGTATCTCCACAGAAAAAGCATGCGCGCAATGGGTTAGTGCTATGCGTATGCGCATACCCCATCAATCTCGGTCCAGGATCGTACGAGGGACCTGGAGCTCTGCTCGATTGCTGTTGCAAGAATGTAAGAATGCTCTTCTGATTCTCCAACATCGATTTCTCCATGCTCGCGAGTCGTTTGTCACTCGCAGAGGTCTGCTGCTCGATGAAGTCCTTCATGACTGCCATCACACTCCCCATCTCTTCTTGCTTTACTGCGCGATCCTCGTCCACGGGCATATTGCACGCGGTCGTTGTAGACCTGTGCTGCTCTCTTGTGGAAATCGCTGGAATACCTCGCGCTTCATCTTGTTTTCTGTCCATAGATGAGAACACTCCTTGTAGCACATTCAACCCAGCTTGCATAACCTCACTCAAGGTATACGGATTTGCGAGCTCCCTTTTTGATAGACCCGCGGGTAATGGGAGATGCTCTAGCTGCAACTTGATCGATCTATACAATTCATCGGACATAGGTGCCAAGAAAGCATCCACAAGTTCCCTGTTTGATTGCACCGTCGCGAGCGAAGCTGCCAGGACTTGGAATTCCCTCCTGAATGCCATGTATTCACTCTTGTCCGAGATCTGCGCGATATCATATCGGCGGACCAATCTCTTCAACTCCAAGACAGCATCGTGGTCACCATCGCGCGCGCCATCGTAACAATCCATTACTTCGGATTTGAAGTCTTCATACTTCTCTCCAGTTTTATACTTGGGGAGCACCTTCCACTGTCGCTCAGTTCGGATATCCGTATACGACACCGCGGCTTTCTTCTTTTCATCTTCATCCGTGATTGCACACTTGGTGAAGAGATCTTCAAGGCGCACGAAGAATCTCTCGAGTTCCTCGGGATCAGAGGAGCTCTCAAACCTCGGTGCAGCCTTCTCATTCGGGCCTGGCATAGAAGCGGCCATTGTCACAATATTCTGATTACCAGGGTTCGACTGACCCGGTGGTTGGTTTACAATAGGTTGCGAGTTCGAAACAGAGCTAGTTCCACGCTCTGTGGGGATAGTTTCACTGGGGGATACCCAAACTCGAAAGAGACTATGGTTGGGATCGACTGGTGGAGGGGACACAGATATTGATGTGCTCCTCTGCCGTTGAACCTCTTGGTTCGTGTCGATTCTATCCTGACGTCTTTTCTCAGGATCGAGCGGGTAAGCAGGCGGTACTCTAACACCACGCGCTTCTTTCTCCGACCTAGTCTTAGGCTCTTGAGGCGGAATACGTCCAGCTATTCTGACTCAAATACACAACGCTCTCTGGGTTATTTCTACCCTTTTTCACTAAACAATAATCGAGATGATACTCGTCTAGCAGATTTGCTCTCGGAGGAGGAAATCAAAGATAAAATATAATTGTTTCGTGCGTGCGCAACTAGATTCTCTTGAATCCAATCGTATCAGGTTTTGAAAACTACTTCCCCCCCCTCGCGGTGGGCTCCAGATGAAGAGCTGTCTAAGTGCGCAGAGCTAGAAATGCAACAGCGTCGAAGACACTGATCACACCCACACCCAACACTACACACACAAACACACTCAAGTTCATGGGGGGATTCTAATGCGATGAAAGTAGCGAACCAATACAATTCAATTCTCAATATCTCTAAGATACATGCGCAGCAATAGCACTCGTATAATATCTAGACTTCTCTAAGTCCAAAGGCTTTTCTCAAGAACAAGAGGGTGCGACTTCCATCACTGGGCCTCAAGGCAAGGGTGTATAACACAACACAACTTCGTCAAACGTCTCCACAACTTTCTAGCAGTCACTCGGGACTCTAATAACCACTGTACACACTCAATAACACTCTAAACACCACTTAAATGACTGCGCTCGAAGCAGAAACCAATTCCTATTAAATTCAACACACTAATAAACCTTGCGTGTCGTACGCTAAACCAAAACCTGCACAAACATGTGGAGAAGTGTCTACACTGACACAAAACTCCGAACCTTCCACAAGAGCCACAGGGTTTGAACCTACACGCTCGAGCTTCCAACCGATCGTAGACTCACAGGATTCGAACCTATGCAATCCAGAGAAACCCTGTCCGACAAGCCAAAGGGTTTGAACCTCTGCACCTGTAATGCCTCGCGTCACACAAATGCCCTCAAGAACTCGAAAGGGTGACCTTCAAGACACCGTACTCTTATTCTCTCACAGAGCGCAAGTCAAACCGAAACCAGACTCTCTGCATGGAGTGCCGCACTATTTTCTTGTCTAAGCGCGCAACTTAAATCACACAATAGATTTCTGATATGGGTTGTATTCTCTCTCTCGAAGTTCCTAGCTACTCTAAGTGCTAGAGCGCGTGGCTGACAAGCTTTGCACTATTACACCGGGGGCTCGAAACTTGTACTCTACATCTACACTACAGTATTTATACAATTCTACATCATACACGTCGATACAACTTAATACAGTACTGTTAGAACCTCGGAACATTCTTCCTTGCAACACGCGCGCGTTGTTATAGCATGCCCAGGGCTGGACACTTGGTTGGAGGTCTATCTCGAGACCAGACTCTGTTTCCTCATGGTTGAGACTCCACTCGCACTGCGCTCTTTGCGTTGGCATGTCACTCGTCATTTCCTCGGAGTATACCTGGACTGACAACCAATCATATAGGCTGTATCCTATTCTAAAGTTGAGTTTCTAGGTTTCTCTGGTTGGTGGGGGATACCCGTGGTAAGCCTAGGCACTGCGCTCTTTGGCCAAACTGGGTTCTCTTGGAGTTATCAATACTCAGGCATTATTTGGGACACGCACGCGCATGCCGCGCGATCAGGACCCTGTGCATCATCAATCAATGTGTCACGTAGTTCTCTTGGGATCAGGCATGTCTTTTATTACGTCTGCAGATCATGTATGCAATCTGTTGATAGTGCATTCAGTATCGAGTGCTGAGCTCTTGTACTTAGTGTGACCTCAATGAAGTATCATACTAAGTTAGAGCATGCACTCTACCAATAGTCACTTCAGACTTGCGCGCGCATGCGTGCGTTGTTCTACCGCGTGCGGTGTTGATATCACTGCACTCTATGTCTACTTTCATACACGTGCGCAGCGCACGTGGCAGATCAATCCTTCTCATATCATGTCTGTCTCTCATCAATTCATTTGAGCGCATCTCTTACCTGACTCTAGTGTATTCAATATCAAGTGCTGAGCTCTCATACTTAGTGTGACCTCAACCAGTATCATTCTAAGTTAGAGTATGCACTCTACTAATTGTCACTCGAGGTCGTACTGCGCGCGACTCGGTATCGTGCTCCATACATATATTACTGCACTCTGTGTGTTTGACACTGCACTCTATGCATAGAGTATTGCGCTCTTTCTGTATTTTGTGTTACCTCAGTAACTAGCCCTTATACCATGTATGTATTCATACATATCGCAAAATTACACGGCTAGACACGATGCGAGCGTGTCAGCGCTCTAGCACTTAGAGTAGCTAGGAACTTCAAGAGAGAATACAACCCATATCAGAAATCTATTGTGTGATTTAAGTCGCGCGCTTAGACAAGAAAATAGCGCGGCACTCCGTGCAGAGAGTCTGGTTTCGGTTTGACTTCTGCTCTGTGAGAGAATAAGAGTACGGTGTCTTGAAGGTCACCCTTTCAAGTTCTTGAGGGCATTTGTGTGATGTGAGGCATTACAGGTGCAGAGGTTCAAACCCTTTGGCTTGATTAGTGTTCGCTTTTCTGTGTTATTTCCGCAGGTTGGCAAAGGTTCAAACCCTTTGGCTTGTCGGACGGGGTTTCTCTGGATTGCATAGGTTCGAATCCTGTGAATCTACGATCGGTTGGAAGCTCGAGCGCATAGGTTCAAACCCTGTGGCTCTTGTGGAAGTTTCGGAGTTTTGTGTCAGTGTAGACACTTCTCCACGTGTTTGTGAAGGTTTTGGTTTAGCGCGTGACGCACGAGGTTTATTAGTGTGTTGAATTTAATAGGAATTGGTTTCTGCTTCGAGCGCAGTCGTTTAAGTGGTGTCTAGGGTGTTATTGATTGTGTGCAGTGGTTATTAGAGTCCCGAGCGACTGCTAGAAACTTGTGGAGACGTTTGACGAAGTTGTATTGCATTATACACCCTTGCCTTGAGGCCCGGCGACGGAAGTTGCACCCTCTTGTTCTTGAGAAAAGCCTTTGGACTTAGAGAAGTCTAGATATTATATGAGTGCTATTGCTGCGCGTGTATCTTAGAGATATTGAGAATTGAATTGTACTGGTTCACTACTTTCATCGCATTAGAATCCCCCCACGAACTTGAGCGTGTTTGTGTGTGTAGTGTTGGGTGTGGGTGTGATCAGTGTCTTCGACGCTGTTGCATTTCTAGTTCTGTGCACTGAGACAGCTCTTCACTGGCTATCTTTGTTTCTGCCCATTTCCCACCATCTTTTACCAGTGCTTTGAGAACCGGAACCTTCGTACAGTGTGAACGATGTCGATTGGAAGTTTTAAATCTTTGAGTGTGTGACATAGCCTTTGCTCTTCATACTGGTATGCAATTTTCAATACTTTCTCCAGGACCAAGAAAGTTAGTTCGGTATTGTGATGATACCAAAGACGAATATTTCGCATCAGAAGATCATGAATTCCTGCGTCTTCAATCTTCCGATCTGAATCAACAAGAGACAAGATATATCTCTCACAGGCTTGAAGCAAAGTTCGTCATAATGGAGCTAGACTTGACATAGACTTATTCTCATTTTTTTCTTCTTAGGCATACATTCAGTTCCACATTGAATGGAAGAAATCATAAAACACGCTATTGTGACAATACCGCGGATGAATACAACAGAAAACACATTGGTAAATCTGAACCTAAGACTGAATCCGATGTCATTCTGGAGGTTGAACATGTCAAAACGGCAGATCTGGAAACAAAGCAGATGCCCACGGTGAGTGGCCTCATCACTTGATCCTGTCCTAAAATATGTGCAGCTGTCCGTTCATTTTCCTACACACCTGCTTCCAAAATTATTCACTCCCGGATTGACAGGTTTCCTGAAACAAGTAATGTGGTTATCGGTGCTGCATCCAAACTCAGGTAAGATCACGTCCAAGCTACATAGGCATGTATTCCTGATGTTTTTCTTTCAATAATAGAGACAACACTTCAAAAGCTTCACCACCGGCTGAAATTGTGTCCCCCGATGGGTCGGAGCTCTTATCCGATTTTATTTGATGAGATATTCATGAAGTTTTTGTTTCACCAATAGGGACGACACTTCCATAGCTTCGCCGACAGCTGAACTTTTGTCCTTCAATGTGTTTGAGTTCTCTTCCGAATGTATTTGATATAAATTGACATAAATCTAAGAATACTCATTTACCCTTGGTTGACAAAAGGTGGCACCGACATCAGCAATGATGACTTAGATCGGTTATGTGGCAAACACTTTTTGAATGATAGTTTGATATCAGTCGGACTAATGTGCGTTTTTGTTGCTTGCGCAATGTCTCAGTTATGGCTCTAACTATGTAGGCTTGTGTGCAAATGGCTTGCAAGGAAGAATGAAGGGTTCATGAATAATGTTTACTTTTTCAGTTCTTTTTGGTTCCCAAAGTTACAAAAGTAAGGCTTTCGAATACATGTTACAAGAGTCTCAAATACATGTTTCAAAAGGGACTATACCGACGTTCAACATTGGACCTCGAAGATCGACATTTTCGCACACAAGTATCTGATTGTGCCGATTCACAAGGAGTATTCTCTTTCTTAAAATGAAGCGAAATGCAATATTGACCAATGTCAAAGTTTACACTGGTATCTTGCTATCATTTCAAATCCTCACAGTACGATATTACCTGAGGAAACTTCAGTTGAAGACTCTCCGAGGTATGCAGCCTTGTGCCCTGTCGAGTTGTTCTAATCCATTGTGTTTAAGGACCTTCATTTTTATCTTGGATTCGCTCGGTCATGCTCACTGGGATGATATCAAGTCCTTGTCATTATTTCTGGCAAGTGAAGCCCTTCACAAGAAGGGTATTCGAGTCTTGAAGAAACACATACCCATTGGACTTCACGCAAATGTAAGCCTTAAAATCTAAACCTAATAGTCGCTCATCAGATTTAGTTCCCAAGACAACAAAATCTTTACAATTGCAGCTTTTTCATGCTACACTTTGTTGAAAGATTCTTGTCGAATCCACACATCTACATGCAGAATATGGTATATACTTTGCTTCTTCAATATTTACCAGTCATACTGATGAAAGGTTTAGTGTGCCGCAAGACAGCCCAAAGAAGTTACGCAACAAAAAATTTGGCGCATGGAAAAAATTGAGACGCTCCGGGACAATCTCGCTCAGGACATTACAGAACTTTCGAAAACTTGGCTGATTTGGATGTCAATGCATAAAAATGATACAGACAAAGGCAACGAAGGTTCAGAAAGTGACGTCGAGGTTGTTGATAATCCTCCACAAGGTCAGAAACATAAGAGAATGATTGTAGAAATTTCGGACGATTGGGATGATTCAGATATTCAGGGAGATGAGTAAGGTACCTATATACGCACTTGTCTTTATGTTTGTAAAAAAAGAAAAGGAAAGAAGAATTGTCAGAAACAAACCTTGTGGTTCTTAACGTAAATACTCTCCGGATGTCTATCCCTGCTGAAATTCTGTAACAAATTTACTTGTCTTGAAATGTTGTTCGGAACTTGTTTTCACGTCTTTAGAAAATGTTACAAATACCAGTGTACGCTCAAGTCTGTCGCAGGATTTTTAACAAAGGTAAGCAAAATCATCACATTGGTCGAAAGTCACCAAAAAATGAAGAGAATTGCTTTATGGCACCGTGTAAAAATCTAATCATCCCGGTTCTCTTCCTGCAGTTCTGCAATAGGCCCTCTTCGACCCTTTGCAGTTCTCCAAATTACTACCTCAGGATGCATCTGATATAGGATGATCTGTCAAGTCCACAAGGGGTTTCCATTGTATAAGATAACATTTGTCCCACTGATCTGCATGAACTTGGGGTTTTTGAAACAGGTGGGCCTGTGTGAGTATGAGTTTATGTAAACATTGGAAAAGAGAAGGGAGCAACAGTTGAACGAGTCAGTCCATGACAAGACCATATATCAAGACTTGAAGGAAACCCAAACCTTTCATAGGCATGATACTCGTTCCTGACATCTGGCTAAATCCTCGATTGTGCTAACACAACCTATCATTCTTGACATACCTGAATTTTCGTGCTATGGGAACGTGTAGTGGTACTGAAAGGATTTCCTTGCGGAGTTTCCATCTGGACAGAAAAAGAATTCTCCACAAGAAAAGTTGTTTTCCAAAGGACAGAAATGCGTCCAACAAAATATTTTCATCTCTGTAAACAATGTCTGACATGTTTCTGTTGGGTCAAAATCATTGGGGGCCTGGGTTGTATTAATCTCGATGGTAATCACTGACAAAACATCCCATCGAGCTCGATGGCTGTGCTGACAAAGCATTCGATCGAGCTTGATGGCAAAGTGCTGACAAATCATTCTATCGAGCTCTATGAGAGCACTTCATCGAGGTCGATGACACAGTGACATGTTGGTCATAAAGCTTGGTTACTCCTTCAACCAGCTCTTGAGGAAAAGCGAAGTAGCAAGGCTCATAAATCTTGCGATCCCACTATTCTACCAAAAAAATGTTGTGTTAGAAACATTGGGGTTTGCTGTGCCTCCTGGTTTTTCGATATTTTCTGCCTGGGTGAGGAACTGGCTAACAATCTCCGCCAACGTTGCCAATGATTTGCTTCTCAGTCATTTTCGAAGTACAGTGTGAAATTTTCATGAAAAGTGACAGGAAACGCATGTACAAGCTACTCCTACTTGGATTTATGCCTGATCATTCAGAAACACATTTCCACAAGGCCCATGTACAGGTCCCAAATTAGCCTTGCCACAGCATCTGGGATGCCATTCAAGATCATTCCTTCCACAAAGTCCTCCCAGTCTTCTGCTTGTTTGAGGTTAAGTAACACCAGGCCTTCAGAGTACTGATAAACCTCTAAATAGCGACGGAGCAACCTCAGCAGTCTCAATGGTGTATTCATTGCAGATGGCAAACAACTTATAGTCTGCTTTTCACAATGACACTTTTCTTTCCTTTCAGAAGGGCCTAAATACAAAAGCTAAATCATGTCATGGAATACATTTGTGGGAGGGGCTCACCAGGTGTTACAAAGACATTGTTGCTGATAGAGATAGTGGAGATATTGCTGAAGTCTATGTTTTAACCAGATCTTTTAATAGCTCTTTAAAATACAGTTATAAATGGCGCACTTTTTTTACCCTTGCTCGGTGAAGGTGTTCCCTACCTTTCTTTTCCTTTTCCTTTTTTTACTCCCTTTCGAACTGGGGCCGTTGGAGATGGAACCATGGGTGTCGCAAGTGTTGGCCGGCGAGTGGGAGTCAAATTATTGGGCAAATGAGCAACCAGGTTGTCCTGTACGTTTGACCTAGATATCTGACAAAGGAAGGCATTCTCGAACGAATCAAATCCATATGCAGCCCGGTATTCCATTGGTGATTCGTTGAGCTGCGTAAGAGCAAGTTCCCTAAAAAGAAATATACTTCAGTCCCGTTCAAAGTCAGACCGTTGACACGCTCGCAATGTGTCTACGCATGTAATTTTGCGAAATGTATCAATACATGCATTGCATAATGGCTGGGTACTGAGATAATGAAAGATACAGATATAGCGCAGTGCTATATGCATAGAGCGCAGTGTCAAACACACAGAGTGCAGTAATATACGTATGGAGCACGATACCGAGTCGCGCGCAGTACGGCCTTGGGTGACAATTGGTAGAGTGCATGCTCTCACTTAGAATGATGCTAGTCGAGGTCACACTAGGTATGAGAGCTCAGCACTTGATACTGAAGGCACTAAGATGAAGATCAGCCATGCGCTCTAAGGAATTGATGAGAGACAGGCATGATACAAGGAGAACTACATTGATCTATGATGCGCGCCGCGCACATATAGAAACATAGAAGTAGAGCACATGAAAAGACGTGCGCCGCACGCGTAGATGGAAATAGACATGGAGCGCAGTGTCAAACCAATAGAGTGCAGTGAACAAACCAAGATAGTGCGTGCATGCAAGTCTTCAGTGATGATTGGTAGAGTGCATGCTCTAACTTAGAATGATACTGGTTGAGGTCACACTAAGTATGAGAGCTCAGCACTTGATATTGAATACACTAGAGGCAGATCAGATATGTGCTCCAATGAATTGATGAGAGACAGATATGATATGAGAAGGATTGACCTGCCACGCACGCTGTGCACGTGTATGAAAGTAGACATAGAGCGCAGTGATATCAACACCGCGCGCGCAAGTCTGAAGTGACTATTGGTAGAGTGCATGCTCTAACTTAGTATGATACTTCATTGAGGTCACACTAAGTACAAGAGCTCAGCACTTGATACTGAATGCACTACCAACAGATTGCATACATGCTCTGCAGCTGTAATAAACGACATGCCTGATCTCAAGAAGAACTACGTGACACAGTGATCGATGATGCACAGGGCCCCGATCGCGCGGCACACGCATGCGTGTCCCAAATAATACCTGAGTATAGATAACTCCGAGAGAACCCAGTTTGGCCAAAGAGCGCAGTGCCTAGGCTTACCACGGGTATCCCCCACCAACCAGAGAAACCTAGAAACTCAACTTTAGAATAGGATACAGCCTATATGATTGGTTGTCAGTCCAGGTATACTCCGAGGAAATGTCGAGTGACATGCCAACACAAAGAGCGCAGTGCGAGTGGAGTCTCAACCATGAGGAAACAGAGTCTGGTCTCGAGATAGACCTCCAACCAAGTGTCCAGCCCTGGGCATGCTATAACAACGCACGCACGCATTGCGAGGAATAATGTTCCGAGGTTCTAACAGTACTGTATTAAGTTGTATCAACATGTATGATGTAGAATTGTATAAATACTGTAGTGTAGATGTAGAATAGAAGTTTCGAGCCCCCGGTGTAATAGTGCAAAGCTTTTCAGCCACACGCTCTAGCACTTAGAGTAGCTAGGAACTTCGAGAGAGAATATAACCCATATCAGATATCTATTGTGTGATTTAAGTCGCGCGCTTAGACAAGAAAATAGCGCGGCACTCCGTGCAGAGAGTCTGGTTTCGGTTTGACTTCCGCTCTGTGAGAGAATAAGAGTACGGTGTCTTGAAGGTCACCCTTTCAAGTTCTTGAGGGCATTTGTGTGATGCGAGGCATTACAGGCGCAGAGGTTCAAACCCTTTGGCTTGATTAGTGTTCGCTTTTCTGTGTTATTTCCGCAGGTTGGCAAAGGTTCAAACCCTTTGGCTTGTTGGACGGGGTTTCTCTGGATTGCATAGGTTCGAATCCTGTGAATCTACGATCGGTTGGAAGCTCGAGCGTGTAGGTTCAAACCCTGTGGCTCTTGTGGAAGTTTCGGAGTTTAGTGTCAGTGTAGACACTTCTCCACGTGTTTGCGAAGGTTTTGGTTTAGCATGCGACGCACGAGGTTTATTAGTGTGTTGAATTTAATAGGAATTGGTTTCTGCTTCGAGCGCAGTCGTTTAAGTGGTGTTTAGGGTGTTATTGATTGTGTGCAGTGGTTATTAGAGTCCCGAGCGACTGTTAGAAATTTGCAGAGACGTTTGACGAAGTTGTGTTGTGTTATACACCCTTGCCTTGAGGCCCGGTGATGGAAGTCGCACCCTCTTGTTCTTGAGAAAAGCCTTTGGACTTAGAGAAGTCTAGATATTATACGAGCACTACTGCTGCGCATGTATCTTAGAGATATTGAGAATTGAATTGTATTGGTTCGCTACTTTCATCGCATTAGAATCCCCCCATGAACTTGAGCGTGTTTGTGTGTGTAGTGTTGGGTGTGGGTGTGATCAGTGTCTTCGACACTGTTGCATTTCTAGCTCTGTGCACTTAGACAGCTCTTCACTGTTGTGAACATACTCATGATAGAACACTCCCGATCGTTTCCCGAGAATAACCGACCAAAAAACTCTTCCAGGACTATCAAAAGCAGCTGTTATCTCAGGCCACACCTCCCAATCGTGCAAGGAGAGGCGAAAAGCCCATGGGTCCTTGGTCGCATGTTCTGCAATGAATGGGTTCACGAAATCATTCAGAGTCATTGCCTGGCGTTCGTTGGCACAGTAGACAGCAAGAGGCCATTTTGGGTCACGGACGCCATTAACAATCCAAACTCTTCCAAGGTTGTCAGTGAAAGGGTGAAAATGTAACAAGATGTGGAACTGACATTTGGTCTCTGTAGACACCTGGAGTAGCGCCTGAAAGCCCGGTCGGCCCGAGAACCGTGCAGAAAGGGATGGTAAAGACCATTGTCAATGATGGGAGACAATTGATTCGAGTAAGCTTGTTCGTGTGCTACAGCAGAGGATAACCTTCCAACGATAGTTTCGGCCTTTGAGTTTTCCACAGAACGGAGACGTAATGGGCCCCTATTTTGGCCGAAAAATGAAATTTAAATCTACGTTCCTGTCCTGCTGGTGGACATTGATAGGCAAATCCCTGCATAACCCCCCCCCGGTGTTCGGAATGAAATGGAAGCGAAATATAGCACCACTGAGTGTTCACATACGCCGATCAATTTTGTGTTGGCAACATTTTCGTTTCTTCCTTGAATGCAATCATTGTCAATGACGAGAATGCCGCCTTGGCTGTCACAGGAAATTTGGGGCATAGAAGAATACCTCGCTCGCCTGTCTTTCCGCCATCGAGCTCGATGACCCTGCGATAGAATAATTCATTCTGCCCAGTTTCTAACTGCAATGCAATGTTGGTTTCTACACGACACTTCCCCCTGTAGATTTTCAATGGCCGAGGCTTTTTTCTTGCTTGTTCTGTCTGTTTGGAGCCTTTTTTGCAACTCAAGAAGAGTCTCTTTCATCCTTTGTCACGTTGAGACGCATCCGGATTTTTCCAGTGTTCCGACATGAACTTTACATGACTGTCAAACCTTCTGGGGCAAGTAAACAATTCGACAAGGAAATAAATTCAAATTAAAAGGCCTAGTTGTCCAGTGGTCAACAAACGTAGCAATGTTGACATGCAACAGAGAATGTGAAATGGAATACGTGTTGCACAGAGTGTGATTGCCGGGGTTGTCCAGACCATTCTTTGTGTAACATGCATCCCATTCACCTACGAAAAATTGAGTTTTGACATTCAGGCTGGATACGAATCCCGCAGCTTTGACATTCATGGATTTCTAAATTTATTACTCAACGGGTTGTGGAATAGAGCCTGAAAAGGGTCAAGAAGAGCTTCATGCCAAGTTTTTGCCTCAGCTCGGAACAGGACTACTTGCTTTTCTGTCTCTTTCTCAAAAAAACTTCCCGCATTGTTTCGTTCTTGTAGAATCATTTGTGATGCCTTCCTCCATGGGAAGTACACATATCGACGGAGGTGCGGTCCTTTTGCTGCCCTATCTCTGTTCAATGAGCTAACCATGCAAGGAAAGATCTCGCTGGAGACATCACGTTTGCTGATACCCAGGGTTCTCATACTTGCCAATACCGAAAGTGCCCTAGGCGCTCCACGACTGGTGCCGCGTATGAGTTTCACCCAAACAAAGCAAAATATCAAATGGCGTGCTGTGTCAGAGGGGATGCAAAAGCTACGATACGTAGATTTGGGAATACCACAGTCACACTAACAGTTTGCGAAGACTGTTACAACACGGGATTAAAGAAAAGTCAGTTTTATGAGTTTTCATCCATCCTAAAAATTGACGATACTTTAAGTGGCTTTGATGCAACAGTGCACACAGGGTATACAACCATAAATCTGTGCTTGTGAATGGAATCTGATTGCTTTGTAGAACAAAAAAGGGACAATTGAAGGCACTTGACCCATTCAAACGGAGGATCTTCTGGTACCATGTTTCATCATTCTCCTTGACTGCTTTCATGATATCGGGCATATAGTTCATTCAATGTCTCATCATCTGAGCGAGAAAGACATGGCTGCCTTGGCAGAGGTACTGTTGGAAAAGTTGGAGCAGAAACAAACAAAACCAAACGTGGAATGCATAGACAAAAAAATTAAAATGGCTATACGCAAAGGTAAGGATATCTCACTTGGTTTTGCTCTTTTTTTACGGCTCTTTTTAATGCAGATGTACATCAAGACGACCGCATGCCTGTTGCAATATCCTGCTACGGAAACAATAGGACAAGTCTGGCAAGAGGGTACTCTGGTGCCCATTCAAGGTATGATGCGAACGATGGAAAGTATCAAATGTTAGCAGTCGAGGGACAGTCAGATATGGCGAGGGTTTTGGTTCAAGTAAAAAGAAATGGTGGTAAGAAGGGTATACCATTCCTGGTATGTTTGCACTCCTCTTTTAAAATGTAACCTAACATCAAAATGTTCGAAGCACATACAAAGAGGAATTGAATTTGATCCTACCGCTTCTCGACAAGTGGTCTACAACATTGTATTCGCAATGATGCTGGAAGTCTTAAGCATGGACACACAAGTCCGGGGCTTCAAGTTCCATGAAAATGACTTTCAACTTTTTGATAGCGGATGGATCGAGATCCTGAGTGGTGATGTCACCAGGCCAACCCATCTACTCAAAAAAGGAATGACGCACACAGGTGCCAAGAAGGGAGCACTGGGGGGCTGGAAATACGTTCAAAAATGGACAGAAACTTGGTTCTTTGTGCTAACACATAAGGCTTACCAGTCTTTTGAGGTGTGGGAAGCAGGAGAGGAATCACCAATGGTACACGTGGCATATTGTTTTTGTTGATTTCATATTCTTACAACTATAAAGTCTTTGCCGGTGCCAAGGCCAAAGCCAAAGGGCAAGAAAAGGGAGAAGTTTATATCTGTACATCTTTTTTTTAATCTATAACATTCTTTCGTGCTCACGACTGCCTGTAGTCTGATGATGATCAATCTGAAGCACCTAATTCTCCTTGTGCGCCCGGTGAAAGCTTGTTTAAAAATCGATTACAGGCCTGCAGACACCTTGTGTGTATTTCACTGAAGTCTTTGTGATTTAGTCATTAACAATGAGAAATATGTCCCAGACAAATACTCCCGACGGATTTGAAGATATGGGACGTAGTATGATAAGGTCCAACGAAGAATTCTCTGTCAACAAAGGTGGTTCCATACCTGCCTCTCAGACCATGCAGCCTTTTCAGTTAGCGACAACCATCCAGACGACTAGAAGTGCACTGGCTTCCGTTGGTCTAGTACCCTTAACGGCAATGTTGTTGAACATTTTCTTGAGGAAGTCCTAACAAATGTATATAGATTGGTACGGAAAGCACTCCTAGTAGACCCGGTTCGAAACGGGTGGTAAGTTTAAAGTCAATATAAACAATTATTACCTTGCTTAGAAAATATAATGCAGCACCGCTCCACTACACAGGTTGAGCAATCTGCAAAACGTCTCCACCCCCAGATAACTGTAAACTGCGAAGAATGGTTTAAAGACATGTTGAACCTTCTGGAAAAAGCTGGCCAATGCAAAGAGGTACCAAGTGGACGTGGTAAATTTTTATCTTCAAAAAGTGTTATTGTTTCTCTGATATTTCCAAGGATTAGCCGAACACCCTGTTGCAATTTGCAGAATCCCACGTTGGCGAAACGACATTTTCCAGTGACCCACTTTTGCTTTCGACACCAAGTTCAGAGGCCATGTGTATGTTGACTGGGGTGAACAGGCATATCATCGTCTGGGATCTGGAAGCTTTAAAACCGCTCATTCTGGACTCCTTGATGTAGGAATGAACTGGTCGATGAGGACCTTCCTTCTGCCCTGGTTGGAAGAGTTTGTATCAAAAGACCGTACCAGAACACTGGTAGGAGTGAAGTTCCATGGAGAAAGACCAAGGACTGCAAGCGTCATGATATTTTACGTGAAGCGAATACCATTCTATGGGCTACCACTATTCATGACATGAGTATGAACATGGTCACTATGACGGCACCATCTCACAGACATCCACCTGGTCCAATTCCGGACTTGGCATTCGTTGAGGCTGCTGTTGTACTAAATATGAAGCCAGAATCGGTAAGACCCTCTAGCTTTCAGGGTTTTACAGCCTTGGTGGAGAGGAAACTCTCCGAGCAATTTAAAAAATACATCGGTAACACATCTCCTGAGCCAATCCCAGGATTGGATGCAGAGGCGCATGCAAAGGCGGTATCTCTGTGTTTCTTGCAACACGTTCAATTCCATTTCTCTCTGGGGAAGGTTTTTGTTTCTGATTACCAAGGTATGAATCTCCATAACGTAGTAAACTTGCACTTCATACTTCCTAATTTAGGAGCTGGTCCCTGGTTGACCGATCCCCAAGTCATGGCCAAATCTGAGTATGTCGTCTTTCATTTCGAAAAATATTGGATCTGATTTTACTTTAGAACCAATGGAAAAACACTCTTTAGCGATGGAAACTTCAATGTATCATTGGAGGAATTTCAGGAAAAGCATCAGTGTCTCGACTGGTGTCAGTGGTTTGGCCTAGAAAGATTGAGCGATTCAGATTCAGATTAAAAAGAATGAACGGTCTCGGTTCTTCTTGCGTAATTGGGTAGCATAAACATTTCTGTTGATCTTCCACAAGATTTGATTTCTTTTGTTGCCCAGTAGGAAAGACCTGGACATTGAAGTTTAAGTGTTTGTATGTATAAATGGGAAGTCGAAGGGTCCTGACTTGAGCACGGTAAGGGGTGAAAGTACAGAGGCAGGCAGGCCAGGTGTTTAAAATCCAAGAAAGACAGAAAAAAGAAGAAAAGGAGGGTTTGGGGGTAGGAGAAAACATCTCTTTGCCGTAAGCAACAAAGGATGCCAACTTTGTGTGAGAGGGTATGATAATTCTTATATATTCTCAATCATGGAGCTTGTCGTAGAATGGTCATCGAGCTCGAGGACACTGCATTCTTAATGGCTGACAAAGCAGCTCATCTCGCTTGATGGCACAGCCACACAAACCACAGGAATGAAGTGTCATCGAATTCACCCTTTTTTGCTCCATCAGTAAACTTTGTTCATGACCTCCAGATGTCACCCCTGTTCGTGCCATCCCCTGATGCAGCTCCTCCTTCTGGTGGGGACTGAACAATCTCGTGACGAGTGTAAGACATTTCTCTTGGGTATTTTTCTTGTGAGACTCTTTCCTCTGATTGTTTCGCACCCAGGCAGTAGTCATGTGGGGGCTTCACCATAGGCGCAGAACATAGGTATCAATCAGCAATGTACCAGTTTTCCCAATTTAGACACAAATAAGTTTGGATGTAATTGCAGTCACTGGTACGTTTTCAATGCAGAGGGCAGCTGTCTGTCGATGAGGCTTTCTCCCTCCATCCTGTCTTCGTTCACTTCATTGTGTATGGTGATGGTGCAATGGCTACATCGGCTGATTCCCAGATGGGAGGTTTGATTCCCCCAGTACACTAAATCACAGATACCGATATTCAAATCAGTATCGGTGATTTTTCTTACAGCAGTAATCTGCGTTTGACATGTGCAATGTGCATTTTATTTGAAAGTCCATTGTTGCTGCAGACTAAGGGTTACTCAATTAATTAAATATGGTCACTCGAGGACAAACTTTCATTTTCTTGGACCCCAACTTGGACAACTCTACTTTATAAATTTTGTCCCATAAAGGTTGGCAAAAAGAAATTGTCGAAATTTTTTGTTAATTTTTCCGACAATTTTTTTTGCCAACCTTTATGGGACAAAAAGGACTCTATCTCTCCCAGGATAGCTCCCAACTTGTTTGTCCCAGGACTTTGTTTGGTCCCAGGGACTTTGTTTGGCCCCTATGTTCTGTATCCGACATTTTCAGCCACCAAAATATTTTCCCATGGTCAATTATTTTCCTGCACCCGCCGTTTGTGTTACACAAGTGCTGAAAGGTACTTCCCAGTAGTTCTGCTCGATGAAGAGCACACATGTGCATGTGGTAGTGCTGACCCATGTTGTTTCACTCACGGATGAATAGCAAATGATGTGTTTATCAACCTGCCAGTGCTTCGGTTTCCTTTTGAAGCAGAGGTGTCCGTGCATATTTTATTTTATTTATATTCAATCTCAATTCAAATTTGATATCCTTAATCATATCAGTGACTGTCCAGGTGCTGTTTTTCCCAAACATATTTCTCAAGTAGAAGTCATCCATCTCGATTGAGATCCCAAGTTCGTACTTACAGGATGGTCCCATCGAGCTCGATGATGGTGGTTTGTCAGCATTGATGTGGCTGATCCATCGAGCTTGATATTGTTGTAATGTTGAGTAGCATGTCGATCATGACAAGGATAGGATGAGATTGCTCAGTAAAGATTTTTGAGGTTCTTGTTTCTAAGTTCACTGATAGGCGCACAACGGAACTGGGATTGGTTATATGATTGTCAAGGATATTTAACCACTCGGTACTGAACTATATGGGGTCTTGTATTGGTAATTTAAGATAAGGAATGGAATAATGGTAGTCCCATAGACAGTAGTAAAGGTATGATAGTAAGGAAACGAATGTAGAAGGATTAACAACACATAAATTAGGTGGTCTAGATAAGTGACAAATATAGTTCTGCATTCTAGAAAGTACAAGAGATAGATGATATGGAACGGACCATTACACGTTGTCGAAGTTCAGGCAGCTCTTCTTCCACACACTCATGCATTATCGGTATTTACCAGCTCCTCATGGAACAAGATGTGCGGTTAGTCACGCTAACTTTCGACACTATGAGGGTACCATATGCAAAGGGGTAAGCAACTTTTGACACGGCGTCCTTATTTGCGGTCACAAGGATTTATTTTTATGGCTTGAATATCACGATTGTTGAAAAAAAAAATATTATCACATTTAGATCTATGTACATAAAAATACATAGTAAATTGGTTCCTTTTCAAATAAACTAGAATGAATTTTTACTTGCCTTATATGTAGCACAGAATGTCTCTGGGGTCATACTACTTTATATAGTAAAAACAAATATGTGCAAATACCGGGTATCAATATAACCGGAGCAGGTCAGTCTTGTATTTGGTAGTCTTTATCAAGACCCAGCTGTTAGGACCTACGTCGTCGAACTGGGTAACGCCATTGCCAGAAGATTCAACACTGGCAGCAGAGGATTTCCTGATGTCGCAGTGCAAGGTGCTGACGCTGTGATCGTATCTGGTGAACGAGCGGGCCTGGTTGATGGAACCTCATGCTCGATCGAGCCCTATGTTTGCCATTGTCATTTCACTTATCAATGATCGCTTGATCGCATCGGGGAAACCGGTCCTTGGGTTCTTCAACCCCTTGTGAGTGGACGTAGACATCGTAAGAGCGGGAACTGAAATGAATAATTTTGTGCGGACATCCAAGTGCGTTCTTTGACATCACTACGGGTAGTAACCCGGGATGTGAGTTTCGTTTTTTCCAATGTTTGTTATAGGACGCTGATAACTATAATTTAGATGGCACTAATGGTTTCCCCGCTCTCGCTGGTTGTAAGTGGATGGTCTTTTATTGCACAAAACGAGACTAACGGGATATTTCAACATTTCTAAGGGGATCCTGTACGTCACTTCCGTTCCCAATCATATGTTCCCTATTCACTAACTCTGTTCGGTCTAGGTGCCAGTTCCACAGCGGTCGATATGCTTACCTTGTACTATACGTCAACTATTTTTTAAAGACACCTGGACATCCCGAAGTGAACCAAAATCCACAATAAGCGCAAGAAGCCGACCCTGAATAAAGGGTGTGAAAAATCTCGTCCTCGGGGGTGGCTCGACGCGTTTTTCCCATTTCGTGATTCGATAGTGGATTTAATTATTTCCACCGATTGTTCCGGAATACGATCTGAGACTAGATATCATGATAGTGTACATTTATAGACAGTATGCAGGATACGAAAAAGTATTCAAGGAGGCAGAATAGAAGCCAACGAGCCTCTCGAAAACGGAGATTAATATTCTGTTGAGGGAAGAAAGACAACGGATTTGGATCTCACTAGCAACTACTTGCCATTATTACCAAGGCAATGACCATGTGTAGTATAAAAATTATGAGAGTGGAAAGCTTAAGCCCGAAGCCATGCTGTATTTCCGGGGCAGGTTTCGTGATGACCTGAGGATACACTAAGCCATATGTCAAGAAATGAAATGTTTATGTGATTGTCAAATTATAATTGATATATCCATCTCGTGATATAATGATGTTGTTGCCGTGATAGTAATAATAAGATGTGAATGAAGTATCTACTCTATGGTCTCGCCTCCTTCTCCCCATCCTCACTCAACCTCGTCGTATCCGAAATACTCTTTCGCCTCATAAACCACTGGAATGTCGGAAGCGTTGTCATCGAAATCGCCGTCCATGCTATAAGGATACCAAAATGTAGCCCCACTAATCTCAAGGCAGTCAGTAACAGCAAAGAGATATCATGATATGCTAAGACTTACGTTCGTTCTTCGTGCTGAATAAGATAGTCCGTACAGCCCCAGATATGTTATAGAATGGCATGGCGTATCCATATCGGTAGATATTTGGTAGGACGGGAAGAGGCATGAAGCATACCGATACATTTGCTTAAAGAGATTCACGTCAAAAGCAGCAGTAGAGAAGACATGGTTACTCACATATGATCCACAAAATCATGAAAAATGGCATGAAGCAGATGGTAAGGAGAGTTATCATCGCTTCAAGTGCAAGGCCCACTGAGAGCATTCCCATGAAATTAACCATCCAGAATATGACAAAGCCTGCACTGCCAAATCTACACGTAGTTAGTGAGTGAAGCCACAAGAACGAAGGGAAATGGTGCCTACTTGCACGAGAAATCGACTTGGAAAGCTCGACTCAGTAGGGAGTAGAATAAGGAGATCATAAAATATGTGATGAACACCGAGATGAGCTGGAACCGAATGAGAGATCCTGTTGTTAATTTTTCCTGGAGTCCGGATACCTCTCGTGCAGAGACTCCGATCATCTAGGACAATGAATATTTAGAAACTGCTTTCCGAATAGAGAAAATGAACGCTACTCACAACAATAAAGAATGATAAGATTAGGAGGTAGATCAGTCCAACGAATGTGATAGCGCTAGCACTAGGGAAAGGATCAGGACATTGAAGATGAAAGAGGAGTGATATAGGCATACACTGGGATATCGAATGGAACGAGGTTGTCTGTAGTATAGCTTACAGGCTCTGTTAAAATTTGTGGTGCCGAATGGGTGATAGAGGATAGTGATGAAGACGACACCAGTTGTGCTACGAATTGCTGCGCAAATTCTTGAGATACAACGGCGAGGAGAGCTTGAACAGAGGGCCGTATCAGCGAACAACTGGCAGAATGATGTCAGGTCAAGTCAGAGTAAAAAGATATCGGGGACGTACTACGCATTCTCATTCCTTGCCTCTGTGCCATAGAACATTATTGCTTCTGAGCCATCGTAAGAGGAATTCACTGATGAGACAGCTGCGTTCAACACACTTGTTGCGTTGGAGTGAACTAGGCAGGTGTATAAATATCTAATGGAAGGAGGTAAGAAAGAAGTAACACACCAACAACGGCTGCCCAAGTCTTTTGTTCTACCACCCTATTGGCGACCTCTTGCCAACCACCAGGAAACTCGCTCGCTGAAACCTGCATGAAAGTGACCTTACTCAACGAGGAACCCGCCATGAGGCCTGGTACAACCGTGCTCCCCACTGTTGACCCATCAAAATCGACAACCCAACCGTGCAGATTATGTGCGGGTATCTTCCACAGCGCCCCCCAGTATATAGAGAATATGCAGAACATTATGATCACCATTGCAAAGCACCCGCCAAAAAGTACTTTGAGATAAATCGACCGCAAAACCTGTATTGAGGGTGTCTTGTCGAGAAATTGAGAAGAGTAAGGACGGTCCATGACAGGAGTATCGCGCTCAGCGGTGGCAGTATCGATTGACATACAGTCGTCCATCGTATAATATGTGGAGATAGGAATAGAAAGAGAGGAAATGATGTTCCTGGTCATAGGGGTATATATAGTAATGTCTTCGGTAAAGTTTATCTGGATGGTAAAGATCGTCAGTGACAAGAGGTTACACACTTAAGTTGCCAGATTCTGAGACTATTGTGCATTTGGAAGTCAGAGAAAGACAAGAATAGCTTGTGGGTATGTTTCCTTGAAGGAGCAGTCCTAACACACTAGGAGAGGGTCGACGAACGAGGGCAGCTTGTATTTCGCCGATTATCCGGAAGAGTGCAGAGAGTATGTCACGGATAAACGGAAGACAATCAAATAATGTGTTACCCTATTTCCAGTCATTGTTATGCATCCTAATGACTGTTATCTGTTTCGAGTCCTCAATGAGCGTCGAGAATTTTACCAGACGTCAAGTTCGGCAGTAGTTCTCCTCATGTTACTCAGCGTGAGTGTGGCAATGGTTATTCCAGAGATCACGATTGGTGGTCGTACTGTCTTCAAATAAAGATGCGGCCTCTGCCGTTTGGTTCTGCCGGGAAGATGAGAGGGTATATTCAATCGCGTTGCATTTCCACATGCCGCAATTTCGCTTCGAATGGTTCTGGCTTTTCTCAATTTTACGAAATCTGTGGGAGACATGGCTGGAAAGCAATATCTTCATCCTCTTTGCCGTTCGGAAAGGCTAGGATCTGAAAACGTGCAAGGTGATAATCTACGAACCAAGGGGAGAACTACGGAAACGCTGCCTGAACATGCATGTGATGTTCAGGATTCGGGCCGCACCCAACCCTCCCAACGTGCTTCCCTGCTACCCGGAGCACAGACTCGGGCTCAGCAAATATTGGAGAAGGATGTAAGGATACGCAGTTACTGTATGATGCTTTAGGCATGATTATTTGCGCTTTTTACGCATGCACCGAAATCGCAAACGAGTCGGCAAGTGATTGTTGAAAAAGAAGCCGTATGTGACTACAATACCCATTGCCGTGGCCTCACGTTAAAAGACGACTGACATCACACCTAAACTACAAAGAGGCGCTTCAACTTTTTTTTTTTGAACCTAAGCTCGCCAAATATTATTGCTAACAATCAAATACAATTCCCACTTCCCCGACTATGCATACAAACCACATACAAATCATAAGTTCAATGTTCATGAAACAAATGCCTATATCGAAACTAGATATATAGGAAAAAGAACCAAGAAAAAAATCTAAGGAACAAAAACCTATGATCTACTCTCCACTTCACTCCCTCTTCAAACAGTCACAGATGTGATATCGAAATGCTGTTCATCCGAACCGTCGCAAGCAGTCAATGTCATAGGATTGGTCTTCGACGTGACACACTGTTTGTTTGTATCGGAGGAAATCCTGCATCCCGAAGCGATCTTGCCCTTTGTAATGGAAATGTCTGTAGAAGCACACCACGAACAGTCAACCACCCATTTTTGATTCCTGCATATGGGGGTAAGTCAAAAAATATGCAAAAGACAAGATAAGCACGTACTGATTGCTACCTGATGGGTCGTTATTGCCAATCAAGGGTGCTCCACCTTTGACTTCGAGGGCGAAGTTGTTGTTCTCCACGGTCCTGTGATTTTCTCGTCAGAAGTGTCCGGAACAAGGGTGAGTAATATTTACTTGACAGTGTAGCTGACGATAGGGAACCCGGTCTGCTGAAAGAAGAACCTGGAGGGCGGAGTACTAGCGCTGAGGGGATTCCCAACGACGGGCTTGGCTAACCAGAAGAGTGCCCTGCTCGGGGTGGACAAAGTGAGAGCAGCACCAGCGAAGTTTGGGTGGCAGCTGCTTTGGAGGTCAACTGGGACTTTGGGGGGACAGTTGGTGGTACACAGTGGATTTACAATTAGGGGGGTGCAGTTTTTGGTGCACTGAGGATTCACGACTGGGGGAGTAGTGCAGTTTTTGGTACAAGGGAGGACCACGACAGGCGGAGTACAGTTTGTGGTGCATAGAGGAGCCGGGACTGGGGGGACAGCTTGTGGTAACCGGGGGAACCGGGACTGTGGGTGTACCTGATGGTGGGGGGTAGTCGTACCGGGCAACCAAGGGTGATGCGGTAGCAGAAGTGAAACAGAGAGCGAGGACGAAGAAGATCGTTGAAAAAGACATTTGTAACAAAGCTGTAAGAGTAGAGGAGAATATGATCAGTTTTCAAGAAATCAAAGGAGATCAAAGGCTACAAGTAGAAGTCGATGGTAATAGATAGCTAAGGTGAGTAGATGGTCTCTTTTATAGTAAGAGAGGCTGTTCTAGATTAGGGAGGGCTATGAGCGAGGTAACGACAGAGTTTAGGATCCACTGATTTACACTTGTCAAATGCGGGCGGGAGGAAATGTTGCCGCCGTTGTCTCAGATCGCGTCTGCACGTGTGCCTCCCAGGATAAGTAAGATCGTTCGCTGGGCATAGGCTCGGTGTAGCATTCACTTCGATTCGGTTCCTGAGGTCTCTCCCCCCATTCACTCATCACCATGAAATAATCTTCATCGTGTGACTAGCAGGTGGTTGCACCATTGGTGGCATACAAAAGGCGACGGAAGCATAACGTAGGAAGACGAAGACGGGATAGACTGAGAAGCCTTTCAATAGCAAAGAGATCACTTGAGTGACTTCGACAGCAGAGTTATCGTGGTCAGGTGTCCGCGGTAGCCAAAAGTTTCAATCTGTATCCTTGTTTGGTTCGTATCTTTTACACCCCGTTATTAGCCTACATGAGCTTAAGGCAAGAGGACAAACTGACTGGTAATATATATAGTACTTTCAAGGCTCATGGAGCCAGTTGGTGCAACGTCACATTGATTACTACCATGCAATCATGAGTATAATGTAAGATATGGTCACTGGAGGTATTGCAGGGAGAAAGTGCATCTAATAAACCACAATGAGGCCAGAAGCTTGGGCATGTGCAATGTGCCGTAGTTGTGTTGCGTGCTGTGTGCATGGGTGCAAGGTCCGAATCAGGAACCTGGGCGGAGGAAATCTGGGGAAATATTTTAAAATTCTGAGGTCACCTGACACCAGATCCGGCAATCAAACCTACCGAATACAAGACTGACCTGCTCAACTTTTTGTGATCGGTGCCTTAGAACCCCTGGTACCCCTCTATGACTTTATATGTCAGTGTCTGATTAGCTAATATTTTCATTTGATTAACATGGTTATATATTAATATTTTCTCTTTTGAAATAAATTTATCAAACACTTTAAAACACATATTCATAAGCTTAGGCATTGCAAAATATATATATTAAAGACTTAATTAGCCATATTTGCTGATGAACAGGTGAGTAGCAACCCTTATCATTCAACACTCATCATTGTGCAGACATGGCAGTGGCTGTGGGTTCTGCTGCTCGCTTGTCGTCCTCTACTGCTTTTACAGCTCGTAGCCATCCCCAAAGAATCAACCAGCAGTCAAGGCCAGTGCGACACTTTCCGATTCCCAATCTGAGAGCATTCCCGCTAACATCTATTAGGTGGGAGGTCATTAACAGCAAGGTCATACTTACTAATTCCTACCATCAGACACAAGAGTTTCCTCAATGAACCATCCTGGTCTTGACGTCAACATCTTTGATGAATGGCAATGATGTCCATATACATCAATTTAAGGGAGTGTAAATTCAATACCTCGTGTGCCAGTTGTAGTTGGCCTTTCAGGCCAAGATTAGTCAAATGATGTCGACTACTCTTTGGGCCTGCAAGGCTACCTACAAGTTTTGTATGGGGTAAATCTATACTCCCCAAAGGAGCTATTTAGAGGTCATGGATTATATGAACTAGTGCAATCGTGGAAGGTTTGAATTCCCTTGGAATTATTTATGACATGAAACACCAACTAATACTACCTCCAGATCACTGAGCGGGACCAACATGATATCATCATCCTGGGGGAAGCCCTGTTATGCAAGAGCAGGAGCAATGATGAAAAAGTTGTCATTGTGTGGAAGTGTGTTATACAATAAGTGTTTATAGTATATATATTAAGGTGATCAAGATGGGGAAGGGTGTGATGTGGGAAAAGGGAGTTTGGGGGGAAATGTAAATATAGTGGACTGAGATTTCATGAAGAAATTTTGGACATCAAGCATAGAATGAATTGATACGTTCCCCATGAACATGTTACTTAATTTTAGCATTTCTTTTGGGTCGAAATCATTGGGGGCCTGGGTTGTATTAATCTCGATGGTAATCACTGACAAAACATCCTATCAAGCTTGATGGCTGTGCTGATAAAGCATTTGATCGAGCTCGATGGCAAAGTGCTGACAAATTCCTGCTACCTTGGTAGTAGGTTTATAGTGCGCTATTGACAGCAACTTTGGCGGTAGATTTGCTTTCATCTAATTCAATCATGTCCCTCCTATTTTTGATATTGTGAGGCATGGGATTAAGTCTTTATCCATTCAAAAGGTGATACATTTACCCACCTAGTTTGGTTTTCCATGACTCTGCTCTGTCACATTCTCCATTTACCGCTTTCTTCCATGACATCTTATATTTCTGCCTAGTCATGCAGATTATCCACCTTGTCCATATTTGCGTATGTTACGGTTTTACTTTGACATTTCATCATTGTATGTCACATCATTGTCACCGATTGTGAGGATTTCCATGCCGTCATATTTGATGTCTTCGGTTTTATGTCTTAGTGTGTTGTGTATGGTCATATGGTATTGTTTTCTGCAGAAGCGGTCATTCCTTATGTAGGGCATTGTCATAAATTACCTTGTACTCCAATGAGTTTTTTTTCCACGTCATTTGTGATGTGTTCCTACTTGATATATTTTCTTTATGTTGTGCTGTTCACTCACTCAGATCTTTTACTATCGCGGTGCTTTCTCCTTAGTGAGTATTTTCTGTCTTCATTTCCTTGCAGAGTCCTTAGATGCTTGTTTTCAGTGCACGACTTGCCATCATGGACGTCTTATCATCTGTGATGATCAATTTTGCTGGTATTGCCGTGTTAGGGACATTCGTTGGGTTAAAGTCGGAAGATCTTTACCCGGTGACCCTGTTTACCATATTGACTGTGGTTGTGAGTATGTTCATAAATTTGACGAGTCAACACTAATATGGGTGTCGCAGAAGCCAGCAAGTGGCACAGCCTGCTACCTTATCTAGGGTTCCAGCAAGCTGTTACCGATATAAATTAATCAAAGTAATCATAGTAATGGGAACTTGTATCTACTACAATAAGATTGGTATATATATTAACAAGGAAAATCATGGCAATTTAGAAGAAAAAACTAATTGAAGTTCAGTAAGAAACCGGTAGAGTAAACGTTGGGAACTTACATCATTTTGAGCAATTACTGGCTTTCATTCTTGTGAGTTAATACACTGCAGCCAACTTCTCGCACTTCTAGAGATACCACCAGTATGACTTCCATACTTCTTCTTAGGGTCGAGGCCTTCCGGCGACTCCAACATGGAGTGCTCATTTGAAGGATCAATTCTGCATTGGTTCTAAGAAACGAGCTAGGAGATATGCTTTCACCGTCACTTCGAAAAAGTTAATAGACCTATTTGCATCTGCTCTTTATCTGTGGCTCAAGGCGACATGACCCCCTCTCTGACGTGCTCATCTTTCAATGATCCACTTGAGAATACATGGATGATCTGCATGTTGTGAGGCTGCTGTTGTGAGTGGTAGTTGTCTGGCTGGAAAGATCATTCTTGACATTCCGTAGAGGGAGCCATGTATGAGAAGACGCTGTGATACAGGAGATGCTGAGCAGTGGAGTTGTCAGACCCCCCAGCATTGCGGATTAGATCAAGAGCTTGTATTTCAATAGTATTCCATTCCTGTTCTCCTTTAACCACCCCACTGAAGATGAGGTTTCTCTCTTTTTAGAATGACCCTGACCAGCTGTTTCCTTTCATGCTCAAGAATTTTGGTGTTGACTTGCCAAGTAAGGTGGTGTACCACTGGGTTAGCAAGAATAACTTGGGCACTCTTTTTTGAATGTTGGAAAACCATCTCAAGCTCTTCTGGCTCTGAACCGCGGATACTGGTTTGAATACTGCCATGGTTGCTTAGCCCATGGTGAGGCATTGACTTCTTGCCTGAGATTCATCTGGAGATTGGACTCATGGCTAGTATCTTCATCCTGATGAGTGTCCTTATCTTCAGGTTCACTGCAAAAGAGAGTATCCATTGGATTGTACCTGTCATCGGGGCTTCCCTCTACCTTCCCGGCATCTACCTCATTTTCCAGGGCATCCTGACATACATGACATGCACGTACCCTGCGTATGCCACGTTGGTACTTGCTGGGAATGATCTCTTCTGCTCGACGGTTGCCAGTGTCTTTCTGTTGTTTGGCCATGCATTCTTTGTCAACCTTGGTTTAGGGCCAGCCTCCACCCTCTTGGCTGGTATCTCTTTCTTGCTTATGCCGGTATTTTGGGTATGTGAACCTGACTCTGCTCTGCCTGTGTTGCTGATGATCCTCACTCTAGTCACTGTGGAAATGGGGTCATGTCTTATGGAGGCGATCGGTGTATGCGTCTTGAAGTGTCCAATTCTTGGTTGTTGTGGTCAGTTTCAACTACTTTCTTGTCAGTATGGGGGAACAAATTTGCAAAGGCTCACAGTATTTAGAGAATAAATGTAGCAGTGCGATAGTGCTATGCAGTTATATTACACATCAACCTGTGCAATAGAGAAGGTTGATAACACTTGGACATGGATCCTCCACACGGAAGGACTCATGAATGCCTAAGCAATGTGAGGAGTTGGAGATGGCCTCCTGTATTATCACATGATAGGCAAGCTACTTTAATGATGCCCCTCCAGTGGGGAGACAAGTTACCAGTGACTAACCGGTAAGTTACTGTGTGTCCAGGATGTGATTATATGTGGGATAAGTAATGGTAAATTACCGTATCAAACCCTGAAAGTAACAGATAGCACCAGTGATCAGCGTGACATTTCCTGGGGCGAGAAACTTGACGACGCACTGGACGGCCTCAGCCGGGTAGGTGGGAGTCGACGGTCTGGCACTGAGTGGGATGGTCGGAATGGATACACGCATGTGGCTGTGCAGCTCTACTTTCTTTCTGACCATGTCCTTTCTGGTAGGACCCATTTCAGGTGCTGTGGTTGCTGGCGGGGTAAGACGCTGTATACTTCCCTTCTTTTCAGTCCTGATGTCGAGTGTTAGGTGTATTATGGGTTCTCCAACTTGATACAGTCGAGGTGAGTTTTCCCACCTTGGCAGTTGGTTGTTCTGACTGATGCAACAATAGGACGGAGCAGCATCGAAAAGAGTGCATTGTTGTTGGTGAGACTGGATGAGTGCTGACCCAAGTAGCCTTCATCAGCTCAGCATGTGCCTCATCGAGACGCTCAACGTCATCATCGCCCCACCCTCTGCCACATCGCAAATCGCACACAAACTGTTTGCATCTGTAATCCACGAGACATGGAATGGGGAAGTGGGGGCTGTGTATAACTGGGTCAGGACATGTGATAAGTGGCTGCAGGAGTGGGGTTGCAGGCTGTTGTATGGTGACAAAGTATGAGACGATGATACAGCTGTATGGCGGTAATGGAATACAAAAATGAAGAGAGTCGCAAGCTGCATTTACTTATACAGACCGAGTGAATTACATCCCTCCGGGGTGACCAAAGTTCAGATCTACTGGACCCCATAACTTTCTGCCACAGAAAGCACATGTTGGTAAGTCCTATTTCTCACATGGTCATCTACTCAAATCCACTGATGACAGTCTAAATGCGAGCTTCGGAACAGGGTTTCCCTTCTTTACATGCAGCCGTGATTATCAAACATTTATCAATTGCGGGAGCCCAAACCAAGGGTATTTATGTATTCATATTGAATGTTATCATCCATGAATATGGGAACACACTTTGGGCGGAGTGTGTAGTTACGACTGTGAGAGTAGTTTCCATAATTCGAGAATGGCGACTTGGCTCTGAACCACGCACACGAGAGTCTTGTAGGTGGATGAGCAGCCCAAATTCCACAAAATAGCCGCTTTCAGCTGCACTTGAGGTCCTGACACCCGCAGCATGCCACTGATTGACTGCATTTAGCCCTGCCGCCTACTCTGATCCTCCCAATTGATGGTCTTTTTTTTTTTGATCATAGACTCTACAAAAAAATTCTCGACGGCCACTTCCTTTAAACCTGGGGGCATTGGAGGATGCTAATGTGTAAAGTCTGACCAAGACTATGTAAGGCTTGACACTAAAAATGGTGTTTCTTTCCTGGAGGTTCAGTTCCCTTTTCGGCCATCTTTTTAAATTTTATTTACTTGTCTTCTTCCGAATTTGTCTTTTTTGTGGTGTTCGCCGTAGGCTTAGGAAACATTTAGGATCCAGCTATGTCCCTGAACACCGAGCATATGAAGAGGTGCTGCAACCCGGACCGAAGAGCCAGGTATCTCAAATCTCTCGACACTTTTGGAGAAACAATGAGTATTGACGATAGTTTGCACAGACAAAGAAAAGAGGATCTACTCATGTAGAAGATTGTGGCCTCATTTGGGTATAAGGGCCTCTATTGTCTGTTGCAGGTGAGTAAGTGTCTTGAACCTTGGTTTAGTAGTCCACTGATTGGCAGGATGTAGACGTCGAACAACAACTGGCATTGGCTTATTGTGAATGCATTGTGGCGGATTTTGGGACAAAGTAACTGCTGCTCTGAGGATATATACAGCCTTATCTGCTATGACTCTCTGTTGTTGCCCAGCCGAACCCAAAGTGCATTCTCCTTTCGTCCGTCCTTCTTGGGTGTTGACCTATCCTCGTTCATAGAACTATGATACTGACCATATTCTTTAAACTGTACCTAACACTGGGCCAGGACCAAGCGTACTCCTGCCGGGATCTGTACATGCACATTCAGAGCTCTCCTTCAGATCTCCGTGCTTTGGCTCGGTTGGATCAGAGAGTATTCCCATTCCTAGGTGCCCATGGGGAAGAGAACGAGTTGGTCATCGACGACCCCAATTCTTCTATCCTTCGATGGGACCAGTTCTTTCGCATCCTCGTCCAACATCTTAAGGATCCACAACTTCCGATCTCCCACTTGAAGCTGTCTGGCTTGAACTGGTTCACCATTCCTAACGTGAATTTGTGGCACACCACACTTACATCATTCCCTAATGTTTCCTCGTTGTTTCTGAACAGTGTAACATGTGAAGAATTTTACTTTCTTGCCATTATTCAATTGTTCCCTGTCTTGACCCACCTGCGACTTGATGAGAACAAGATACGAATGTACGAGCTGACAAGAAGTTTGGGGGTGGAGAACATAGAGTCGCGATTGGTGAATGCTCAGGAGGTTCGTGGCAGCCAGCGAGGGCCAGAACTAATTTCTCTTCATATTGGTATCACCACTATGTCCAACCGGATCATGCTTGACCTGTTAATGACTCGGAATTCTTCTGTTGCCCTGTGTCATTTAAGGGAGCTTATAATCTGGGATTATTCCAATGTCATCTGTGACATAAGCATTGCTTGTCACCTTAACATGCTCCTCGAATTGATGACCGATCTGTTTGATCTTGACCTGGACAATATCAGAATCAGTATGTGTATACATTGCTCTTGTATGATTGCCTACTGAATATCATACTGTACCACAAGCTCGGCCTCTTCCGATGAGACCTGTGATGTCCATCTCTATAATAAGCTTAAACTTGACCACTACAGATGATTGATTTGTCAGAGATGCTCTGGTTCAGCATGTAGAGGGTACTCACAATCACAGACACCACTCTGCATGGCAGCGACATTCCTGCAACCGTCATACCAGTTGACCCCTTGGGATTAGGGTGAGAAGCTGAACTTTGTAGAGAACTTCAATTTCGCTTACAGGTTGCATCCAAATCATTCGAGGCGATGTAGGAGAAATTCTGGGAAGGCCTTTGCAGGCACGGTCTTATGGCCTATGCTGCCTGTCGCAATTTGCCTGCTTATATCTAGGTCATAAAGATAGCCCTTGATATTATTGAATGTCAGAAGTAGGATATTGCTCGCTGTGTTAAGCTGTAGATTGGTGTATGCAGGGAAAGATAAGTTGGCTGGTGACCGATTGAAGTAGGTTGGTACAGCATTTTCCCAGTCGCCGGTAGCATTGGCGAGAGGATTGTTGCTGTTAATCGAAACACTCCGCACCTGTGGTACCATGACAGCCAGAAGTATACCGACACTGCAAAAGGTGAGGGAAAGAATGGACACAAAACAGATGGGAAACATACACAATTGCAGTACCAAAGAAGACGAATACTGTCATCTGTCTGGTGAACCACTTGCCGCACATTCTGTGTTAATTTGAACCAAGCATTCCCTGAATATGCACTTTCTCTTCTGGAGATCTACTAGCTTCATGACTAGGTGAGACCAATGTAAGCATCATCTCAGAAAATCAACGTGTCCGAGTCATCAAGATGCGCTCTCAAATGTCCGCAGCCCACCGTAAAAGCTCACCTCATGGTACTTCTGTCCCTCGTCTTTGTTGCCGCACTGACGCAGATCTGACACAAAAACAATCCACTGTATGCCAGCAAGACAACTCCCCCAATATTGATGAACAACTCTACTGATGTTTGTTTAGCATGTGCCCTGATGATACACAAAGAAGAAATTAAATGATTGAAGGAGGAGAAACAAATGAAGGCACCTCTTTTGGCCAGCATCAAGAAATATTTCGAGATATGTGAGGAAGAAAAGGAACTGGCAGCCGCAGCGTCTGATCAGTCACATCTATTTGGACAAGGGGTGCGCGATTCAGGTCGGCTCCTCTGAGAAGAGAAGATGAGAAAGAGAGTATCCAAGGAGAAACCTCGGGTACATCTTCTCTAGGTCATTGACGTCGTGTGCTTCATTGACTTGCAGATGGTCGGCTCAGCCAACAACCTATTCAGTGATGACAAACTGATCCCCTGTTTGTACTCATGATGTCTGGAAGGAAATGAAATGGTGCCTATTTTCCCATCGCCTTCATCAATGCTCACCACATCCTCAATGTTTTTGCGAACCCTTGCAGAGTGTGGGATAACCCATGCATTCATGAACTGGGGCTCTGACCATCCAGCATTGCTCGAGGAACTAGAAAGACAACGAATCCAGGATGGCAAGACTTCACCGTTTATCGTGACGTGCCCAAATGAAATGGTCGCACTGAGCTCTGTGCAAGGATATGCGCAAGTAACCAGAACGCCAGTGGCGGTTATTGTACATGTCGATGTAGGCACCCAGGTGAGTCATTTTTCCAGACATTGGTGATGCTCCTGCCATGAGCATTGTATGCCACCTAAAAGTATGGTCAGCAACAATGATTGTCAAATCAATGGCAAGATGTTTGATGCTTCGTAATGTTTCAAAAGTTGCCTGTTTGTGCTGCACTTGAGGTCCGATGTTGAACGGGAGGATTGTGAATGGTGCAAGTAATATCGTTCTTGGAGCCACTGCTCGAGATGAATGATATGCGTGCTGGGGGCGGCCAAGGCTCCTTTGTGCACCCATCGTCGCCATGAAAATGATAAAATGATGGAGATTACCAATGTCCGCCAGCACTGAACACAACGTGTCATAATTTGTCAGACCTGGAGTCCCAGCAGCTAGGGTATGCACTTTGTCGAAGTATATTAGGATCTTGAAACTCTCATTGGTTGTGTGAATGAGGTTGGGCTCGGCTGCGTCGTCTTCATGCTATTGACCGAGACATCAGCCCTATCGGCTTGACCGAAATCAAAATCTCTCACTGTTATGGCCCACTCGACAATACAATGGTACAATGTCTCACGAACATTTCCACTTGATAGGTGTTCTCTCCAATGCAAAGCTCAAGCAGACCTATTTTCATTCTCGAGAGAGGCCACTGAATTCTTCTTCAACTAATTCAAATGTAGCTCACAGGAAACAGTGATATCGCTTGCAAAGTTGAACTTTTTCACTCTCTTCCCATGCTAAATAGCTTATTAGGTTTCATCGGACGATGATGACACCTCTCTTCAACAAGGACCAAAATTCCGATATACCAGAGGGATAGGAAAACAATGACCTAGCAGCAGATTCCCCAACTCCAAGGAGTGCATAAGAATCAGGGTCTAGGCAACTACGGCTGCTCGTAGGCACACAGTAGGGCATCTGAAATTATTTTGTTACTCTAGCATTGTTCTAGCTCTGCAAACATGAGACGTGTCCACCTTCATTTTTCCGGAATTGGGATTAGGGAGTCTGTACTGGCTAATTTTTCAAGATAGTATTCAAGACATGACGTAGAAAAGGTCGTCACCAGTTTATACAAGTGAATAATGATATATCTCTGGTTGTAATGCGAGGTTTGAAAAATAATATCCGAAGCCTCAATATGTTATGTTGTAAATGTCCTTTCACGGCATCCTTCCTCAGGCCACATGACCCAACCAACACAGAATTCCCGAGGATCATGTCTTCTTCGATGAGAAGCAGCAACGTTCCCTCAAAATGATGTAAGTTCCCAACATTTACTCTACCGGTTTCTTACTGAACTTCAATTAGTTTTTTCTTCTAAATTGCCGTGATTTTCCTTGTTAATATATATACCAATCTTATTGTAGTAGATACAAGTTCCCATTACTATGGTTACTTTGATTAATTTATATCGGTAACAGCTTGCCAGAGCCCTAGATAAGGTAGCAGGCTGTGCTGCTTGCCGGCTATCGAGCTCGATGGCTGTGCTGACAAAGCATTTGATCAAGCGCAATGGCAAAGTGCTGACAAATCATTCTATCGAGCTCGATGAGATTGCTCAGTAAAGATTTTTGAGGTTCTTGTTTCTAAGTTCACTGATAGGCACACAACAGAACTGGGATTGGTTATATGATTGTCAAGGATATTTAACCACTAGGTACTGAACTATATGGGGTCTTGTATTGGTAATTTAAGATAAGGAATGGAATAACAGTAGTCCCATAGACAGTAGTAAAGGTATGATAGTAAGGAAATGAATGTAGAAGGATTAACAACAGATAAGGAAGGTGGTCTAGATAAGTGACACATATGGTTCTGCGTTCTAGAAAGTACAAGAGATAGACGAGATGAAACGGACCATTACACATTGTTGAAGTTCAGGCAGCTCTTCTTCCACACACTCATGCATTATCAGTATTTACCGGCTCCTCATGGAACAAGATGTGCGGTTAGTCACGCTAACCTTCAACACTATGAGGGTACCATATGCAAAAAGGGGTAAGCAACTTTTGACACAGCGTCCTTATTTGCGGTCACAAGGATTTATTTTTATTGCTTGAATATCACGATTGTTGAAAAAAAATTATCACATTTAGATCTATGTACATAAAAATACATAGTAAATTGGTTCCTTTTCAAATAAACTAGAATGAATTTTTACTTGCCTTATATGTAGCACAGAATGTCTCTGGGGTCATACTACTTTATATAGTAAAAACAAATATGTGCAAATACCGGGTATCGATATAACCGGAGCAGGTCAGTCTTGTATTCGGTACAAACCAGATCAAATCTGGTTGAAACCGGATACCGGATTCTTCAGGACTATGTGCTCCCTCCATTCCTTCGTACCACTATCATCATGTCTCCGAGTCACATTGAAGGTGCCCGCCTCGAACTTTGTACTCTTTGCCGCCGGCTTGGACCTGGTCACAGTTAAAATTCAAGAAAATCTATTATTGATAGGTTGAAGCACTTCGCCTTTCTTTGCTTCGCGACAAATACAACATCAGTTGAAAGAATCGAAGACAGAGCATAGTGAGCATCGTATCTGCTGCTACATCTCGTCTAAAATCTCTGGAAATGTACCTCGCTTTTGCAGTGTTCTGGACTTTATACTTCAACATAAAGGACAGAGTCCTTTCTGTTTCTGCTTGTGGATGAGTGACCCATCGCATTGTATGTAGTTTCATGAGAGGAGTGAACTATTCAGTCAGAGACGCAGAGAGGATGATAACACCTTGGCTGAGAAAGAGGATTGACTTTCATCGTGATAGTGAATTATGATCAGTCGTCATATTTTAGCCTATTTCTCACTGGCTTTGATGCAGTAAATGGTTGTTCAATGGTATGTCGCTGGGCTCTCCGACGACGTATTCAGTAGACTGGATATTTTGACAGAGTCGAAACCAAGATATCTGAAGGAGTATGTGATGTGTCGTTTTCTTCGTTATTATCATGCAGTACATGCATTGACACAACTAGAAATTCTGTGTTAGATTGATCCTTGAGAGATGTTTTTACTGGTGTACTTAAAGGCGGGATTAAGGTGCATAACATTCATGATGTATGTAAAAATATCTTCCTCATGCAATGTTGATGAGCCTAAACTTCCGTGGCAATGGCAATACCAAACTCAAAGAGTATCGGTAACGTGCGAAACCACCGGCAATAAAGGCAATGTGTTTGCGAGTATGTTCGGGGCACCTCCGTGCACTCCAATCAATTCCTCTAGACGCAGGTGTATACTGCGACGTGAAAGTCTAGCAAGTAGTACCCTTTAGCAGTCGAGTACTTAGATGTAGGCTGTCCGTCGGTAATTATCTCGAATAAACGAGAGCTGACAGAAACCGGTATGACATGAATACCAGTAGTCTGTGGGAAAACGAATCTGATCTGGTGATACTAAGTCGCTAGGCAATGATCTTCTTTAAAGAGGATCTAAAGAGAAATAGTGAATAAACGAAGATAAACCGCAGCCGGTTTTGTTGTTGAGAATATGGGGTGAAAACGAGGTCCTATGTCAATGGCGGGTTACTGATCCTATCCGGTGTTAATGTCAAACCTATAAATCCACACAGGGATTTTCCTATCCTATCCTATGCTGAAACTATAACTGAACTGGGCTAAATGATCCTATGTCGACGATACGAGTCCTACAAGTCTTGTTCAGAGACTTCCCAAACAGGTGGCAATACGATGTTGAAAATGAAACTGAAGTAAACTCCTATCTGTGAAAGTGAAGACGATGCGGCCTATAAAATGAAACAGGATGCTATGTTTACGCGTGCAGCGTAGAGAGATGTCAAAGCCTATACCAAAGCTATGACCGGTTTATCGGCGAGTAGCCGGTGCAAAACCGACCGGCAATCAAGTATTCGAAGCCGGGGTGGTATGTGGTCGAGGGTAGAGACGATGGAGGGATGAATGAAGCGTTTAGATGGTGAAGACCCAGTCCTAGGCTTATAGTGACGGGTTGTATGCCCAATGATCAATAGAATAGAGTGTATATGCTCATAAAGCACGGTAATACAAAGTATAACCGTTGGTGTGCCGGTTATTGTTCTCTAGGATGTGTGGGGTTGTCTAGTCTCCCCTTTCTACATTACTTTACCGAATTTTATCCTACAGCATACATGATATTTTTAGATCTACTTAGTAAGGCTGTAAGACTGCGGCTCTGTAAGTATTCGAGCATGCATGTGTATTTGCCAAAGGCTTCGGTAACAGCAACTCTTTTGCGTTCCCATAGGGAGATAATACTAGGCATCACGAGTGACCAATGTGTGGATATTTTAAGGTGCTGTTTAGCTGCGGACTGAGAGGGTATGGGGTATGTTCAGAGGTTGCCAAATGGGATAAAGATTTCCGAAGGCCTTGGCAAGGATGCAGCGTTAGTAACCACGGTCTATAGCAGCCGCGGTCCTTGATTATCAAGAGGACTCGAATGTCAATGATTATGACATCATATAATTAAATGATTGTGCTGGCAATTCAAGCCGTGATGCGTAGTTGATGCGACATTGATGCGTCAATGTTTCAGTAATCCGCGCCTATTGCCGAAAGTAGGAGACCAGCCATCAATGGTACCTTATTGTGATGGTATACGAGGATTGGGATGCATTGTCGGGAGGGAGGGATATTGGTGTCGTGAGGGTAGCGGCAATTTTATATGAAAGTAGTATGCCTCTGTAGGCAGCGTGGGGTTTACTGAAAGCCCACCCGGGAGCGCTGCCGGTTATTTTGATGGAAATCGTGAAATTTCCGGGCATACAGAGCCTGGAGGCTCATCAACGTGTTGACTCAAAACCGTCCAGGGATATTCTTCCTCTCCACAACTTCTCAGAAAGTAGGCCTCGCTCTTCATTGTCCTCAGGTGAAGAGACCGATGCACAACAGATCATTTCATCACTTAGGAAGAGAGTGCTTCACACAAGTTGTTAGGAAGTTTCTCCTCTCAGGACCTGCAGAAGAAACGGAATGAACAGTTTCAATATTCTGCCATTACTTGACAGGTGCTTGCCCGGTCGTTAGGGGGCTTGCAGGAAACTCACCCGGGGTCCTTGGTCAAGGGACCACAAAGGTGTCAACGTGTTGGAACCCAAAGGATAGTAACGGTTGTTTGGTTAGACATATTTCAGGTTTCTGTCATTTTTCATGTTGTTACATGGGTATGCCAAGGTTACACTTTGTTATCTTTTCAACCTTCTAACCTTCCTATACAGTAATATAATACCGGAGGGAGAGAACAACGTGAATATATAGCCTCTGCACTTTGGGATGGATGGCACTGAATTTTTGCATCGATATCATTTCCTTAAACCTCAAAGGTGCGTTATTTGTGAAAGGACATTCATACCTTGTAAACTTTCATGAGCTATACCATGGATCACATACGTTTCTGCTGAGTTATACCTCAGAACAGCAACTGCTTTTCTCACTGGCTGTAATGCATCTACCATAGCATTTTTAATTCCTTCTACAGCAAACACTGTCATGACATAAAGCGTCACTCCTGACTGTGAAGTACCATTGGTCGTCGAGATTCGGCAGTGCTCAGGCTACACTAGATGGGTGTTTCTTCTGGTGGATGGATTGGAGAATATTCTGGAGGTCTCAGCTTCGTGATGGGTATGGACAGAGCATGGCTGCATCCCAACAATATTCTCGTTGATGAACCCTTACGGCTCAAGTCACATCTCTCAGAGGGATGGTTAAAGTTCTTTGCCGTTGAGTTAGGAGCTGACAATTTTATTGACGTGTATATGCTGCAGTTGTTACGGTCAGATGATCAAAACGTGGAAAGAATGTCTTGGCCCGCGATCGTCCCGGAGTTTTCCGAATCTTTCCAGGACAGTTCCAGGATCAAGCTCAAGCCAGGATCTGTAGTAGCTTCAACTAGGATGCTCTATGAGTGGTGGATGTGGTATTAGAATGTAAATTGGAAGAAAATTTACAATGTATACTGCATACTATGCTGTTCGCCTGGAGAGTGGGGCTTGAAGAAGACAGCTAGTGAGCTAACTTCTCTTCCTCTGGCAGCATCACTTGAGTCTAGTCAGCAAAGCCAGATGGCATGGAAAGAACACAGTAGTCACGATATCAACTATATTTCCCTTCAGATGGAGTGGTTTTCAAATAACCGAGGGAAGGTCAGGCAGGTTGTCCAAGTAGATATTGTGCCTTTAATCTATCACCAGTCGCCCTCTCTCTGCCTTTGAGTACCGCCCACATACATAGCCTATTACACTATCTCTGGTCGTCTGCAAACTAAAGGGCTGGGTTTTCCATTCAATGAGACCCAGGATGAGTTTAGACCAGTCAGAGAGTGGGATCGGTGAGCATGGGATCAGAGATGCGACACTGGAGCCTAAGCCAGTAATCCTTTGGCATCAAAAGGTCCCCGTGGAACCGGTCCCATCCCTTTCTAGATCCATTAAGTCAATATCCCTTACTGAACGTGGGGATTTCGGCAATGGCGGGAGTTCACAGTGGGCGCTTCCAGCCACTGGCACACGAAGAGGAATAAGATAAACGAAGATATGTTTGCATTGTCAGCCAAAAGATAGAAGGGAGAGGGAAGAACATACAGTGCTAATTAATAGGAATAGTTTGGTGGTTAATGACTGAGGTAGTGAAGCTAACTGATGGAGATAAGTTAACTTCTCTGGGGATCCAGAGAGAGCTTACGGGCTACTGGCTCCACCTACATCTGTGACAGAGCTCGACGAAAGGAAAATTGTCACGAATAGCCTCGAACATAGCTGTTTTTAATGACATAGCCATTGTATCTTTCTTCCCTAAGCAGTGACGAGTATCTTCTGGGAAGTTCAGAATGGAGTGGGTGAATGATACCAGCCTTCCTAGTCAATCTAGAGACCCAATGATTCTTTGTTTCTGTCTTCGGTGCCTCAGTCTTTCACTCTCCTTCCATGATTCCCCTTCGGTAGATATTCATGGTGAACTGATGAAGGCTGAATTGAAGTTCCAAGTTGGAGACAACCATCGAAGGTGGGCGAGCTGGTTTAATTTCGTGAGTGCTGAGTCCAGTCTGACGACGATAGAGAAAAGAGGTATTATTTTGCAACTCATAGTCTTCAAAATCGGTAAGACGCAATCGGGGACCTGGTTTCCTCCGAAGAAGTCCGGGATGTGGCTGTGAATCACGTTGAGAATGAAGGGTTCTGCGCCATTTTGGTGGATGCGACACTACATATATACGCCGAGTGGGGCTACACGACGAGAGTCAATGAGCCAGCATCGCCCATTCAAAATGCCCATATAGGTTCGCCGACAATAGCGGAGAAGAATAGTAATCTCCCGGTTTCTCATCAGCTTGACAGCCCATGTACTTAATGGCAGAATTGACATTTTCCTGGTTATACACGGAGTGTATGAGTAACGAAAGTTAGTAATAGTGTGTAGCAGCACTGGGTCCATCGCAAGTTGCAACAGTATTCGTCAGAAATATGAAATCACCACTACAGCTATGAAGGATATTCTATTATCAACCACTCTCAAAGATATACAGGCTCATCGGTTTTAGTTAGCAGCAGTATTTTTTCCGTGGTTAGAACTTAGGAGGATCTTGTAAAAAATCTCGGTCAGGAACTGACAATGAATGATCCATTGCCCTGCCTAGCATCTTGCGCGCGCTAAAAATTGTTGTCTCTCTAAACACTGAGCAAGCCAAGCAGACCGAGCAGACCGAACATGAACCTAAACAACATCGGTGTGACAGAAGACTTAGAAAGGTCATTTCAAATTAGGCTTGGGTCAATTTCTGTTTCTGCTTTATGCCTAAGTCACTGTGTTCTCTCAAGACACATGTGCATCCAGGTATCCTTATCTAGCCGACCCGACCTGGGGACAGGCAGGTGCAGCGATGGAGAGAACCGGGAACGCTGGACCGTTCATGTCTGGTGGTGCAAACGAGCATTTCAAATTTAACTACTATCTGCAGTAAAACTTTTTTTTTTTTGTGGACATTTGGTATGGCATAGTACACCCCATGCAGCAGGGGCTCCTGACTAGTGGGTTGGCACGCTGGTGACGTTGTAGGTAGCCTGTTGATGAGACGAGGTTTTGAGCCTCGTTAATTTAGTGAGTACTGCATGGTTTTCTTTTTTTCCATTTGAGGCCTTATTATTTTGAGCCACACGAGGTGAATGCATTTACGCACTGACTTTCTTATTGAGTGATCGAGTCGCGTGTAGGGCTCAGTTTGGTGAGCTCAGGTGGGCACCTTCGGTACTTCACCTTCATCTCTCACTTCACCATACCTACTAACACCCCGCTGTCCTTCGTCCAGTCTTCCTGTAGCGAGCTTTCATTTACAAGTGCTCCCTGCCACGTTGTAAGGACTAGGAACTTCCTGATGGCCTTCTTTCTGAACTTCTTTTGGTCAGATAATAAGCAGTCAAGTCTCATGTGGCGGTTCATGGCATGCAACCACCGTTGCTCGATTTCGCGCATAGAATAGTGCTCTCTATTGTTTATTACATGATCATTTCTCATCTTCCATATTAGATGAGCAGATTCTGATATGAGGATTCTGCGAAATCTTTCTATTCCCTTCCTGGAACGGCTTCTGCGAACACTCGGCGGCTGGATGCCACACAACATAATGAGACCCTTCGTGATGATCAAGTCAGTCTTGATCTTCTGCCGCCATAGCTTTTTGGCCAGTTCCCATACTTCTCTCTGACCTGGGGTATCGCACCGGTAAGGATATGGTCCATACTCTCTTCAGTACCACATTTCTTGCACTCAATTCTATCTCCACAGCCGTTTATGTGCTTCCAGTGTCTTCCGACCACATAGCCATCGTGTACCATCATCCATAGGAAGAAACGTGCCGATCTATTGAAGTCTCTCTTTCAAATTGATGCCCACAGCTTTTCTCTTGTGACTTCGACTCCGCAGTGTTCGCTAGCCGCTGCTAGGGCTAGTTGAACGTTCCTGTTTGTATCATTCCTGTAGAGTTTTGCTTGGTATGGTTCGGTTTGTATCTTGATTTTCCTTACTATTTTGTAGGCTGTGGTTTGCGTTAGTGCCACTAGTCTTGCTCCCCTCGTCTTCAAGACCGGGGGTATGGTTAAGTCGACTACATCTGAGACATCTCTTTCAGCTGCCGCTTGTGCTAGACAATCTGCACCATCATTTCCCGAGTCACCTGAGTGGCCTTTCACCCACCGGAGTTTAGTTAGCGTGGTACATGCTCTAAACCTTGCTATTGTGGTTTCTATCATGGCTGTTACTTATTAAGAAGTATCCCTCATCTTCCCACTAACACTACGGGGATTGTACCACCACCTAGCCCTTTATAATGCTGAGTTAATGCTGAGGCGGTGGTTTTTTTTGTAGGGGTATGATAGCACATGTTTTTGTGAATAAAATTTATCTTTTCTCACCATATCCGCAAGTGTTTTAAGCACCGTTCTTAGCCGAATGTTGTGAGGAAATTATAAACATAATCGGTCTGGAAATGGTAATATAGTCATGAGTAATGACACAATTTTAATATTACTCATGACTATATTACTATTTCCGGACCGATTATGTTTATAATTTCCTCACAACATTCCTACTGCGTAAATGCTGACATGTGACAAAAATTGGTCACCCTTTCCATCACTTGAAAACCCTAAGTTATTTTTTTCGTTCTTCAGCCTTTAGCACAAGATCAATCTTGAGTACATGATGAGAGAAGATAAAATATACCCTACATTTACTAAGAATCCATGAAGAGGATACATTCTATTGCATTTTTAAAGATAGCCAAGACTAGCTGCTCAGCAAGGCTGTGAGTTAGTATTTTGATTTATCAGCTCAACCTCGCCGAAATTTAGATAAGTATTTTTTAATATTCCTCACAGCTAGTTCATTATCTATCCAAATTGGTTAAGTTGAATTCTTTTTATGTAAACTCAGGCTAAGAACAGTGCTTAAAACACTTGCGGATATGGTGAGAAAAGATAAATTTTATTCACAAAAACATGTGCCATCATACCCCTACAAAAAAAACCACCGCCTCAGCATTAACTCAGCATTATAAAGGGCTAGGTGGTGGTACAATCCCCGTAGTGTTAGTGAATCTACCGTTTAGGCCATTAAGGACATGTTGTGAGTCGCTTACGAGCTCTAGGTCATTGTTTATTGGTGTGTCCTCTGCCACAGTCTTCGCTCCCACTGTTTCAGATACTTGGTTTGTCCGGCCGGTCCACAGTAAAACTTTAGCACACGCTAGTTTGACGCTAATGCATCTTAGTAGATATTGTTATTGATACCTTAGCAATGACTCAATATCTTCTTTTTCAGACGGAGAAACACATGTCCAAGATTATGATGGCCATTTTCCGGTTCATGGATCTGGCTTCCCCATCCATAGACCCACACAACAGCCACTCACTGGAACCATAAAAGTCCGCCTACTCGTTCACCCTTCTTTATTCAGCGCCATGCCTTCGCAGATTTTCACCTACAGTTTTGATACACCTACCTTCAAGGGCACGACCAAGGTCCACACTGGCCTCTTTATCGATGGAGAATTTGTAGACCCTAGTATTGGAGACAGCTCTATCAGGTGAGCACTCATCTCTTTCATTGGTTCTGATGCATACTGATCAAAGTGCTTTGTTTCTTAGCGTTATCAACCGAGGTAAGATGCGAACCTCGGTCATGGAGTATAGTAAAAACAGTATTTTCAGCCACCGGTGAAACAATTACATCTGTCGCCGGGGGCACAAAAAGCGATGTCGATATTGCAGTCAAGGCAGCCAAAAAGGTATGGGACTCTGCTTTGCAGCCTGCGTAATCTGATGTTATCATTGTTTGACTAGGCCTACAAAACATCATGGGGCCTTAGATGCCCTGGACCTCAGCGGGGAAAGCTCCTTTCTAAGCTTGCAGACCTTATAGAGCAGCATGCTGATGAATTAGTTGCCCTGGAAACCCTTAATGTCGGTAGGTACCCCACCTTCGTTGATTTCAGGACATAAAACCTCACTGAGCCGTCTGTAGGAAAACCATTCACGGCTGCTAAAATCGTTGACGTTACTGGAACAGTCGACATTTTCAGGTACTTTGCTGCATGGGCGGACAAGATTCAAGGGAAAGTGATTGAAGTGAGATACTCGGCTCCTACTTTCACCATTTCCGGGCAAGCGTTAATATCACCTAACAGACTGACGAGGACAAGCTCAGTTATACTCTGCATGAACCTTACAGTGTGGTTGTGTGTGGATGCATCTAGTCCATTGATGCATATGCTCATATCATTCGCAGGGCCAAATCATTCCTTGGAACTTTCCATTGGTAATTTGGTTTCTCGTTACCAGTCGGAAGCTACACTAATCAGTGTACATGCCACAGTTGATGGCAGGGTGGAAGCTTAGCCCTGCACTTGCTACCGGAAACACGGTCATTTTGAAGGTGATAGTCCCTCCTAAGACTGACTAATACTGACAGTCTTGAAGCCATCTGAAATAACACTGTTGACTGCTCAGTGCCTCTGCAACTTCATTATCGAGGTCGGATTCCCACCCGGTGTTGTCAATGTTATCAATGGCTACGGTGAGACATCAATTCTATGGAGATGATCAGAAAACAATGTTAAGAGACGGGCAGGTCACACCGTTGGGCAGGCAATCAACGAGCATCCCGATATCTTTAAGGTCGCCTTCACCGGTAGTACCCTAGTCGGGAGAAAGATTCAAGAAGCTTCAGCTCAATCTAATTTGAAAGCGGTTACCCTTGAGCTCGGAGGCAAGAGCCCTTGCATTATCTTTGATGATGCGGACATCGAACAAGTGGTGAAATGGATGGCCTCCAGTATCTTGTATGTCGATTGCATGCTGGGAAATTTGAAATTGCTCCAGCTGTGCCGCCGGTTATTAAAACGACATCTAGATTCTAAGTATCATCAGATACTAAGTTCTGCCCCTTCGAGGGAGCATTCCAGAAAACCACTCCCAAGCTTCCAGTAGCGGGGCATTCTACGAGCCGTGTAGATGTTCTGAAGGTAATCACTGCTTTCCCCCCGGGCACCTTCGTGGCCTGTCTTCAACAATCAAAAATGATTTGCTCAAGCTCTTGGTGTGACAAGCCAGGAGAGATTAACCGCTGCAGACCATGATAATGCACACAGGGTGGTACATCTTCACAAAATGTCCGGTTGAGCATCACATTATAGCCGAAGTGAATTATTTCCACCTTTGATTATATGAAGCTTCTCGTGTCCTTTAGTGTCTTTCAAAGTTGTGCATTGCTAGAACATCAATACAGTACTGCAAAAAACGAATCAAAATGACGACCTTAGTTTGTGACTGACAAGCGCCTACCTCCCCATTTACATGAATCGCCGTACCAATCACTCTTATTGCATGCTGTGGAATCGATGCCAATGTCGACTAACCGGCATATCAAAATGAGGTCAACAGAACCACTAGCGAAAGGTCAATAATTAATCAGAAGGTAATGGATGAAACTTACATGAAGCTGTGTAATAAGTCATGGCTGTATTTCCCACCCCGTTCATACTACAGTACTTGATGTTCTCGATGTTGCAAGTACGCTAGCTTCCATGTATAGGGCTGAACAATTTTGTATCAGTGAAAGGTTCTCGGCAGCGGTCGGTGGCGAATAAGAAGCAAAGGACAAGAGGCCAGTGAGGTGATGAGGGCTGGCCACCTACGACATGCGAAAGGAGGATAGCAGTAAATACGCTCACGCTTCTTGATATTGTCCGTTATTGACTACAGAGACAAGCAACATCAGTACAAGGTTAACAGAACGGGGTTCGTCAACATACTGGAGTCATAGCACAATGCTCTTCCCAGGCTGGAGGCCAGTTCTGTCTCGGCCAAAATTGTCTTGGCGGCACGTCATCCTCACGAACCAGGCACTGACAGTCGTCCAAGTCGAAGCATCACCGCTGATGAAAAGCAGGACCATCAGGTGCTACTTTGAAGGGTCCGAATTCCAGGTAATAGTGGCAGAATGGGCTCTGTGACTGTAGACCTTTTGTTCAGGTCAGGCTCGAATATTTGTCTTGTGTTGCGATATGAGCTGACAGGCAGGAATGAGTGAGTACGGTTAAACGAAACACAGAGTCGTCAGCTAGGAGGATGGGATGATCACATTGGAGCATCAGGAGGTCCTATAGTGCGTGTATTGGAGTGTATTGGAGGATGGGAAATGGAATAGCGCTGCATACATCCATGATAACATTAGACGTAGTGAGCTCTGCTAGCGGTGCCAACCCAAAATGACCAGGCCATGTCGGAGCGCCATAGACGAGGGAAGAAACGTCTCCTTCTCTCTACCAGATGCGAAATCAAGAAGGAATGAGCGAGGTCCTTCCTGGGAAGGGCCGGGACAGACATGGTCTCCGCCGTTGTAATCGAGTTCGAAATGGGGTTCTCGATCATAACAACGTCTTCGTGCAGCGATTTGGAGGAAGGATACTAGCTGACAAGCAGAACAAGGGATGATGCTGCGATTAGAGCTCCGGACCTCTGATATGTATACAGAAGTAGACTGGAAGAAATGATCGTACACCTTGATTGTATGCGCCCTTCAAAGCAGCTTTGAAGTAGTATTCATGCTAATCTGTACATTCCAGCCGTTGCCCTTTGTTAGAAGTTAAACTGGAAGAGTTCTTGGGTAGTCAGGATTTCGTACACCAGAGTGCAGGTGAAGGTGAGCCAAAGACCAGGGAGGGAAGTGGAGAGGGAAGATGTAGAGATGAGTACGATGGAATGGCACTGAAGGCTACGATAACATTACCGACAAGCAAGCTCTCCTCGGAGTCATCCATCGGGAAAGGATTCCTCCTCCTCCAGACGAAGAAACTGGAGATGACAGTCGCGTCAATATGAGTTCAACGTTTGAGATGGCGATGGTAAACATACCCTGGAGTCGTTCGAAATACCCTGGATGAGAGTATTGTTCATAGTCGTGGTTCGTTGAGAAAAAAGTGACGACCTCTAGTCTTTTTCTTTCAGATTCTCATCGCATGTAGGCCAACGTAAAATGCTGGGAGCCATGAACGTACATCAGAGGGAGATGTTGGTATGAAGACGACCGAAGCTGATACAGCAAGTAGAAAGCCGGTCGTGCATGGCAGGGGAGGCTTTCACTAGGTGTTGTAGTCCTGTCCTTGATGACGGTGAGAGACGAAAGGGAAGCTGTGATCGGAGTTTCGGATCGGCCTCTCCATCCGACTACGAGACCTATGAAGCCTCGTCTGGACGCATAGGCAAAGGACAGCTTCTCCAAGCCTCGTTCGATTTCTTGGCCTGGCGATTCATCGACTCGGCACCCTCTGGCCGCTCCTCAGGCCAGACCTCAACCTGAACGATGCTCAGATTTGGTCTGACGCATCACTGTGCATTGACGTGCAGGGGTCGGCCTAACAGGAAGTGAGGAAGTGAATGTAGTATCTTGCAGGCGTAGAGATGGTCGACCTTGCTATCGGCGTCCTAGGAGTACGTCTCCCATTCTCATCTCACTGAACTCTTTTGTTGACCTTACTTCCATCTATCACAGTTCACCGACGGTTACCATGTTCTACACTGCCGAAACTTTCCCTACTGGGTTTGCCATTCTCGCCATGGTCTATCTTCCCAAGAAAACAATGCTGACGTGCTCGACAATATGGACAGCGAGAAAGGGTGGTGTCTATCAGCCACCCCATCCTCTATCTGTACAACAAGTGCTCCGGGCTTCGGCCACCACCATCCACTGCGACTTTTTTCACAAGAGGATTCCGAACCCTCCTCAGCACGAAGCCACCGAAGCTTAAACCTTTCAAACCAGCCCACTCTGAAGATCTAGGATAACCTTGTCCGAGTCGATACCGCGTGTTATAGCGGATTAGCACAAAAATGCGGACATCTTGCAAAGCAGCCTCGCCCGCCCATATCTCACCGTGAGTTTCCTCATGGAAAATGACATTCAGAATCTGCTAATTCACCTGGCAAAAGTTCTATGCCTAAACTGCTCCTTTTCTGTCTTCCACAACGCCACACTAGCAAACGTCCCAGCCACCACACATCAAGTTGAAAAGAGGGCATCCAACGCTTTTCATCGTGACCATCATCTTCATCTTAAACTATCCTTCGCTCTTCGCGCTCCAAATTTTCAAAACCTTCAAATTCAAACGCGCAAGCTTAAGCGCCCAATATAATATCCATTCATCAGTCTTCAAACTTAGAGCTAGTCCTCAAGACCCCAGTGGTAGTCAATGAGGCGGCGACTTCCTACACCCAACTTGCCCACCATGCCTACTACCCACCATACCTCGCATTGTCGCCCTCATCGATGCCACTGCTGCCCTGATATATATATTATGTCGTGCCTTGCAAGCCCTCGCCGACTTACGCAACCAAGTCTTCCCTGAAGATAACCGTTAGTAAGGAAGGCTCACGAGTACGCTCCGATGTCGTAGGTGGATCTTCTCTGTTTTGAGTCCTCTAACCGACCCATCTCTTTAAAGTGTCAAAGGCTTCCATAAGCCCTCCCATAGGAAGCTGAAATGTGACTGAGTTAGGTTGGTCAGTATCTGTGTATGTCTGCCATGAGTTTGCTAAGCGTAACATATTCAGCTTTGTACGCGACACTTCGGATATGACGTCAAGACCATCACTCCATACAAACGGACGTGGTAGGAAGTGCTGTCTACTACAATCCATCACCATGTTAGTTCGATCTTTTACCCCTTAATCACTTACTAATGTTTCTCCACATAGTCGTCTCCTCTTATCCTTTTCGTTCGTTAATCCTGGAACAGATTTTCCAGACGACCTGCAGTACAGGTAGCAAATATTTTCTCGGAACATCCCTGGTTCCGAGTCAACCAGCTCTTGGATCGTCAGTATTCTCCTGCGACGGTGTTTTCCCCCACCAGTCTCACCCTCATACATTCTCTGGAAACAAGTACCATAATTGGAGATCTTATTGGGTATATGTGAGGATGGATTCACAATCTAGACTGCTAGGTTCGCGTTCCTCAAAAGTTTCTTACCTGATCTTAGCTTACATGCCTGCCGTTCTAGTTTATCCCATCAATGGAGAACGTCGAAACATATACTCGGATCCCGGGATGCCGATACAGCTAATCAACTAAAAGTAGCACTGCGCAGCAATCACCTCCGTGAGGAAGTCGGATTCAATGTCAAGATCCGTGGTACATGGAAGCATGGATGGTGATGAGAAATGCTGTCAACGTATCCATATGCGGCAAACATCGAGGTTAGTTCAACCCTTGACCTTGTAGCTGTCTACTCACCTATCGCCAGATTGACTTCATGATAGCAATCGCGCCTCTCTCGAGTTCACGCCCAACGGTGAATAGGTGAACCCAGGTATTGATAAAATTAACATCGGAGTTTCGTACAGCATACGATTTGACACTAAGCGCCTGTCATCGGTGGTAGAAGCATAGAAGCCCAAGCTGTGTGATGTGAAGGACATTATTGCTTTCGTGCATGCATGCACCTCTGCAAAGGTAGGACTAGCACGAACAGGGTTTATGTTTCCTCTCTGCACATAATATATCAACTACAATTTTCTTACATCCCTCTGAATATGGCTGGAGAGGACGTGGGCCTTTCGGGCACTCGCAATTCTCAAGAACGTAATGCAAGTGATCTGTTTCCAACCATCACCGAGGAATGCAGTACAACAGCATTCGCTGTTGGCTGTGGGGCTGATGTTGATCTTGACCACAAGGCGATGTACCGTGCGGCTTGTCTACATACAACCTTGCTCTTGACCACCACCACCACCAACCATGGCAGAAGTCCTAGGAGTTGCTTCGTCCGTTACCACCCTCATCGGAAACATCGTAACTCTCATCAATTATGTCAAGGACATAAAGAACGTGCCTCAAGAAATAATCCACTTCTCGAAGGAGCTAGCAGCTCTGAAGATCCTTCTAACCACCTTACATGAATTTATTCAGCTTCAGACTGAAGAGGACCCATGGCTAAAGATGTTGAAGCGGTTGTTTGCTCCTTCACCAGTTGATGCATTGTCGGGTGCTACTCCGGAAGTTCTTTTCAAAGAGCTTGAGGAACTGCTTGAGGGACTCAACAAAAAGCTGAGAAGTGGTTCGTCTGGGTGGAAAAGGGAGGCAAAAAGACTGCTGTGGACGCTTACCAAAACAAGCATGGAGGACGATCTGAAGAAGATCGAATGTTTTAAGACCTTGGTCATGAGTGCTATCCAACTCGATGCCATGTAAGTGACTTCTGCTTTCACCTCTTGTAGGCTAAGTTTGGTATACAGCAAATTATCTCAAGCAATTCAGGACATGCTAGGTGATGTCAAGCACACTGGTGAGGAAACTCTGAGTATAATCAAGAAGAAACAGATGGGTATGTTCATACTCAAAATCAACCACTGGATAGTATACTGATGCAGAAACACATTACAGATGAAGAAACTGTGGAGGTAGTAAAGTGGCTCACCTCTGACACTGTGGACTACAATGATGTTCAGCTCAAGACACATGACAAATGTGTCAAAAATACTGGACAGTGGATCCTCAAGTTGCCAGAGTTTCTGGCTTGGGTAGATGGTTCTGGAAAGTCTCATACTTTGCGGTGTCAGGGTGCTGGTGAGTCATTTTGGCCAATCTTTGTACTAATTTCTTGAGGCTAATATATTTTTTCAGCTGGTGTTGGAAAGACCTTCCTTGCCTCAATCATTGTTGACTATTTGCATTCATTGCTCATGGTCAAAGAGAGAAAGGCACTTGTCCTGAGTATCTTTTGTGATTACAAATCTATGGTCAAAAACCCCATAGAGAGTGTTCTTCGCAGCCTCCTGAAACAGCTGGTTCAAGACTATGGCCTTTTTCCCTTGACCAAGACACTCTATGCTAACAAGAAAAGAAAACACCCTTCCCATGATGACCTTACCAAATGTCTCTCAGAAGTGATACAACGTGTTTCTTCCCAAGTCTACCTTGTTCTTGATGCACTGGATGAGGTTGCTAATGACCATCGTGCACATCTCATCAATGTCATCCAGGGGTCATTAGGAAACAATATCCATCTCCTTGTGATGTCAAGACCTGACATTGCACTAGATTCACTCTTTAAGGCAGATACCACATTTAATATTGAAGCCTCTACTGATGATATCAAGTTATATATCACAGACAGGGTCTCTAAAAGTCCATGTCTTACCAGTCATATCATGGGGAAAGATGGCATAATTCTGAAAGAAGAGATTCTCAGTAAAGTAACAGAAAAATCTTATTGCATGTGTGTGTTATTCATGCATGCATTCTTGTTGCACCTACTAATCAACTATCTATAGGTTCCTTCTAGCAAGGCTGCATATGGACTCTCTTGCTGAGACAAGAAATAAAAAAAAACTTAAAGATGCACTTGCTAAACTGCCAGAGAATATAATGGGTGCATATGATGAGATACTGGAGAGTCGGATCAATAGTCAAAACAATGAAGATAAAAACCTTGCACTTCAGATATTTGGCTGGATAGCCCTTGCAAAGTGGCCTTTGACAGTGTTGGAACTGCAGCATGCATTGGCTATAGACCTCGACTCAGAGGCCTTTGAGCCTGATAGTCTCTACAGTGAAGACCTTTTAGGAAGTGTCTGTGGTGGACTTGTTATTATTAGTGATGCCAACCAAGAGTTATGGGATAGGAATCCTATCTTGAAATTTGCATGTAAGTAAAATGATTAGATCCTTTCTATATAAGCTGAAGATGAGGTTATCTAGATTATACAGCACAGGAGTATTTTATGTCTCAGAAAGACAATTTATTTCCTCAACTCCAAGAGACTATCACATGCACCTGCCTGACATATATATCATTCAACAACTTTAGGCCCTACTATTATATTCATGAGTATGATGATAATATCAGGTTGGGCTGTGACCTTGGCAATGACAACAACACCAGCAATGATAGCAATAATGTCCAATCAAGTGTTTCTTATGAAGGTCATTATGTTTCTATTCAGAGGCACTGTCTCAATCTTTGCTGACTTTTTAAAAAAGATGAAAATTATCCATTTCTTGGCTACTCACTCAATTACTGGATATACCATGCAAGTGAAGTGCAACACTTGATAGTAGACAAAATCATTGCTTTTCTTGACTCAGCATGCATTGGAAAGATATTGAAGACTGACTATGCTGTGGGATCCATCTTGGCACTCACTCCACTTGAAGTGGCTGTGTGGTATGATCTGTTGCATGTTGCAAAAATACTTTTAAGACGAGGAGATGATCCATGCCAGTGCAAGAGACCATTGTTGCTTACAGCGAGTCAAATTGGGAACACTGAGATGGTGAAACTGCTGCTTGATCACAGCAAGATGGATGTGGATTGCAAGGACTCTGAAGGATGTACACCCTTGTCCCATGCTGTAGGAAGGGGGTCTGGAGTGATGGTAGAGATGTTATTGCAGTCAGATCAGGTTGATGTGAATTGCAAGGACTCCCAAGGACATACACCCTTGTCCTATGCTGTAGGATGGGGGTCTGCAGAGATTGTAGAGATATTATTGCAGTCAGATCAGGTTGATGTGAATTCCAAGGACTCCCAAGGACATACACCCTTGTCACACGCTGTAGGAAGGGGGTCCCCAGAGATTGTAGAGATGTTATTGCAGTCAGATCATGTTGATGTGAATTGCAAGGACTCCCAAGGATGTACACCCTTGTCCTATGCTGTAGGAAGGGGGTCTGGAGTGATGGTAGAGATGTTATTGCAGTCAGATCATGTTGATGTGAATTCCAAGGACTCCCAAGGACGTACACTCTTGTCTCACACTGCAGGATGTGGGTCTAGAGAAATGGTAGAGATGTTATTGCAGTCAGATCAGGTTAATGTGAATTCCAAGGACTCCCAAGGACGTACACCCTTGTCCTATGCTGCAGCAGGGTGGTCCCCAGAGATTGTAGAAATGTTATTGCAGTCAGATCAGTTTGATGTGAATTCCAAGGACTCCCAAGGACGTACACCCTTGTCCTATGCTGCAGGAGGGTGGTCTCCCCAGATTGTAGAGATGTTATTGCAGTCAGATCAGGTTGATGTGAATTCCAAGGACTCCCAAGGACGTACACCCTTGTCCTATGCTGTAGGAGGGTGGTCCCCCCAGATTGTAGAGATGTTATTGCAGTCAGATCAGGTTGATGTGAATTGCAAGGACTCCCAAGGATGTACACCCTTGTCCTATGCTACCAGATGGGGGTCTAGAGAGATTGTAGAGATGTTATTGCAGTTAGATCAGGTTGATATAGCATGCAAGGACTCCCAGTGACATTCACCCTTGTCCTATGCTGTGGAAAATATGTTTATACAGTGAGAAGTATACTGACCATTTGAAACATTGCAATGTGCTATCCACACTCTACACTATTTCCTGACACTCTCCTTTCAAGGGAGGTAGGATATACCTGGTTCCAAAGTTTGTAATGTATATAACATTCTAGATTGTTATAAAATAGTTGTGAATGAAATATCTATGTTGCAGAATCACTTCTAAGTTCAATGTGCTCCTGAACCAAAACTGCAAATAATACAAAATGACTTCCTGGTCCAGTTTTAAGACTGATACCATGCATCTGGTCATGGCTGTAAAATATTCTTACTGTCCTAAAGTGTTTCTTCTGTCTATTTTTCTATTCTAGCTTGTACTCCTTGCTTTTTTAACTTTTTTTGCACAGAAAAAGTCACAGAGTTACAACACAATACTATTCCAGGTGAGACCACAACTCAGATCTCTTAACCAAAATAAAACTTGCATTATTCACTTGGTAGCATTCCAGGAGTCAGCAAACATAATCTTTTATCAGTTATACCCTCTGCTTTGATACTACTCTACCTATTTATTATTTCAATTTTTTTCTGACTAACTAAGATACTTCCTGACTGAGTGAGATAAGTAAAACTCATTTCCTGGCAGATATAAACTTATTGCCTAGCTACTAGGTCAATCAATTGTGTACAGTGGGTCAGATTAATCTTATTTAGTACTACACAGCTTCAAGTCCTGAGATTCATGAAGAGATGAAGTAGAGTGATTCATTCTATAGAAGGACAATAGTGGTGTTTAAGTCTTACAACGCCCATCCATACGCGACAACAACGTACCCTCAATGCCACATAACATTCGGGAAGACAAATAGAATGTGGACAACACCACCATATAATGTGTGGATCAGATGTATGGCAGTCGAGAAAAATGGCAGCATGGAGGCAAGGAAGGTGCATACTACCCGATCACTCCACTTTCTAAGCTTATATACCCTTGCAGATCCGATTCACGGTCCATGACTAGTAACATCAACAGACTAATTTCTCCATAAATTTAGCTCTCGCATGCTTGCTATTCCTTCCGACTCGGACCCATAAACATCAGATCAATCTGAATATTCGTCCAATATTTCGTTGCCACCTGTCATGATTTCAGGGCATTCCAGTGGGGCGTGAATGCTCGGATGAGCTCTCATGCACTACTGGAATGTACTGTAATTATGACATACATTCCTTGTTCTCCATCTAATGTGTGATCTTTAGATCTTCCATTACTACTCAATTTCTTTTTCTGCTTGCCGCAACACATCTCTCGGTCTGCTCAGTAAAGCCAGCCATTCCTAAGTTTTTTATTCTCATGCCATATTTAATATTCTAAGCCACCCATAATGACTACTACTGTTGCCAAAAACCGAAGATACTCCACATATTATCTGCGAGGTTATTTCATTTGTTGCTCAAGTTCCAATGCAGTTCACTACCCTCACTACTCGCTACCATGGATATGCTTGCAATGTCAGATATACATCCTCTAGTTCACCGAGATTTTTGTGTCGTGGAAGGTTAACAAGATACTTCAAGCACGTAGGATTGATGTGCTATAGCAAACAGTGAGTCAGCATCAGCATCGAGTTAACAGGAAAGTTGGGCATAATATCACATATCTGTGTTCCTTAAATCTCAGGGTACCAGGCATAGTCGAAGCCTGGAATATAATTTCTACAAATGTGGCTTTGAGTTCTCCATCCTTCCTTGTAGTCAGAGTTACTGTCTTATGGGATTGTTCCAAGACTGTGCCATCACAGTCATCAATCCTAGGCTTATCAGCATCCGCATGATCATGAGCATACTGATATCGATTCAAGGTGCTTTTTTTGCTTACTGGTTATTCCACGCTCTAGCGATGTCTGGCTGTGTCCTTGATACAGTGTACCCATCCCAGTCGGCACCTTGGCAATATTGATGGGTTTTGTATGTGAGTTGATGGTCCAGGCTCCATTCAGGCTCACGGCGATGGTCTTCTCAATTGCTTCCTATTACCAAGGCCGTATGGAAGTGGAGCATCAAACGTTTGCATCGCCTACAGCACAATAGTGCTACCGTTCAGGGTCAGCATAGGTTTATTCTTCTCCCTTCAATATAATAACATACAATCGTCTCATCCTCAGGGAGGAACTACCCAGTGTTTCCGACTCAAAACCAGTCAAAGTCTCTTTTTTTGGGATAAGATGAAGAGACAACTTGGACGATTTTGTTCTGACCTTTGAGTTCATATCAATATTTCTCACCACTGAACTAGATGATGCTTGTACTGCGATCATGCAGTGTGTAGATGTTTCAAGTTCTAGTATTCAGATGCGAGGCCTGGTTCACTCCAATAGAATATGAAGGATGCATCCATATCATGGCATTACTGTGCTTTCTAATAAATCCAAAAGCTCTGCGATAATTGAGCCCTTAGTAGTAAGGCACATGAGAATATGAAAAACTTACCTGCTACCAAACTTCTCAGATCATGGTCACATGGCTCGCATGACTGTGTTGACATTGAGGGTTTCACTTAGTTCGTTCTGTAGATGGGCACAATGGTAACGGCACGACTGCCATCATGCATGTGCCATCCTGATGATGGAAGACATCGACAGAGTCCATCATACCATTGTGGTAGGGCATGGGGGATGGATTACCGATTTTCCTAGGTGTTGAGTGAAGAAAGGAGGCTAGAAGAGTCATGTTTATGAGACATTGAACTCGTCGGGTGCTTGTACAGGTACTGTATTCCTCAAATCATCATTGCGTGGGTTAGATAGTGTAATCTGAGGTTCGAGCTTTCATGTATGATGGTGAAATTACCCCATGAGACATGTAGTAGTGTATGAGGTGAATTAACTGTTGTGAAATATGCGAAATACAAGGTTCCTATGAGAAATGAGTACTTGAAATATACATAGACCACAGCAGAAATGTACCAAAAGATAAGAGTACATGGCTGGACTCAACCGGCACCTTGACTCCTTCAATAAGACCATACAAAACTTTGCTTCAGATGTTCCAGGCCATAGACCATCTCCATTGGATCGATGATACCCGTTAAGCATCGAAAATCTGGAGCAAATATATTAGTTTCGATTCAATGTGCAAAGTTCTTGCAAGACAAACCAGCATTAGGCTGATTGAGAGAACTGCTCTCATACATCTTCAGGTTCCGAGCTTCAACATATGGATCCCCAAGTCAGCAAGATCTCCATTGAATGCGGTTGAATAAAGATTTGGTACAGCTCAAACATGAGTTTGCATTGGTTCAAGCTGTTTACCGAGTTCGGGGAGTGCAAACAGCAAGAGTAGAAGATCGGGGAGTTGGCGTTGATGATGGCATGAGCAAAAGAGGAAACTGCCATATCCATCAATGCAAACAGAGCGATCAACATGGTTTTCCTCCTTGTCACTTCCTCTATTTCTTTGATTTCATTGTTCTTCATCTTGGATTCATATATCGACCACTCACTTTGAGTTGCACCCGGATATCTGTGATTTATGGCTTTTATTCAATCAACCACAGATGATGACGCACTTTGTGCTGCTTGCAGGGGACAGGAAACGACCAATATCGACAACTGAGGACTTGACGGCTACTTAAAACCCTGCAAGACGCGAAATTCATTAACGAGACCCTTTGGACTGAGACACCGATGTGTCAGATCATGACATCATGCACCAACCCTGAGTTTGGAAAGGAGCTCTCATGTTGACTGGTGAGTTTTCACTTCTCCCACATCTATGTACCTCGAAAACTCATTTATATCTGTTTATTACAATGTTATGGGCTTCCAATGGAAATCCATGGCATCCCAGATGCACAGCACAGCAAAAAGATCTATTCCACCCAAATTACACCTAGATTTGGTATGTTCATCAGTATCTACATGCCGTTGATGGACCTTATGTTGACAAAAACTCAGTATCATTTGCTATTTTTTATAATATGACTTTGACATTGGGGCCCAGATCGCATACGGCGATGTAACGACTGGCTTTCATTCAAAGCGGACAAGGTAAGCCTTTCGTTTCCATGTTCCAAAGTTCAGAAATTCATATGGCCCCAGAAGGGTCCATGACACACAATCAGGGTCACCGCTTAAATGGAGTTACGCCCTGTACCTGTTACCAAACCAACTCAAAAGCTTGAAGTCTTCCTGGTGCATACTTACTCTTGTTGTATTTCTCTGTAAAGCTCATTAAGCTACAAGTCCAGTTCTGCAAAGGGCGGAGGGCATGGATGGACTTCAACTTACTCAAACATGACAGCACCTTTGTTCATTCCAATATTGGCAGCACTAGCATCACAATAACGATGGAAATACATTTGCCCTCGAAATCTGTTTCGTGCGATCTTCCAAATTTCGGCTGTGCAGATTATTGGCCGATGATTCCACAGTATTACATCACTTGGTGTAACTATCCTGCACTTTTGGTGTGCTCCAGGCCTTCTGCAAAAGGTTTAAATATGAGGCATATTCTCCCTTTCTTTCCATAATCTCATTAATCCCCCATTCCTCCCTTCTCTAGTTTCTCCTCCCTTCCCTCTTTGTCTCGCATGTTTGATACCTCTGTCTTCTTGTCGTCAAGCACATCCTCTGTGGGGTCCCCGCCGTTGTATGCATCTTTGTCGACTACTTTGACCTGGATGGACTTGGTCTCGTGACTGCCATCATTTCCCATTTGGTTCTGTTTGTTGATTTGATCTCCCCTTTTATCTCTACCACAACTACTCCGTCGAGCTCAACCTCGACAACAGTGAGTTTTGTTCCTTTCCCTGTGTTTTGTAATGTGCTGACATCGTGCAGGCTGTCGATGACAGATGTACCAGTTTCCTTGAGCTGCACAGGATGTGTTGAATAGGCGATGCTAGTCAACGATTCACTCAGCGACTGTATGCATATGTTGTCAAGCACGATTTTTATGTTCTTACTCTTATTCTCGCTGTTAGTCATTCAAAACTCGTTTGCTCAATGGTAATATCACCCTGTTTGTCATAGGCTCATGCCGTTGGGATTGAAGTCGTCACAAAATGTAAGTACTGGACTCTCTACGGCCGTCTCCTGAGCTCAACCCCTCTTTAGTTGCGTTCACAGCATATTTTTTTGTCTTCAACAATGGCCCCATGCGGATTGGTGACATGCATACTGATGCTAAGCGACGATGGTAAAGCCCTCCTGTGTAATAAGTATCAGTTTTTAATTTTATGCAGCCCCGATTGAGGGGTGACTCGCCATCGATGCCATGTACCAATGTACATGTTGGCCCCTTTTACTAGCAAGGTATGCGAAGGGGGAAAAGGTAAGCAGAATACACTGATAAGGAGTGTCTGACTAACTGATTTCGTAGCATGTTGAGAGACACTCAGGTTTCGTGTCCAATCCTGAATAGGTAAGTAAATATTCTTCATCTGCATTTATAACCCTGCACCAACCTAACTATTTTCTAGGCGCTCACCAGCACATGGTGTTATTCTTTGACAAATAGTGCATTCGGATTTGGCATGCGCACCCAAGGGACAAAGGCAAGACCCCCCAATGTATGCACCGGGACAGGGCCGGGTAAGCATTCCTTGCATATCTCCAGATCATCGATACACACAGCACATCTAACTGTGGAGTCAGTCTGTATCGAGGTAAGGACTTTCTTGCATTGGGTTAGCTCGAGCTAATGTGCCGATACTTTTCAGTAAGATATTTCTGTTCATCAGGGCTCCAAGTCCCGGTCTAGACCAGCGTGCACACCGTCTGCGATCGTGAATGCCGACCTGATGGAATTCAGGCAGCAATGGGACAATAGTGGGGACAAGGGCGGGATTTTGCTGAGAGAGGTTTATCAGCTCTCGATATTGTTAGCGCAGAATGTGGAATCTGGTACGTGTACCCTGTTCTGACACATTTTGTGCTACTAAGCTACCATTTGAAGAAACGGGCTGCCAATGGATGGCGCCGCAAAGACTTGAGAGGGAGCCATACATATGCACCTATCTCAAATCCTTGTGCACTGCCAGGATATTTGTTGGAAGGGACGCAGTCATTGATGAGGACACGGGTGCATTACTGACAATAGTATAGTGTGTAGGTATGTCTTGCCTGCTTTAGTTTTGAAGCAAACTGATTATTTTGGGACAGGTATGATTCTTGTAATGATTATGAAAAGGTGTGTTCCATTCGCAGACTCCTGCTACTCTTGCTCACGAGCCATACAGATCTATACGAAGTCATAATACTACCAGATAAGAGTGGGATCGTAAGAAAAGAGTAGCCGGTGGCTTCATCACCGTCCATGGAACCTATCACTGAATGAAAAGCTCAGCCCATGCATACCCAAACACGATAGTACTGTCCTCAGCTGCTGTACCATGCCCATACAAACCACTGAATGTTTTAACAGAGAAGGACGACCACGACTGTGGGGCACACGAGAGTGACTGCCATGCCACAGGCTGTTGATGCAGCTGAGAACCCACAGTCCGCTTTTTTGTATCGGTGACGCTGAAGCCTTCATGAGTCAGGATTGTCCACCGGAAGATCTCCGTCATGATTTCCGGTGCAAGAAGATGGACAGGAGCATACAGCACCCTCTTGTATTTACTGATGATGTCCTGCCTTTTTTTTCTTCTAAATGCAGGTAGGTAACCAGCACTCAAGGGCTGGCACATACCTTTAGTGCCAATAGAGCGATTTGTGCCTGTTCGATTTCGTGGTTCAGTTTTTTCAATGCATCCAAAAGCTCAGTCTCTCACCGATTAGCTTCCCCTTTGGATGGAGGAGAGTTGGTGCAAAGGAGGTCCTCAAGTGAGGCGGAGTGGTGAGCTACAACAGCGAAAGCTGTATCATCGACCTCCACATCTGGCTCTGGGGAGGAAGACATTTTCTTCTGTAACGGGCTGAGGGGCTGAGTTTGGACTATGCAGCAAAGTCAATGTACATATGGATCAACTGTGGGTGGTGACGATGGTCCTTAGGAAGATCTGGTTCAAATTCAAATACCGACTCTTTGATGAAATTTGAGGGTTACAGAAATAACAATCCCCGATTTGAAATTTGAACGAGTACCAACCCATCGGCGAGCACATTGCAGTACTCCAGACAAAATCTCCCACCACCATTGAACCACCATCACCAGTAGTGATGATTGCGACTCCTGCTGCGCTGCGACATTGTCACAGCAGAGGGCAGTTCGTTTTAGCTCGTAACAAACAAAATCTTACTAAAAGGTTTTGATTTAGCAAACCCTTTGAACGGTCATCAATAAAACGGTATGAAAAACTTTTTACCCCTATAGAACAATGCACTTGAGGCACTTTTTTGTTTTACAGTGGAAAAAACGAGGGCTTAAAACCTGAAGCTGAAATTGAATCCCGTTTTTAGGCCATTAAAATGTACCAGTGCATGTTCTTTCTCGTTGCTTGCGTTTTGGTCACTGTGTCTCGGTGGTGACAAGGGCAACTCCTGCGGCCCCTGCGACGTTGTTGTTCCTCGCTGCTTGGAATGCAACTTGTAATCAGGATGTCCTCTGCACTGTGACATTGTTGCTTGCATTTTGTTGGTGGCTCCCACTGCTGCTTCGTTTCTGTGATGGAGTCCATTCTTCAAGGTTGCTTCCAACCTAGATCTAGATCCAGGACATTCTCAAAAAAAAGGACTTTGAATGGAGATGTGGCGGGAGAGGCGAGGGAAGGTAACAAGCCACATTGTTGAGCTACTATGATACAACGATCGATCCCTCGGTCTCTGAACCCCCGCTTCCACTCAAGTTGATATACTATCTTCCCAAATTCATAAATACTGAGCTTCTTAGGATCTACACCTGGATTTTGTACCTCTGCGGATGGATTCCCTGAAGAAATCTCAGAGCAATGGGTGGCAGCAGAAAGTGCGATAGCACAAAGCCGAAAGGAAAGGAAAGTCTGCAGTCTCGATGAGCAGCATGGACGCGGAAGTATGAGACGGAGTGTTGCTTCAGGCTCCTGCAACCGAGGTGCCAGTGTCCTCTGTTCGAGAGTTGTCAGGATGACATTGACGATTCGAAATATATATACTTCAAGCTCGTGGTGGTATGTATGCAATCATGACTGATAAATTGACACCGGCGTAGGTGTTCGGCGAACCCACGTATGACTGATTCAACACAAATGTGAGGATGAATTCTAGTCCAACCTATGGCCATAGAGTATACACCAAGAAACGTGTGGAACATGTTAGCCAAAAAGAGATAAGAAGTCACAATGTCGGCGGGGATCCGATATGTGCTTCCGCACTGCCCGCGGCCCATATACATCCAAGCTGGAAAGATGTTTCATGGTCAAAGGTGTACGAGCACACCGCGAGACCCGGGAAACACAGAGAGTGGATGTGGTGGATAGTCGAAAGAGGACTGAGAGAGCAATACTCGATACCAAGAAGAGCATCTGAGGATGCATGCAGTTCTCGCTCATGTCGGCGATGATAGCGTCCTCTCCTTCTTATACCCAAGAAAGGTGTCCAGCGCTTTGATGTGTCCAACGATGGGAGCCAGATCTTCAGCCATGGCTTCGGGGCACAGACACGTCGGTGGAGATATCACAAAGAGTGAATAGGCCCAGCAGCAGTTCGTGATCAAGAAGCAAATAGGACGAGCAACGCGCATATATCCAGGCATACGAGACGATATTGGGCCCAGAGACAGATATGACCCCCTGTTTGCATAGGGATGGCTCCGAGCTTGAACGTCGCTAGTCTGCATGTCACCCGGAAATCCGCATGGCGGGACATGGTGTGCGCACGGCCCCACTCTAGGCAGACGATGCGCTTAGAGTGTCTCTGTCTGCCACAGAGAGGGCATAAAGTGAGCACCCGCAACGAGAATAGCCATGGTGCATAGGATGTACATCCGTATGCATCCAATCTGCCTCCACAGAATCAAATACTGTGGGAATACAGATTGTTGGATGCAGCATTCTATGTGCCAGATCTCTCTTGAGCGGGATGAGATGCTCAAGCACATTTGGCGATCAAATCCACCACCAGATTGTGCAAACTGATAAAATTTCTATCAGAATAAGAAGCCAGCATGCTTTGTTTGAAATTCAGCACACATTGAACATTGCTGCTGATTGGGGGAACGGAACTCGGACATATCATGAGGGAAAAGAATGAATGAGGAAGGATATATATTTCCGCTTGGGACTAGTAGTACAAACATGTTCCTAGCCTGGAACCAGGTGTGAATGTGATGCATAGAAGGTAAAATGAGACTAGCATACCTGGCTATGGTCAATCTCTCGCAGACAAGAGCCTCAAGTGTGACATATTTTTGCGCGGCCATGGAGCCAGGCAGGGTACTCTCTTGGTTACCATTATGAACCAACTTGGTGAAGCCACCAACATTGGATGCAACGACTGGAAGCTTTCAGGGCAGGGAGGCGCTGCATGCTGTCAAATTCAGCCTCCAGAAAATATGGTGGCATGCATGTACCTATACAGTGTATATTCCAAACACATCTCCTAGCAAAGACCGGTGCAGTGCGTCAGGAGAGACAAAAAGCCCGCCTTGCCAGAGATGAAGTGGAAAAGCAGGACTCGAACAGCAGAGGCACTCACAGAAGCACAGGGACACCACTGGAGATTCTTCACAAGCTCGTATAGTGAGTTCCACTCCCATCATCATTAGCTCTCCAAGCTCTCACGCTCAGTGCTGCCTCTTTGTGCCAGTCCACATAGGTATCCTCAGGGAACCAAGATCGATCTTCATGTTTGTATGATTTGTTATCTGGGAGACGCCTGCTGAGATCTATAGCAAGCTCCAATGTGGGCCGAGCTCATGTACCGTATCGCAATTCAAGACAGGAGCAAGAGCACCATCCTGCTCCAGTAACACTTGATGGGACCCATCCCTCCTACCCTCCCCACATCTGTACTCCGATGTTTTGAGAATCCCTGCACCAGAGTTTGCGCCTGGTCACCAGACAGAAAGTGTCGCTTTGCAACGATATAGGAGCTGGGGGACGGGAACGGAAAGATAAACACGTGGTGATGGCAGAAGAAACTCCGCTTTGACATCAGCCATGAGGCTATGAGGCGTCTGCGAGCCATCGATGACGCGTATGCTCTTCCCTGTGCTTATGCCTTTCCCGTCTGCTATCAATCTCGGGGCTCGGGTGCAAATGATTTTGCTAGGTTGAATCTTGGGTGACTAGTGCTGACTGCAAGAGATGAAGCGAAGGGAAAGCAGGCTCTGCATTTGTTGCCACATCTACAAGCCTGACTAATCCTTCAGGATCCAGATCAATGACGCCAGCTACTGTACGCCTCCACTCCTGACACACGGTTGCCCTGCTGCTAATCACTCCAAGCTGTCATCAGCCAAAAGACTCCCTGCTCCATGGCTCTCAGACTGCTAACTGAAGATCATAACCACCTTTCATCTTTGTGGGCTTGGTAAGCCCTCAGACCACAGAGCAGACAAAACTAACGTTATAGCTGTACAGCCGACCATGGATCCATATGCCCAAGACCTGATGACGACTGCGAAAGCGCTGATGATCTCATGTATAGTCTGGCGTTGCCTACGCAACTATGAAGAGTCATGGCCGGCCATCTACTAAACATTTGTCTGCAGGAAGTCCACAGCCGTATCATCCTACGCTCTCTGTTTCTCACACCTGGGAGGTATACCTAATTCCACCACCGTGGGTGCCCAGTCCTGGCCATGATACTGAAATGAAGCGATGGGGAGTTGTGAATATGAAGGTCCCATGCATTATCAACTCCCACATCGCTCATCTCCGTTGCTAATTCTTGCGACATAGTTATTCCGACATATGGGAAACAGATACCGTGCCTAGCAGGAGCACTCATTTCGACTTACTCTCAGAACGATATGGCTACATGACCGTTTCGCTCAGGATGGTGATGGAAGCTGGAATACATAGGCGACATTGTTATAAAGTAGATACCTACACTGCAGACTCGTCTATTTTTTCCAGTCTCTTGCTTGTCATATACAACCATAGGATTAGACAATTGCAAGTCATTTTGTGGGGTCTCAGGAAAATGTCGGTCCATCACTGGAGATATGATCACATGACGAGCGCGTCGCTCCTAGTCCCTACGATTTATGCGTCCAGTAGCGCGTCTTATGACACTCGCATGCCAGATAATGAGCTGTTCCCCACTTCATTCTTGAGGAATTCCATGCCCTACGCACCCGTTAAGGAGAGTACACTTATGTCTCTCTCCCCCGAGTGGGAGTATACCCTGATTACACAGGTCCTTTCCAGAATTAGCAAGTATAGTAGTGTTCTCGCCCTGTGCTTTCACAACGACAGGCTACAGCTGAAGGTGTTCGAACACCAATTCTTTGTATTCTAGTCGGGGAATTCAGAGATTGATTCTGGGCTTTCTAGTACTAATCCATCCTTGTAACTGTAGCATTCCTTCTACATCCAACTATTTGGGTGTGTCTGTCAATCATCGCCATCGGGGACACTCCTGGAATAGCATAAGATTTTCAATCACATCCCTTTCACCATGCTTCCCAAGGAGCCCTTTTTCATGGCCATTTGATCAGTCTGCACTCCCTTCACTCTTCTCACATACTCATCAAGCTCATAAAACGCACATTATCTCATGTCCTGAATTATCCCTGAACAACCACCACCACCATCATCGCTATTCTGAACTCTGGTCATCCTGCCGTGATGGTCATCCAGCATACTCTAGAAAGTTCTGGAGAGGACACTCAATGGCAGGGGGAATGTGAAATTGTTCGAGGTGGGGGTTGACAAGCCAAGCCGAACGAGAAATACAATCCTGCTATGAAAAGGGAGGGGGGGGGGGCAATCAAGAGTCAAATATTGACATGTACACACGCTATTCTCGTTCATCATCTTCCCAATTTGAACATGCACATAGCCGAACATGCTGTGAAGAGACATCCCAATGACTAGTACTGCACCCAAGTTGGGACTGGCCAGCCCATCAAGAAGTTGAGTATTGTTCTGTTGTTGTATCCCTCCTTTGGGCAAATGGGACATAGTTTCGGAAAGAGTCAAATGGAACGGATGTCAGGATGTATTTAGGCCTTCCTCCTTAAAGAAGTATCTACTTCAACTTCGCCAGTGGTTGAACATATGTCTTTTTTGCTTTGCAGAACTAATGCCTAGGAGCAGTTTCCTCTCAGCCTATCCATACTCACTCACTATCCCTGTAAATCGCCTTTTTGTCATAATTGACATCATACACTATCATTTCCTTGAAATCCTAAGCTCACTCCTGTCACCGAATAGTTTTTTGCCTGGAGGGAATGATTTACAGAGCTGAAAAACCTTTCCGCAAAAGGATTTCTGCCTAGCAGGAATTACAAATAATTGTTTTATGAAAATTTGAATAAAAACATATAATTTCCTTAAGATTAAGATTTACTCTTACATAAAAGCCTCAATTTTGTGGGCTGTTTCCATACTGGGGGGATATTATAATACTTTCTTAAATTTCCTGATAGCTAAACAGGACAGATTTCAATACCAGTTTTTCCGGTAAATATAGGGGAGAAATGTATATTTTCTTTTTCAGTTTCAGTTTCAGATGGAAAGGAATCGATTGGTTCACTTGGGGGGTGGGAGTCACAACATCCCTGCACCCACCCCAGATATGGGGACCTTTTCTTGGCATCAGGATGGGCCACCCACGCCCAAGAATAAGATTCGTGAAGCAGAGGTTTGTTCCGAACCACTTCCGCCACCATCACTTTGGGTCAGGTATATTTCTTTTTTAGCACTGAGAGTGCCTTTGACTAGCGGGGTACTAGACCTCAAGAGTGAGCGACATACTAGGTCATAGCGTGATAAAACCTGACAACACTGTTGGATGAAAAGCTATTGCTATTGATAGCAAGCTAGGAAACCAAATGCTTCATCTCTTTCTGGAATACTTCCGAACGACATGCAATATTCAATCCAAAGTACCAGGGCCTAGTCGTAACCGTATCACTCCAACAAGATAGAATGAAGCATTGCTAGTCATACATGATAAGCCAGACCCACTGATAAGTACATGCGCCATCGAGGCTTGCCGTTCACAATGTACTAGCTTCTTCCTTAGCTTCCTCCATCCTGACCCACAACCCAGTCTAGCCAAGAAGGTCATGACCTGAAAGTTGAAAACTCGAGACAATCCGACTGTGAGAACACACCTTGGCATACATTGTCACATGTATTCCCAACATGATCTTTTCCCTGCCCTTAGTCATCCCCAGGGTCCAGGTCCAGGGAGGCTGCACGTCCCCGGTTCTGCTGAACACCGAACAAGGTACTACGAAGCCTCGTTGTATGCAAACTAGGACGAAACATGAACTTTTACTTGCCGCTTGCTGGCTATTTTGAAACGCACTGCTCACCTGTTGCCCGAGGCAGATCCTCAGGCCTGCATTGAAGGGCGCAAAGATGAAGGGGTTGGGAATTAGGTCTTTGTGCATGTGGCTATTGAGGAATCAATCCGGGTCAAATTTGAGTGCTGGGGGGAGGGGTAGGTCAAAAGGATGGAAAGAGTTATAGCATGTTTATCTCACCATCTGCACCCCATAAATCCCCCGTACTAATCCAGCCCTGTAACCGTATATATCCAACTATTTACATGTGTCTGTCAATCACCGCACCATCAGGGACACGACTGGAATAGCATAAGATTTTCACTCACGTCCCTTTCACCACACCGCACGGAGCCCCTTTTTCATAGCCATTTGATCAGTCTGCACTCCCCCTCACTCTTTTCACATATCCATCAGACGCACATTATCTCATGTCCCGAGTCCCGAATTATCCCTGAACAACCACCACCGCCATCACCATTCTGAACTCACCATGATGGGTCTTCCAGCATACCCTAGAAACTTCTGGAGAGCTCGCTTCCCGATACTCGATGGCACATAGGTGGAATGCAAAAAAAGTTCAAGATGGAGGTTGACAGGCTAAACGAGAAATACAATGCTGCTCTGAAAAGGGGATGGGGGGGAGGGAGGGCGGGCAATGAAGAGTCAAATATTGATATGTACATGCGCTATTCTTGTTCATTATCTTCCCAACTCGAACATGCACATAGCCGAACATGCTGTGAAGAGGCGCCCCAACGATTAGTACTGCACCCAAGTTGGAGCATCAAGAAGTTGAGTATTGTTCCGTTGTTGTATCCTTCCTTTGGGCAGATGGGATGTAGTTTCGGAAAGAGTCAAACAGATGTCAGGATGTATTTAGGCCTTTCCTCCCTGAAGAAGTATCTACTCCAAATTCAAATTCAAATTCAACTTTGACAGTGGTTGAACGTACATCTTTTTGCTTGCGATAACTCATGGAACTAATGCCTAGGAGCAGTTTCTTCTCAGCCTAGCCGTACTCACTATCCCTGTAAATCGCCTTTTTGTCATAATCAACATTATATGCTATCATTTCCTTGAAATCCTAAGCTCACTCCTGTCACCAAATAGTTTTTTGCCTGAAGGAAATGATTAATCTTTCCGCAAAAGGATTTCTGCCTAGCAGGAATTACAAATAATCGTGATATGAAAATTTGAAGAAAAGTATGTAATTTCCTTAAGATTAAGATTCACTGTGACATAAAAGCCCAAATTTTGTGCACTGTTTCCATACCGCAGGATCATTTTTAAATTTCCTGATACTTTTTTTGATAGCTAAAAAGGACAGATTTCAATACCAGTTTTTCTGGTAAAAATAGGGGGAAATGTATATTTTCTTTTTCAGTCATACCAGGAAGATGTCAATTTTGGGAAAACCCGAATTTTGTGCCTAAATGCAAAGTTTTCAGAGTGTAATCTGGGGATCCATGAATGACGTGTTTTGGAGGATCTACAACACATGTTACCCACCAGAGAAGAATTTCGGGTGCATCTAAATTTTATGTAAAATCTCTGCCAAAATTTACCACCCAAAACGTCACCTTACTGTGTGAATTCTGGTGACCCCAAAATTCTCATTAATCCGGTGTGAGTTTCACTTTCAAATGGAAAGGAATTGATCGGTTCACTTGGGGGTGGGTCGCAACGACGCAGTGCCATCCCCGGATACAGGGTCCTTTTCTCAGGGATCAGGATGGGCCGCGGACGAAAAAAGATTTGTGAAGCGGAGGTTTGTTCCGAACCACTTCCGCCACCACCGTCCAGTCTCGCTATCCCATGATTGGGTTAGGTATATTTCTTTTTCTCAATGATCAGCACTGAGAGCACCAACCATGGGTATTTGACTAGCGGGGTACTAGCGTTTTTCGACCTCAAGAGTGAGTGACATACTAGGTCGTAGCCTGATAAAATCCGATGACACTGTCGGATGAAAAGCTATTGATAGCGAGCTAGGAAACCGAATGCTTCATCTCTCTTTCTGTGATACTTCTGAACAGCATGCAATATTCAATCCAAAGTACCAGGGTCTAGTACTAAGACGTTGTACCCGTATCACTCCAACAAGACAGAATGAAGCATCGCTAGTCATACATGATAAGCCAGACCCACTGATAAGTATGTGCGCCATCGAGGCTCGCCGTTCACAATGTACTAGCTTCTTCCCTAGCTTCCTCCATCCTGACCCACAAGCCAGCCTAGCCAAGAAGGTCATGACTTGAAAATGCGAGACGGTCCGACTGCGAGAACACACCTTGGCATACATCGTCACATGTATTCCCAACATGATCTTCTCCATGCCCTTAGTTGTCCCTGGGGTCCTGGTCCAGCTCTTTGGAGGAACACCCTCAGGAGGCTGAGCATCCCTGGCGAGGCTGAACGACGCGAATGTCTGCAAGAGCCGAACAAGGTAATACGAAGCCTCGTTGTATGCAAACTAGGAAGAAATGTGAACTTCACTTGCTGCTTGCTGGCCTATTTGGAAACGTGCTGCTCACCTGTTGTCCAAGGCAGATCCTCGGGCCCGTGTTGAAGGGTGCAAAGATGAAGGGGTTCGAAGTTAGGTACTTGTGCATGCGGCTATCGAGGAATCGATCCGGATCAAATTTGAGTGCTGGGGGAGGGGTGGATCAAAAGGATGGAAAGAGTTATGGCCTGTTTATCTCACCATCCGGACCCCATAGATCCGTGCGCCTATGCATTAGGAACATGGAATATACCACCCTGGGTGAGATGTCGTCAACCAGCCATCACCGGAAACCCAGGTAATATGCGCACCTTGTATTACGTGGAATATAGTACGGTGTCCTGCCTTTGTTTGGAAGAGTAGTGGCCACTCTCAAGGAACTTATAGAAAATGATGGCATAAGAGAAGCACTAAAGCGAAATAAAACACCTCACCGAGCATTTTCTGGGCTGAAGTCAAGCACTGTCAGCTAACGTTAGGTTCAAACCAGCTTCTTCATGTACACCGTTGGATATAGACACAAGGTTTCTGGAGAACGGGACATGATGAAAACGTATCTCAGTCAGGGCCATAGCCAATGGTTTCTCGTACCATTGAGGAATGCGCGTAAATATTTCATTTCGCGAATGTCATCGTATGTGGGTCTCCCGGTGCCGACTTTCTCGAGGATCTCAGACCGCAACTGGGCAACCATGTCTGGATGTTCACACATCATATACACCGCGAATGTTAACAGGGACGAAGTCTATGTGCAGATACCCATGAGCACGTTATTAAGTTAAAAACAAAGCTGCACTGAGGAGCTCATGGTGTCTCTGCCAGCAATCAATATTGATGAGCTCGTCTTGGACGACTTTAGGATCTGCAGAATTCCGATCAGGTTGTATTATTATTTGAAGTTGACAGATGCACCTACCGTCGACGTCCTGAACCAGACGGTCCAACAAGGACATGCTCTCAAGATCCTTGTCCGAACCCACGGACGTGCCGCCTTTAGCCTTCCGTTCAAGCACTTCAGAGAGCATGGGTTGTACAAAACCATTGATGACTTCCCGGAGCGGCTGGACTTCGTCTGCCCAAAGCTCAGAAAGCGGCCAGGAAGGGCCTTTCTGCATGCGAATGACTATTTTTTCTTGGGCCTTTACAAACACCTTGACAAAATAATTAGAGGGATGATTAATGAAATGAAGGCTTCTGGCCATGGGCAATCCAGCAGGGTAGGGAAGCCCCGCAGCTATCGAGTTGACGTCATTGCCAAAGAGGTACTCTGTAGCAGAATCCATCGTAAATCAAGCAACAACATCCTATGCACGTTCATCAGATACTTGCTAATATTTTACCTGAATCATAAAGACAGACCTGGAAATTGATGGGATAACCCTCCCTCAGCCACGCTTTAATTTGCGAGATCGTGCTGACTGCGTGCCTCTCGAAGTTGTCAAAATCAGAAATATGAGCCTTGTTGAAGAAAGGCCTCATGGTTGTCCTGTGAAACCTGTAGCGGAAGGAAGGATAAGCCCAGAGTATGAAGAATGTGCTCGAAATACGTACTTCCACCTCTCGCCTGCCACGAATAAGTTGATCACACTCGTATCATATCTAATGACTAGACTCACCATCAGAATTAAAGACACCCACGCCCGCAAGCGCTTTAATAGCAGCAAAGACGAATGGGCCTGGAATTCTGCATTAACGACTGGGCAGACTGTGGAGATGCAGTGAATGCGAGACCTTTTTCAAAATCCTGAAATTGGGTCGCTAGGATGGCCTAGTAGCACGTAGTAAGGGGAGCAGCATTCAAAGGACGGGGGTCACAAGTAAATCACCTTGATGTGTTCTGGCTCTGTCGTAAATGCCTCGTGTTACTGTTAAGTACAGCTGGCACCCTAGGAATAGAGAACTTACTCGTCTATCGGACAATGAACCGTATGAAAAAGTTTGCCCGTACTGCTTGCTCCATGTATGAAAAGCTTCGCCTAATTCGCCCCTGCAATTAGCAAACGGCACTATGGAGAGTAATACAGACTCGAGCAAACCTGGATAGCCATTCTTGAATCCATCCAGGACACAAGCCACAATTGAGGCACTGTTCTCCTGAACATTGGGCAACAGGAGAGTCCCCATTCTGTTCGCATCCCTGCGAATGGTAAAGCCCATGAACCAAGTATGAGCAGGGCAAACGATAAATTGCACAACTGCAGGCCCTGCCAGGAAAAACCATGTCGGAAGAAGATCAAAACCCGACTTTGCGAGCGCCCTTTGGAGGGTCCAAAGAGCTACCAAAGGCAGGATTATGAGAGTGAGTGTCACTCTGGATAGATAGGCAAGTCCCGGGGATAAGAAAATGAAAGGCATGACGGATGATATCTGAACTGAGGAGGTGACCACACAAGTTATATACTCACTGGGGTGCAGTGATTAGTGATGCTCTGTGTAAGAAACGGAGATATAGCTCTGTTTTCGTGTTCGTGGTTGCAAATCACCTTGTCAAAGATGCTTTGTGTAGATTGTCCGGCCTCGGCAAGTACACATACCATGAGAATCCAAATGATTTTGATGATGACTCGAGGAAACCCGAGCTTGCCAAGCCTGATGGAGTTATTCACGTGTATCAAGTTTCATGTGCGTGAATACATCCACTATCAAGGGAAAGCTGAAGTCGATCCGTACTCATTCTCTTGGTGTCAGATCCTTCTACGCCATGAATGATCACCTGGCACGTAACCAAAGTAGGTAGGAATGAGTCCCATGCTGCTGCACTTGGTTCTTGGATGGAGGCCAGGCTCCGAATCGTAGACTCGATGATGAGAAGTTCACGTACGTCCACCTAAATGTCCATCAGACACCTGTAGATTCATACACTCGTCACAAAGGCGAAGAAAATATTGACCGGCCTATCAAATGAGTCAGGACAAGTCCAATGAGCACTTACATGTGTATACGAGCCGTTCTTGATCTCCGAAACATTGTTTTGAAACCTGAGTCATATCACTGTGACATGTCAAGACGCAGAGGAGAAGGCAATAAACATACTTGTAGCAAGAATTCGGTCAAACTGCTTCGTGACCACGAATTTTGGGCTAGTTTTGATTGTCTTAGAGGTAAGTTCTAACTATGCCGTCTTATCACTATACCGAAGCCCGAGTCCGCTGGCGTGGATGATGCAAAGGCTTGCATGCCTGTATTTTGCTTTACGAAGACGTTACTGTGAGGGGATGACAGCGTAATAAGCATGATTTCGTTTTGGGTACTTGAGAAGAATGAATAGGGACACATATGAAAGGCAGACATCCTGGATAGTACAGACGAAATCAGGGAAACACAGGTTGGGAAAGCAGTCTTATTTACCTTGTCACAGACGTACATCTGTATGGAATTCGAGACAACACGACATCACATCTGGATCAGAAAACATGAAAGACGAACACATAAAGAACATGTGTACCGACTCATGTACAGGATCGTCTTGCGCCACTGGAAAATCAGCGACACCAGGGTGGTCTTCCTCTGCGTGTTTCCAGAAGAGTGCCTTGACGTTTATGAGGACTTTGAAGACCTGACATGTGCCTTGGACCAACTGGAGGACAAAAATATCAATAGAGCCAGAGAAAGCAAAGATCTTGGTTGTTCAAATTTTACGCAAGTAATGAGAAGGACCCTGTTAACCTCCAAGACAATTTCCGATGGCAAATTGAATAAATGACAAGTATAGATAAGCATGGCTCGGAGCATCCTGAGAGATGTCAAATTTGCAAGCTCCGGACAAACGAAGTCAAGACACAACAAAGACGCACAATAATTCAATAATTTAGGGTACAAAGACAGTACACTAACAATACCATGATAGTTTTTGGAGGTACATGACGAGAATTGAATTGGTCAAGATAATATGCGATGACTCAGGCAACAAATCGGACATTGACGAGAAAGATAAAAGGCTGTTGAATCTGTTTGCCATTTTCTTTGAGCACGTGCTTGTCATGTGATCGTATCTTGCCTGGACGGATCTCCAACTCTTTACTTAGACCCCTTCGGTGGGTGTTGAAAAAGAATCAAACCTTTGAATCCTGGCTTATAGACTAACTGTAGCTTGAGACAAGAGAACTCAGTGGCTAATCCGAAATCTGATACTATGCTATGGTATAACTCGGTGCAAATTAACACCCAATGGTACTGATCAAATAATGGATATGCACAGATTCCGGTTGCGGTAAGCAGGGCTAGGGACTTGTTGAATACATCAAGCGTACCAGGATACGAGCACAGGTTCAGAAGTGTACAATTGGAGTCTAATTAAGCTCCTCATTACTTCCCGAACGATGACATAAAAGAGTAAGAGAGGAAGAAAAATTAGGTGAGGTTTTATATCTACTTTCAATGACTAGTACCACTCAAATTCAATGGAATGGTTATGAAGCTAATGGTCAATGACGCCTAGAAGATGAGTTGAATCAAAGTGCCCCCTGCTAAGCACAGTTCTCGGCTCCCATATATCGGAATAACTATGTTGGAATAAGTAACAGTGGGAATGAGCTCCAAGCTGTACATTGATATCCTCACCTTATCAGCACCTGCATTGCTTGCCATCATTCCGAAGGCATCATGGGCAATGTTGGGCACCCAATCGACGACGGTGCAATTAGGTATACCTCCCATGTCCTCCAACATCGACACAAAATACTGTCCCCACTCTAGATGAGTGTTTCCCTGGGTCTGTGACGTCTAAGAAACAGAGAACATAGACTGATACTCAACTCCTTACTTTTGCTTGACATTGAGGATCGCTGTCACCATGGTCTTCCTGCAGCCAGATATTTATTAGATAACCCGCTGTGACTTATCAGATTACCCACAAGTCCCCAGGCGTAACTAATCGTGTGCCGATTGTACCTCTCAATGATACCTTCCCGTTCAAGAACATGAGCATTGGCAGCTGCGTAGGTGGGGAAATTCGAGGTTAGCCCATACTTGAAATCATCAACGCCATCGCAGTCATCATCGGGAAACGGACGGTCCGAGGTCAGCCAGCATAAGGATCCAGGGTTGGCTTTAGGGTTTTGAGATTAGTTTTCTTTGTGGTCCTTTAAGGGACTTACTGATCCAAAAATGCAGCCAATCATCATCTTCAGTTGACAGCCTGAGAGCCATGTAGCGTTGTGCCATTTGGCCACCAGCAGAGTGGCCTGCGACGACAACAACCTAAAAATGATCATCAGGAACAGGAACAGGGCGATCGCATGTCTGAGGCAGAAATAGAGACGTACTTGCAAATTCGGGTAGACGGTTGTATTCATATAATACGCTATAAGCGAATCGAGGACATCGTACGTGCTAAAGTTTGATGGACAATCGGCGACATTTGAGTGCCCGCTAATCCAAGTCGTGTTATCCCATATGAGCTGGTCGTCCTGTGCGGCGCCCGCTTCCAAGTCAGCCTCTGTGAAGAAGCAAGGGGCCATGATGGATATGTGTGAGCGTTCGATAGTGGGATCATCATCGGTGGCATTGTAAAGTGCATTGTTCATCGCAGTCCAGTCTAGTTGGGAGTAATGAGGTTTACGCGTGATGGTATGGAATATTGCATGCTACTCACCGGACCAACAGGTTCTATCCTTTTTACAATATCAGTAACCAACAGTCAGAGAATAAAAAAGTCGATATCGCACCTTGCCATTTAAAACAATAACTGCTCTTGTGACTTCTGTCTTATTCAGGCCAGCCGTTTTGTATATAGGCTAGCATTGGTTGGTAAAAAAAATCAAGCAAGATCAAGAAGAAAACGCACCAAATATCCTCCTGCATCCTCATTGACTACCCAGTTAGGATAGGACGTAGCGTCAATGACGTCCAGGAACCACTGCCAACCATCATCAGCCGTCCCATTGACAATCGGCTCAGGGTTATGTCAGAAAAACTGTATTTGTCTTTTTTGACATTATGATGGATTATAATATAGAAAATGCCAAAATGGGCCTAAGTGCCTGATAATGCATCAAAAGAAAAGAGTCAGTGATTAAAATGACATTAAGACAGCATTGTGACAGTATTACTAAGCGATTATGACGATGTTATGACGATGTTATCAGAATATTTTAAGCGACATTAGAATCAAGATCATAAGAGGCATAAGAATGAGCTTAAATTGAGAGCCGCTGATATTATTTATTACTTTTAATGGTCATTTTAAGGTATTATGTTCTCATTATAATAGACGCCTGATTGGAATTGGCAAAGGATTATAATGTGATTGTAATGGTCGGGGAAATCCCAGCAAAATATTGGGACCGGTCGCCAGCGCCAGATTACCAAAGCCTAGAATCGGAAATTAATGAGTAATTAAATAACAGAATAGGTACCAGTTGGAATCAAACCAGCGATTAGGTATTTTACAAGGACAATATAGCCATTACACTAACATGTCTTATTAGTATAGGCGAACTGAGTTAATATATATGGAAGGCTTCCACCAGTGCTATTAGGTAGACATTTAACACAAATATCGTTCTTATTGCATATTTTGTCGAGAATAAATTACAATGACCTTATAATAATACATTCCACGGTGGAGGTCTACACATAGCTTGTTTATTATCCCAAAATTTGCTTAATATTACAGATTATATATGTGTTATAATATTCTAGTGAAAAGGATGTATCTCAACGGCACGCCATTCCAGGTTGCTGGTAAGAAGGAAGGACACACAGATACTGAACAATCCTCGGACACAGAGAAGACACGTACCGAAGCTATATTGCCATTATCCTACGAACAAGTCCTTGACTGGGATTTCCTGTTAATGTATTATCAAGTTAGTACATTGTCAATGAATCGGAAGCTCACAATAATTGCAATACCATCCATCCATATCCAAGCCTGAAATCTGGTATGTCGAGCTATTGCTACTTTCAGCATCCGAGGGCAATAGATATGGCGAGGCCTACTCACAGCGACTGATATACAACATACTCAATCCCAATTTTCCCAAGCTTACTGACTGTATCATACATGAGTTTATAGAATAAAATTTCAACGCTTGGAGTCTAAATCACCTGCAATGATTGTCAGTTGTACCCGAAGGGAGAAGGCAGCAAAAATGTACCTCTTCATGCTCCCTAGCTCTGAAAACATGTTTTGGTGCCAAGGGACGCCCGTTCCGATGCGCATTGTGTAGCCACTGCCTGTGAGCATGATGGCCGTATGCAAAGACCTCACCCGCATTCCCCGCCTTCATCTCCAGCATTACCACCATCCATCCTTCTCGATTATACCCTCGTAGGGTGTAGTGCTTGCCACGATTTTGGCAGGAGCTGTGCCAGCCGGAGCTACGAATATTAACCCTTCAAAAGACAAAAAAGATAGAATAACTCACAATATTGATAGTTTTTGGATGCTGTTCCGTGCGAGGATGTTCATGTATCTCGTTTCCGCCTCGAGAAGTACCCTCGCTGGATAATCGTCGCGTAAAGACGATGAACGCATGTTCATTTGTTGAGTGTTGCCAAAAAAAAGGATCCATTTGTTGAAGACCCCTGTGCAAGAAGTAATATCGCATGACGATGAAGATGAAGAGGGCAAGTGAGAACGTAGTAGAGAGACAAGAGTAGTCGGCCTAATTTCCCATGGTGTGCGCTTATTTATACCACGTGCTGAGCAGTTCCCGCGCACTTGGCAACCTTAGGTTTAAAAATTTGGGCATTCATCTTGATGCCTGGCAGACCACACATATGGGGAGGGGGGGGAAGGCACTTGTATAAAAATTGATTCCTATCGACACTGTAAATCACAAAAATCAAAAATATCAACACGGGGCAAACTTTCATTGTCGGATACAACCATCTCCAAAGCTTGGAATTGTCAGGGCATTCCTCCTGATGGTCAGAGATGGGGAAGTACGGGCGGCCATCCAAAGACATCGAAAAATGTTTGTGCATAATGTGCCGCCAAGGCTCCCTCAGTCCTCAAAGCTACTTCAGATCCCAATGGACCCAGATGGCCTTTCGACGCAAAGGAAAGAGGGATTTCCCAAGCTCGCATCACGTCTCTGAATGACTTCAATGCCTCGAATCGTCCTGACCAACTAGGCAGTTGTTACGATTTATTTACTTTTTACCCTTCAGAACCTTCACATTGGCACTATGTGCATCACATGGACAACGGTCGCATCAACTTCCATAAATCTTCACCATCACTGTTGTCAATAGCTATTATTAGGACTACCATTTAGTATATAAGTAGCATGCTCTAAACTGTAATACTCAGCTTCGAGCTAAAGTTTACAACCCTTATTCTTCCCTCGATTCTCTCGCAATGCACTGATCGTTGAGCCGGTACTCAGTATCACAACCAAACACAACTGAGACTCCTCTTGACTTGGGTGTAACCCGGTATAGTCTGGAGGTTTACTCTAGTTTGGTTTACCTGAGGCCAGCCCTAACAATTAGCTCGAAGCTTCCCTACATTCCCTTGAAGTGCTAGCCACCATTGGAACCAATGAACATCACCCCCGACATCTCAACCCTCACACTTAAAGTTCTAATCATTGCGCTAGTAACAGCCGCCCTAGTACTTGCAACAGTCATCATCATACTCGTATTCTTTGGTGCCCAAATCAGAGCGTGGTGTTCTAACGCCTGCTCGCGAAGAAGGCAGCCAATCCGATACCCCTGCCAACCACCTTACCACTATAACCCACCCTTCAATGTACCCCCAGGACCCCTCCCACCACCATCGGCGTACCCCGAGACAGAGATTGCAGGGGATGTTAGGATTAACAACCTCCCGCCCGACCTCGACCCCCGGCGACTTCCCGGACGACCCAACCAGTCCACTGAGTCCGGAAGTCCCGTTGCTGGACCTTCCGGAACTTGGCACTCCATTCATACCCGAACTAGAACTCCCTCCCTCACCAGAGAGGAGGACATCGTCGACTACTACAACACAGGAACCGAGCCAACTGAGGAGCCCGCTCTCAGGGAGAGCAGGACTCTACCAGCAGCCGAGGGAAGGAGTTTATGGGTTACGAACCCTAGTCCAAGAGGACGACTCTCCCCCAGCACCATCACCATATCCTCTGGCCCCACAGAGGCCAGCATTCTTTCCCCCGACAGTAACCCCGAGGCCGGTCCTTCACAGCCGCGTAGGGAGACGACAGGAATTTCAAACCAACAACCCCTTCCGGCTTCCACCCAGTGGAGAATCGAGGTCGAGGGATGCAGCGGAATCATCTGGACAGCAGATAGTGGAAATCCGAGAGATATTGAGCGAGCTCGCGAGCTCCGGAACAGAAGGTTATTGGTCGCCTGGATCGGGAGGCCCCGTCCAGAACGACGACCCAGAGAGAGTGACACCTGTTATAACGACAGGCTACGAGACCTCAGCAGACACGAGAACCCACTCCACTACCGCGTGGAAGCCCAGCTCGGCGCGCTCGAGCTTGGAGAGAACCCGTTCTCCCTTGAAGGGGAGGACAGAATCTGGCCAAACCTCTCCGATGAACAGGACCTATTACTCGGCAGACGAGGCATCGCCTGGAACCTCAGAAGGAGGGACTATCTCCAGCGAGGAGGAACTGATTACGGGACCGTGGACCAATATAGGAGCCTCTTCGCTCACCAGCTTTCTCCCGGAGAGAGGCGATGGGAGAGGGTATATGGCCCCCGACCAGGGCGAATACTACCTCGAGGAACCTTACGAGCAAGGACGGTCAATGAGCACAGTAGGCTTATCGACCTACTGGGACAGATCGAGGGGAGTTGGATTGACTCCCATGACAACCTCAACTATGACGAGTGGGCCCGAGAGGGGACCATTGATCGAAGCCTGGCAAGGGCGAGAATCCGCTTCGAGGAACCCATTCTATCCGACTCCCCTTCCCGACTCGCCCCCCCCACAGACTAGGACCCAGGGATACTATCCCTGGCCCACCCAAGGACGCCTCTTCGCCGGGGCAGATCCAGAAAGCAGTAAAACGGGAAAATGGAACGACAGGCTCGACCCCATGAAAGAACATGAAGCCAAGACGAGCAGGAACCTTGCAAGGGAACAACAAGAACAGATGAAACGAGAATACGACAAACTCATGGAAAAAATGATTGAGTCTGCCAGATACTGGGATCTCAACCCAGTAGACGAAGGAAAAGGAAAAGGAAGGGCCGACCCACCAGCCGACCCCCCAACCGACCCCCCTCACGTACCAGCACCACCACCGGTAAACCCTGACAGAGGAAGACCAGGCTATCCAACTGGACCCCCCTCGATCGGACATCGACGAGACCTCTACTCCGTACCCAGACAACCTCCCAAGTACCCACCACCGGAACCCCCTGACTGGCCCACTGGGTATGCCAGCAATAACGACCAATTCCCCTCCGTAAAACCGGTCTTGGTATGCCCCCCTCTTCCCTTTGCTGGGGGTCACGACGACATAGTCAGATTCTTTGGGGACTGTGTTGCGTACTTCGAGGTACACGACACTTACTTCAATCCCACTCTAAAAGTCCCGTTTGCTGCCTCCTACCTTGAAGGGGGAGCAGCCAAATGGTGGACAAATAAACGAATGGAGTACTACAGCGAGCGATACGAAAGGTTCCGCTACCCGACTTGGCCACACTTCATGTGCATCGTCCAGGACCAATTCATGGACGCCACGGCAAAAGAACAACACGAGAAGAAGATGTTCGACCTTCGAATGGGGAACGGGTCAGCAGTAGTATACTTCCAAAAATTGGAAGCAGAAGCGCAACTAGCCGACAGAATCGGGGACAGTGGAGATCGGGGAGCACTGGTCAGGGCACTCCGACAAGGAGTACCCGAAGACTACATTCGATTCATTACCGATATAGGAATGAACATCCCCCGCGACTACAGAGAATGGAAGGCCCGAGTAATCACCATGCACGAATAGCGGTCGAAGTCCCTCACCTATAACCGTACCAATTACGGAGGACGACACCACAACAATTGCCCAAACACCAACGCCAGTAGCGGGCAAAAAGCTGCTGGTGCGACAAGTGGGTCGGGAGATAAGAAGACCACCACCGGGACAACCTACGGAGGAGCAGGGAAACCGATGGATATAGATCGGATGTGAGCAGAAGGACGGTGTTTTAATTGTAATCAGAAGGGACACCTATCCAGGGACTGCAAGGAGCCAAAGAGAGAAAGAAAAAAGTGGAACTCGCAGGAGCTGCGAGCGCTACTCGCCACTGCCGAGAAAGAGGAGAAACAAATCGAGGAGAAGACGCCCTCGACCACGAAGATAGAGGAAGTAAAAGACGGGGCTGACAAGTGAGCGATTCCACTTGTTCGGCTGGACTTATTAAAACCCAGGGTGTGTGCTCATCTCTGACTGGTCAGACTTATCGTACTTCTGTAGTTACCACATGTTTACCTACGCATTCGAATATACCCGCTTTGACACCTTTCAGAACGACCACCCCAAAAGAATTGCACAACCGCTACGCTCCGCTTTCAGAGCCAGAAAAAGATATAAAAACACCTTCTGAACGCTCCACTTCCCCAACCCCCTGGACCGACCCCCTCCCCCTAGGCTCCTCTGACCATTCAAGAGCACCAATGATCCCCTGCGTGTCCGTTCAAGGTGCAGGAACGCATCCGGCTGCATCAAGACTGAACAATGTTCAATCACCGGACGCAAAGGGAACAATCCTTAGGGAAGCCGTCTTGTCAGAGGAGGGATCCGATGAAGGAACGGACGACAACGAACACCGGGAAGAAGAGCGGCGAAAACTCAAGACAGCAAAACCCGACAACCGGGACCGTAGGGAAGGGCCCCCCCAAGATTGTCACCCGGTGTTGGAAATCGCAAGCGCCCGTGAGAAGGGCCGAACGGGGGCCTGCACGCCCCAACAGCCGCGCACCACCCTCGTTGAGGTGCCTGACGAGGATGACGACACGGCCTATCGGATGTGGAAGGAGAAGCAGCAACGGGAAGAAGAGAGAGAGAGACGAGACCCCCCTATCACCCCCGCTAAAGATCAGGTACGCATCCCTCCCCCGGGGCACACCTGGTTCAGACCCTTTGAGGTCGACTGGACCCTCCGGGCAATTCGGGAAGCGTGTACTGAGTCCGAGGCCCGAGCTGCCCTTTCACTCTGGGTTCATCGGGACCGGGTCGGCGAGATCATAGCTGACCTAATCGATGAGCTCAAGGTAGGAGGGGAGGTCGCGAGAGAACGACTCTATGAATTACGAAAACCCATTAGATATATCCGCCGAACAGAGGGAGCATCATCGCGAGCCTTAGTCCTTCCGGTAAATACTGAAACCCTTGCCGACAGATGAACCCTGAAAACCAATGGGCTCGTCGACAGCGGTTGTACTGGAAGCTCCATCAACCGAGCTTACGTAGAAAAGCACCAATTACCAACCTCGAAACTGCCAGTACCCATCCCAGTCTACAATGCGGACGGCTCCCGGAATAAGGCGGGGGACGTCACTGAATTTGTAGAACTAAGAATGACAATTGGCGACCATAGTGAGCGGATTGACCTCGCCGTCACGGACCTAGGAAAAAATGACCTCTTCCTCGGACACGACTGGCTCAAACGACATAACCCCGTAGTTAACTGGAAGTCGGGAAAAATCATGTTTGCCCGCTGTCAATGCCACAAGAACCCCTTCCCCTTACCTGACGCCGATCCAGAAGACAGATGGGATGAAGAGTTAGAAGCAGGGGAAACCATTCTGGCAGTCGACATACAACAAGCCCTAGAAATCAGGGCAGTACACCATGCAAACGACTTAGCTGCCCAGGCAAATGCTGGGAAGGCAAAAAGGACGTTTGAGGAGATGGTACCACCAGCCTACAGAGAGTTCCAAGACCTCTTCTCAAAAGAAAACTTTGATGAACTTCCAGAGCGAAAGCCCTGGGACCACGCAATCGAGCTGACCCCCAATGCACAGGCGACCTTAGACTGTAAAGTCTACCCCCTCAACCATCACGAACAGGAGGAGCTCGACAAGTTCCTAGATGAGAACTTGGCCACGGGACGAATCCATACCTCCAAATCGCCCTTTGCCTCGCCATTCTTCTTCGTCAAAAAGAAGGACAGCTCATTGCGCCCGGTGCAAGACTACAGAAAACTCAACGAGATGACCATCAAAAATAGATACCCACTCCCGCTCATCTCAGAGTTGATGGACAAGCTTAAGGGAGCAAAGTACTTCACTAAACTGGACGTCAGATGGGGGTATAATAACGTACGGATCAAACAGGGGGACAAACAAAAGGCTGCGTTCAGAACCAACCGAGGCCTCTTTGAACCGACAGTGATGTTCTTCGGCCTCACGAACTCGCCGGCCACCTTCCAGTGAATGATGAACAATATCTTCAAGGACCTAATTGCAGAAGGAAAGGTCACCATCTACCTCGATGACATCCTTATCTTCACCAAGGACCTCCAAGAACACCGAACAATCGTAAGATGGGTGCTAAAAAGGCTAAGGGAGCACAAACTATTCCTAAAAGCAGAAAAGTGTGAATTTGAAATGCTGGAAACCGAGTATCTCTGAGTAATCATCAGCGAAGGAGCAATCAAGATGGACCCAGTGAAAGTCAAAGGAATCACCGAGTGGCCCACACCAACAAAGAAGAAAGAGCTGCAGTCATTCCTAGGCTTCACCAACTTTTACCGACGCTTCATTAAAAATTACTCGAAGATCGTCCGCCCTATGACTCAACTCACGGGAAATGCACCCTGGACCTGGGGAGCCGCCCAGAACCAGGCATTTCAACAGTTGAAGAAACAGATGGCGGAGGACGTAGTCCTGGCAATGCCGACAGAAACAGGGAAGTTCAGAGTGGAAGCCGATTCAAGCGAAGGAGCAATTGGTGCCGTGCTCAGCCAACAACAAGATGGGAAGTGGAGGCCAGTTGCATTCCTGTCAAAAGCCCTCACCGTCACGGAAAGGAACTACGAAATTTACGACAAGGAACTCCTAGCTATTATGCTCTCCCTCGCGGAATGGCGCCACTACCTCATGGGAGCCGCCGACACATTTGAAATCTGGACGGACCACCAGAACCTACAATACTTTAGGAAGCCCCAAAAACTCAACCGCCGACAAGCCCGATGGGTAATGGAACTCGCAGAATATCATTTCACCCTCTTCCACAAGGCTGGCACTGCCAATAGGAAAGCCGACCTGCTGAGTCGACGAGATGACCACAGCCAAGGCAAACAGGACAATGAGGACATAATTGTCCTAAAACCTGAACACTTCCGGGCGATGATCATGCCCACCGATGAAGAAACCCATGCCAAGGTCAAGGATGCCACCAGAGATCACGGGAAATGGGATCAGGGCATCGCAGGGTCCCTCAATCATGAAAGAGGAGTAACGGAGGCAAATGGACTCCTCTATTATGATGGACGGATATACGTCCCAAAAGATCATACGCTTCGCGGGGAAATCATATCCCGCTCCCACGATCACATCACTGCTGGTCACCCAGGAATCACCAAGACTAAGGAACTCGTCCAATGAGAATTCTGGTGGCCAAAACTTCATAAAGACATTGAGGCTTACGTCAAAGCATGCGAAACGTGCCAACGAACCAAAACAAGCACACAAGCAAAAGCAGCCCCCCTCCATCCCAATGAAATCCCTTCCGAACCCTGGACTCATATCTCGGTGGACATGATAACTGGTCTACCCGAGTCAAATGGATTTGACGCCATCCTGATGATCATCAATCGTTTCTCAAAAGAGATGGTCCCCGTAGCCTGCAACGTAGAGTTGACCTCGGAAGGATACGCAAAGATATTGCGAGACCACATATATGCCTGCTACGGGATGCCCAGCATAGTAATTTCTGATCGAGGCCCCCAATTCGTCTCAAAATTCATGAAAGACCTCTATAAATTACTCGACATAACCCCAAACGCATCCACGGCGTTCCATCCCCAGACTGACGGACAAACAGAAAGGGCCAATCAAGAAATCGAAAAATACCTCTGTATATTCGTCAACCACCTACAAAACAACTGGAGCGAATGGCTAGCGATTGGCGCCTTCGTCCATAATAACCGTGTCCACTCTGCCACTGGTAAAAGCCCGTTCATGGTCAACTATGGCCGGAACCCTAGAATCGTCCCTGACTCTCACCGAGCCAACCCATTCACCAATCCCACCACCCAAACCTTCTCCGACAAAATGAAAAGCATCCACGCAGAAGCAAAGGCCTCACTCGAACAAGCGGCAGACAAAATGAAAACACAATACGACAAGAGAAAACGGCCCGCAATCAATTACAAAGTCAGAGACCGAGTATGGCTCAATAGTTCCCATCTAAGCCTTCCCGTCCCAAGAAGAAGCTCGACGACAAGCGAGTAGGCCCTTTCCTCATTCTTAACAAATACGGGGCCTCCGCCTATAAATTGAAACTCCCACCTCATTGGAAAATCCACCCCACCTTCAACGAGAAACTACTCTCCCCATTCACTCCACCAGCATTCCTGAACCAAGAACAACCACCACCACCGCCCCCCGACTTAATTGAAGATGAGGAGGAATACGAAGTCGAAGAAGTCCTAGACCATCGCACCAGGAAAGTCAGGGGAAAGAGAGGAGAGCTTCCAGTAGTCGTCACCAACTACTACATCAAATGGAAAGGCTGGACCCGAGAGCACAACAGCTGGGTACGAGAAAAGGACATGGAAAACGCCAAGAAATCAATCAAAGACTACGAAAAGAAGGCCAAACGCGCAGGCCGACTCACTGTAGCCTATGCGCACACCAAGTCTTATGGGAACCATCAATTCGAAGTCAAAAATTTCCCAAGAATGATCCTGGAAGGACAGTATGATGACAATGGAGTACTCAGCTACAAAATGCAGGCAGGCGATGGAAGCCAAGAATGGATAAAGGACCCACCATACTACCCACCAGAGGCAGCCTCTGAGCGTCGAAAATGGGAAAAAATGGTCAAAACATACTGGGAAAACGTACACCAAGAAGAGCCTGTATGGGAACCCTAATGGCAGTCGGGACGACTGCCTTAACGAGAGGGTAATGTTACGATTTATTTACTTTTTACCCTTCAGAACCTTCACATTGGCACTATGTGCATCACATGGACAACGGTCGCATCAACTTCCATAAATCTTCACCATCACCGTTGTCAATAGCTATTATTAGGACTACCATTTAGTATATAAGTAGCATGCTCTAAACTGTAATACTCAGCTTCGAGCTAAAGTTTACAACCCTTATTCTTCCCTCGATTCTCTCGCAACACACTGATCGTTGAGCCGGTACTCAGTATCACAACCAAACACAACTGAGACTCCTCTTGACTTGGGTGTAACCCGGTATAGTCCGGAGGTTTACTCTAGTTTGGTTTACCTGAGGCCAGCCCTAACAGCAGTGCAAGACGGTTGGTTGAAGTCAGCGTCGACGGAACCAACGAGCCATCAGAGAAAAGACCCATAATTTGTTCTTGGTGTTTCAGTCGAAAATTGATGATATCTTCTTCTTTTGCTGATGAATCTGGATGGGTGAGATGCGTATCAAGCAAAAGGAGTTCTTGCCAAAAGTTGAGTTCGCAAAGCTCCCATACAAGATATTTTCCTCTCTCAATATCAATTGGTTGGTCGCTGACAGGTGCAGGCGCTTGTAGGATGGTGGTCCCTGAACCGGGGGCTTCAAGGGCAGAGCCCAATGCTTGAGCCATGAGATCATGAACCTTGGTACCCTGTGCATTCCCTGACTTGAAGGCCATAGCAAGTAGTTCACACCAGAGTTGCGGCCGAAGTGGTTTGGCATTTGAAGATGACGATGTAACATGGTATATGAGAGCATCTCGACAATGCTCCCACTGACAAAAGAACGAGCTCTGTTGGGTGGCAGAGGCGTACACAAGCAAGGCAGGATCTGGAAAGACATAGCCATTAACATGGCTTGGTGCAATTGGGCCTTCTTTATTGCTTTGGCTTTGAGTGAGCCTACTATGTTCCTCGCGTTCTTGGGATCGTTCGGAGAATTTGTCAATCTTGGCAATTGCATCTGCCCAGGCAAGTATTAGAGAAGGAGCGTAGGTTCCAACTAGGTTCGTAAACTTGTCCTGCTGTTGATTGCTGGGAGCTAAACGAAGGGCTTATGATTAGGACATGAGAGACATGGCATACTGATAGCTTACATTTTTTCTTTCGGGAGGCCTGAGCACTAGCAAGAGGACCAAGTGCTCTCGCCTTTCCCCTCTGATTGCACGTCGGATGGCCAGTTGCGACGGAAATAGATGAAGAACTGGAAGCCACAGCTTGAGTGCGCTCAGCATGTACAATGGAAGGTTGGGAGATGGTGACGAAGTTGAATGGGTTTCGATAAGTATTGAAAATCTGTATGAATCGGTGCATTGCATAGAATTTCTGAGGATGAGATGGATCCCCCTTGTAAACGACAGGAAACGGAGGGGAAGGAAGAGAAGTGTTAAGAGGGAAAATGACAGGCTCCTCTGCCTTGAGAATGACCTGATTGTTGAATTGATCCACAGGTCGAACGAGATACACAGGAATTCTGGCTCTGATATGCTGCTCAGCTACGTCGAGATTGACAGTGAAAGTGCCCATCAACTGGCTGGAATTGAGGGCATCGTCTCGGCGTGTTTTGCCATTCATCACCGGTTGATAGTGTTCCATGTAATCCAGCCCAGCGACCAACTCAAGCCAGTAGCTTTGCATCGCTGCCACCTGCACACAGATGGTCATGGAATCCATCATGACAGATCTCGTCCGATTGACTAATGCTTCGAGACATGTACACCGAATGCTCAAAAAACCATTAAACTCTTCTGAAAACTGTTTCGAGCTACGAGCAGTAGAAGAGCGTTCGTCGATGTAGTTGTAGGCGTGCTGGAATTGAGAATGTACCTCCTGGCTGAGTAGGCCGATGTGTGTAAGGTATCCAGTCAAATAAACGATATCAGCATCAATGACATCATACCAGATCGTGTCCAGCCAATTGCGGTACGGATGTGTGTCATCTTTGGGACCTGGGCGACACGGAATGACAGAGAAATGACAGAATTTTGCATCGAAGAACTGGGGAGCATGAGTTGGATCATGGTGACCAAAGCGACCGTCCTCGTGCAATAAGATTTCCCTCGCAGTTGGAGGGTGAGGAATGAAAGAACCATTCGGCGTGGTGATAAATATCTTGTGTTCTTCAATGTAAGTGCCAACACGGCCATCGTTGACAGATAGATTTTCTACAGGCAACTTTAGGGGTTAGATATCAAAGAATAAACATGCTCTTACCCTCATCTTTGCTGTCACCAGTGTTAATCAAAAGATCTTGTAGTTGAAAGGTACAAGATTGTTGCATTGCCATAATTGTCGTCTCTGAACCGGATTTCATCAAAAGCCAGGCAGAATTATCCAGCGGGAGGTCGGTATTGTAGTGAGATAGTAGTATGTCACATACAACTATTGTCTGCGCGAGCCAACACACGTCTCGTGTGTCAGTGGACCAAAAGCAAAATACTCTCGTATTTCGATATTGTCCCAGTCGAGTGCTGGAAGAATGTTTTCGTTCTGAAATAAATTAATTCTGGTTGAGCCAAAATTCAATGAGAGACTTACCGTTTGAGGAGAGAGTTCGAATGGTTAGAGAGAAATTAGATTGCCCCTGTGATCCAATTTGGTGAACCTTAGTCAGCCACCTTCCATCTTGAAATGGTCATGGGTCATCCCGTTACTTCTGCTCTCGCTCTCACCCTACCTCCTCCCCTACCTCCTCTCTCTCTCTCCCCACTTCCTCAGCCTCTCTCTCTTCCTCAAAATGCATTGACGAAATGTCAATGCGACAAAGGTATCTCGTGTGATGCGAGATACTTCCTACTCTCTGATGTGATGTCAGAGGGATTTCCTCAGCTCCCCATGAGACTCCTTCCGACACCATGCTTGCCATTATGGTGAGGGCAATTTTCCCAGTTTCTAATGGGTGATAGTAGGCTCATCTCGCTCTATAGGGTCTCGGGCGTTGGTTCATTACATCTCAACCCGCCCAATAATACATTCTAATGCTATTCATTTAATTATAGGCAAATGTTTCTCTCCTTGGTCCTTACATGGTTCCCGATTTCTACCAAGATGCCATGAACATCAGCGAATCCCACCCACATCTAATTGTAACGCAACGTACACACTTTGTTTCTTGAATGGCACAATCGTCACGGTGCTCGTTAACTCAACACTTGTTCAAGCCACTTCCATGGCATTATCTCTGCATTCTGGGAATTACTGAGGCCTCGTTCATGTTATCTGGATGCGGCCTTATTTATATGTCCCACATGCTAGATCTCACCACCTCAAAATGACCAGCGTATTATAATAGTCAACTGCCCTTAATATTATTCAGAGGTATGTCCGCTTCTAAACAACTAAATTTAATTCATTAATAGCACTTGTCCAGACCGCAATACCTCGTCGTCAATGCTGACACCTTATGAGGCGACTGATACGAAATTCTCTGTGGAAAGTCTAAGCTCGCTGCGTCAATTCTACGGACTTAGTACAGTGTCAATGGCACATGCCAATTGCAGGTTTGGCAGTTTGTTTTCTTTCTGTCGCTTTTTTTTTCACCTTGGCCACAAACAAACCAGTCTCAACATGTCTGTACCTCCAGTAGTACCAGCCACCTCGAATCTCGACACAATTCCCAGTGATGAACTTGCAGAGGTAGGGCTCTTGCAGAAAAATCTGTTTTCTACTGTTCTAATACCACCCCACAGGCATTGAAAAATCTTCAATTGCAAAACCAGGCTCTCCTGCAGGAGAATCGAACCCTGAAGGCAACGCACATACCTCAGCATAAAACCAAGGCAGCGGTTTTGGAAGAGGCACCAGACAGCGACGGTGAAGGTATCCTCAAAAGCAAGGACATCCAGAGGCTCCAATGGGCAGGGCAGAGCCTTGTCATCTTTTGTTATGTCTGGTGGGACAGGCTCGCCGTCTTTGGTCATAATAGGGCCCAATGTAAGGAGGAACTGGACCTTCTTCATGCCCAGCTCTCAGAGTGGAATGCTCTGTCGAAGGAACAGCAGTCCCGAATTGAAGATTTCAAGAAGAAAAAGGTGCAGACAGAAAGCAGGGTACACTTTCTGCGCATTGTCAAAGCTCTTTACGAAGAGGTACCAGAGATATATCATGATTTGATCAAAGGTGATTACGAGGAATTGACATCGGTGGTGTGTTGCATTTCCTTTCTATCACGGCGCAGAGGCTAAGTCTTGTACAGATGAAAATCGGTGCTTCGAGAATTCGATCTACCAGCGTCTTCAATATGAAGAAATCCGCTGACCTAATCTATGAGGACATCATCCCCATTGAAGTCTTTGCCAACAGTAACGATCGCAGCACTGATCCGCGCTGCTTGTCCTTGCTCGGATATGATAGCACTAGAAAAAGATATGCTCAGTGCCCTAATCTTCTCTTTCCGGAAGGAAAAGCCTTCAAGAATGGGCCAGCTCTCTTTCGGTCTTCTGCCCTGGTGAAAGTAAGAAAATATATAGTTGTTGCTACATAACTATCATGCTAACATTATTCCAGATCCTGAGCCATGTCCTCTTGGGTGCATCCTCTCTCACTACCGGCAAAAAAACCCGATCAATGAACACTGTCCTTTGGGGGAAATCTGCAGTCACCCCTGGGGCAATTGTGTTTGCCGCTGTTGTCGTAAGTGTGAATTTTAAAAATAAAATTTGCTGTCCGCTGACAACGGTTGTTTCATAGGCCCAATTTCTTTTGACTAGCAACAAGTTCACAGAAACGGGAGAATCAACAAGTATTCCCTATGCTGCCGATTGTCGGTTCTACATCAAGACTATTGAGGCAACTCTGAACCTCACCTCAACGACGAAGACACTGGAATATTTTGATAGAAACCTCTTTTTGCCCAAGAGGAACATAAGGGGTCTTGTCATTGCATCCGCCGAGGAAGCATCGGATGAAGAGGAGGAGATCATTCTTCGAGGGTTACGTGAACTAGAGGAAGATAGGGAGATGGAAGTTGCCTTCTCCGATGAAGAATCAGCTGCTGACGCCACATTGCTGTCTCCCCAGCTGGCTTTGAGGGCCCCTACTGCCACTTCGGGCACCTCCATTGCATCAAACTATGTAGATGTCAGCTCTGACGACAACAACATCCACAACAACATCCACAACAGCAACAATGATGACAATGACAATGACAACGAGATCATGGTTAACGGCACCCCTCCTAATACGCCTATCGAATCCAACGCAGTTGTGGTGAAAACTGCCTGGCTTCAAGTGCCTGCGATGCGCACCAAAACTGTGACATTCGCTCTTCCAGGCACTGACACTGCCAAACCGGTGGAAAACACTGCACAAGGAGCCCTGAACGATGGTAGCACGGCAACTCATGGAGGAACTTGGGGCAGGGGGGGTAAAGGGGGTAAATGTCAGGGTCAGAAGAAGGCTACCAGGAATGTGCAGAATGCTCCCAGGGGCCGGAATCTTCGTTCTCATGGTGCCGCCAATACCTTAGTGGTCAATAGCCTGGAGTAATTGGATGAAACCGTTGAAGATGACATTGAATATCCCTCTGCCCTGCCTATGTAGTTTGTGTAGAACATGTTAAGCATAGCGTAGAAATTGCACGCCGCTTTTATTCAATTTGTGTGAATTTTGGTCAGAAATTTACTTCAGGAATTTTCGTGGTATCTGAATCCCTCAGACTTGGTTGGACTTCAAGAATAATGTGTCAGCCAAATACATATATTATCATAGACACTACACCAAGGGCTACCTACTAGTTTAGTGGATAGTGGGCATTGTGGCATGGGGAACTATAATAATGGTTCAGTCAAAATGTCATGTGATCATCATTTGGTGAGAATCTAATTTCTTGCTGTTTGCTTGTTCTTCTCATCTTTGCTAGTCTCCCAACCTCCATTCGACTGCACGTCCGACCGCTTCAGCAACACCGCCATCATTTCTTCCCTTCAGACTGGCTAGAGCAGACCACATAACACGAGACGTGTTTGTGTAGCGACCGATACACGAGACGTGTATTGGTGGGTCTGTGGACGGTTACACGCTATGTGTATACTGTTCCAGCTAGCTATGCACTGGGTTTCATGATAGGTATCATCAATATTTTCTGTGAGTGTTATCCTTTGTGCCAGGGCTCTACTGACAAATACCTATGTTACCATCTCAACAGAGCTATGCCAAAGGCAAAGGAGAGCGAGCACAAAGTCTGCCCCCACTGTCAAGGCATTTTCCGTGCTCGAGGATTTATTCCACACAAAAGGGCCTGCTCTCGGAAGGTACTCGAACATCAGCGAAATGCCCAGTGCAGAACTCAATACCGAGAACAATTCAGATGTACGGTCATATATGTCTTCAGATAACCTTCGTTGATCCTTTCTCCAGCATTACCTCCTCGTCTCAATCTCTCCTTGGCAACGCCCTCCCCTTCTGGAGCTACTACCTCGCAGGAATGTTGGGAGCAGGCTCAACCACAGCCGAATGGTACGTCTACTTCAAGTTTTCTGCTTCTTACTATCAGTTTGACTAGGTATCTTAGAAGATTTTGACTCCATGGAAGATGTCCAGCCTTCTCTGCCTGAAATCGCATCTTCTAGTGGATCGGAACCTCGTGTGGAGTATATCCGTACCGAATATCATCCTCACAGCAATCGACCACCTAGGCTCGATAAAGTAGAAGAATTTCAAGCACAAACGAAATCAAGTGCAACATTGTCATTGGATGATAAACCCTGGAGCCCATTCAGCTCCCGAGATGATTTTGAACTCGCAGAATGGATTTTAGAGTCGGGTATCAACCAAGGTGATATTGATGCTCTTCTGACAATGATGACCAAACGAGGAGGCCAAGTTCCTTTGTTTTGAAATCATCAAGGACTGATTGCAATGTGGAAGAAAGCCATGCACCTTCATACAACTGTTCGTGCTATTCATCCTGTTACCGATTTTAATGCCTGACCTCTGATGCAGTTTGAGTCCACGACGTTCACTGTGCCACTGAAAGGTGAAGACTACAAATTCACTGTCTACCACAGAGATCTATGGGCTTCGACGTTGGATATCCTTCAAGACCCTCTCCTTGCTCCTTATCTCAACTGGGATGCTCAACAACTGTTCAAAGTTGATGGCAATACGTCGCAGCGATTCTACATGGAACCTCATACTGGCAATATCTTTTGGGAAATACAGGTTAGTCTTTCATGCTCATATTCATTTACATAACATCTTACAACGGATTCACACACAGACAGCTCTTCCTACTGGCGGAAAGCCTATTTGCTATATAATATATGCCGACAAGACACAGCTTTCCTCGTTTGGCACGGTTCAAGGCTATCCCGTCATTGTTAGACTAGGAAATCTTCCTTCTCATATTCGTAATGGTCAAGGTGTTGGAGGCGGGTGCGTCATTGGTTGGTTACCGATTGTAAGTCTACCTCTGTATCGTTTTTTAAATTTGCTCATGCCATTTGTATCAGATCAAAGAGGAGGCCAAGCATAAAGATAAATCTTACTACGCTGATTTCAAGAGGGCTGTCTGGCACAAGGCATTTGAATCCATTCTTTTGCCCATCAAGGGAAAGTCGAAATTTGGTGCTTGGGTACAGGTTGCTGGGGGAACGGAGACGACACCGTGCCACTTATACTTGTTTCCAACTATCATGATCTTATCTGCCGATTATGAAGAGCAGTACGTTTGTCACTATACATTGGTTACGCTGTACTAACTTTTGTATTAGGTGCATGATGGCCTTGACTCGGGGAAGCAAAGCAAAGTTTCCGTGCAATGTGTGCCTGGTTCCACTCGAAGAACTGTATCATGCCAACGAAACGTACCCACTACAAAGTTCAGCCGAGGCGCAGAGAATTTATGAAGAGGCAGCAAAAATAAGAGGCGCTACTAAACGTAATGCATATCTTAAGACTTTCGGCCTGCGTTTCATCAAGGTGTGACGTTTCTCATCGCTATAATATCTCTATTCTTATTAGAAATATCAGAACACTTTTTGGGAAATTGCGCATTGTGACGTCCATTGTGCACTTTCTTTTGATCGATTGCATGCATTCAATAATGGGCTTTTTGCGGACCATCTCCTTGAGGAGATCAAGGGCAGAATCCTCAAACTAGGGCCTTCCTTCGGCCAAGAGGCAGATGAACTGTATGTTAAACAATGTCCTACGAAGCTATAGACTTATGATTTGCACAGATTGGAAGCTTTTCCTTCTTGGAAAGATTTGTACCATTTCAAACAAGGATTCATGAATGTCTCGTTCACCGATGGACAAAAATATGAAGCTCTTACAAAAGTATTCCATCCGCATATCGAGTCGTTTGCTTTTGGCTGACCCTTTCTTAGCAGCTAATCTTTATTGTGCATGCCATTTTCACGGCAGCAAAGGATCATGTTGGGTCTATTCTTCTTCGAGCATTGCGCATATACATGGAGTTGGATGTTTACGCTAGTCTTACTCTCCACACATCTGATTCTCTTCGAGATGGATGGGCGAGGATACCAATACTTGCAAGTTTAATTGAGGTATGTCAATATCAAGCTGTACCAAATAGTTACTCATTGTAATATGGTAGGAGTATGAGTAAGCTGTACGTAACAAGGACGAGGCGATGCGACGGGCTACTATCAATGCCCGCAGAACCCCGAAAGAAACCAAGACCAAGAACTGGAATTTTCCCAAAGCTCATTCGCACCAACATCTCTTTGACGACATTGAAGCAAAAGGCGTCACATTGAACTACAATATGAAACCAAACAAAAGCATGCACGGTTCCTTCAAGGAGTTGTACCAGCGCCGTACGAACTTCAAGAACATTGATGAACAGGTCTGACTGATCTATTCTCTCTTTCTTTCAATACATACTCATCATTTGCTTGTCCAGATTCTTAGAGTTGATGACTGGTACAATGCTATGGCATACCTCCGACACCAAATTAATCACCATGACAAGATTAAGAAGGAGTTTGGGGATGATCAAGTTGCCAAAGGTGAGACTAGAGCTGAAGACAAAGACAAAGATGAGCAAGTTCTGGTGTCCGGGTCTGCCAACAGCGATGAAGATTATACTGCAGCTGCTTCATTGCATGGGAGACATGGAAAAGGGGGTGGTAAATTGACAATGGCGGAAGTCAAAGCCCAGGCTGTCGATAATTCTGATTTCCATGAATTTCGAACACATCTATCAACACATATGAAGAAGCATTTCGAATCTCATCCTGAAGAGCTTCCTTCGGACAATGGTATCCCTGCAGAATTTGCCGGCTTTGAATGTCAAGATCAGGTTTGCATGCGGTTTTTTTAAATTAATTTTTACATCACATTTTTCTGATACTTCCATTTTAGATCTCATCATACGGAATGCTCAAGGTCAATTACTCCAGCGTCATTGATTGGTGCTTCACGACCGATATATTACAATGTTCACCCAACTTCCACAGTTGTCCTCGCTACGATTTTGTACTTTTGAAGACTGACCAGGGACCAATGTTTGCACAGCTGGTTCTCGTCTTTGAATGTGTCGTTCATGGAATGACATATCCTCTTATGCTGGTTAGACCATTTGGTGAAGCAGTAGGACCGATGTCACAGAAAGATCATGACCTAGGATTCTATCGGGTCAGAACCAAAATTGAGAGTAATCCTTTCATCATATCTATTTACTCAGTCATACAAGGTGCACTGTTGATTGAGGACGTGACCAATCAAGGAGGGCAGCCGGTAAAAGACTATTTTGTTGTTGACACAATTGATGCAGACATGTTTTTGAGGATGCAAAAGCTATCTTATGTAGGAAAGGCGACTGATGCACATCGCAGATAGGCTGTTGCTACTGATCCTTCTGCCATATTAGACTTACTTTTTTTTAGCATCATTTACCCATTTTCTTACATTCTTTTGCCTTTGCACGGCTTAATTCTATTTTATTTCTTGGCAACCATCGCTTCCTAAGGCTCTCGCAAGTCATTCCTGAACAGTTCCTCCATCGGCGCCTGACATTGTAATATATTATAAGTGTGATGGGAAATAATAATATTGAATTTCACATGAGAAATGACAAAGCAAGATTTTAATCTAAGTACTAATGACATTAAAATATCGTAAAAATGACAACGCAAGATTGTAATCTAATCACAGATAACATCAAAATATTGGGTACCAGCAACTGCCGGTTCCAAAACGTGAGCTGACTATGCCTATTTTCGGCCATTTTGACGGCAAATCGACGTTAATTGCTTCAAATCTCACTGATGGATGCTCCTCTCTTTTCATAATGCTACATACAAGTTCAAGTATATAGTAGCACTATTCTTCCTAGAATAATATTAATTATCACTCTCATCCTGTCCCTTAATATCAACATCTATGATCTCTTCTTGGCACCTTTCAGCCCCTGTCTCTGCTTCTTCATTGTCAGCCTCAACTGCCAGATTCCCTGCAGCTCCAGTAACTTGGCGACAGCTGTCTGGAGATGTTTGTATCTATATTTTAGGTCACTTCTGTCTTTTGCACAGATTTAGCCTTTGCAATATCCAATCCTGAGCCATTTTTACAATTCTTTATATGCTAGTCTAACTGAAAATCCAATTTTGCTACTGTGAGGTATCTTTTTGCACCATGCTGTACTTGGTATACTTCCTCAAGTATTTCGGAAGTACAATAAGGACCACATCCATCAACAGCAGATGAGATGGTGTAAAAGTGGGAGGAGACCGTTGTTTGGTTGTATTTGTAAAGCCTTCGGACTACTGATCCAAATGCACCTGGTACAGGCTTCCACAACCCTCATATTGCTTCGGAAAATTTACAGGATATCTTTTTAAAATAAAATACATGTATTCTTCGGAGCACATTTTTTAAAAAGGCATTTTTAATGCCATAAATACAATGAAACTATAGTAAAATAGGGTCTTAAAAATATTCTGCTTCGAAGAATACATGTATAATTACGTCCTGAGCAAAATGTTCCTGCAAAAGTATTCACGAATCTTCCTCGTTCGAGCTGCAGTAGGTGCATCCATGAAAGTGCCATATTTCCAGCCGAGATCGAGATCGCTCGGAGCCCGAAATTTGGCGGGGGTTGCCGGTACCCAAAAATATTGGATATACAGTCATTCACCAGTCACTTAGACCCTAAAATTTGATTGATGGCTGGAATATTTTTTTCGCAAAATGGCTAAAACTTTTTGTACTCAATATATACTACTACAATCTATTGAGTTTGAAAATTTTTGACAAAGCTATATGTAGAGAAATGGTCGCTACAGAGGATGGTTCTGGTGATGGTCCAAAAAAGGCAATCCCAGTCATCTTAGACCCCAGTCCAAAATCAGGCCACGTCATCTCTCTTCATAGGTATCATAATTATTTAGGCTGCTATAGTTGTAAAACTGCTCTGGAGACTCACTGGAGGGTTTACTGGGGGCTGGAATATGTTTTTAATGGATTAATACTGTTAACTTATTTGTATCATGTGACATACCCTAATAAGGCAATTTCTGTTGATTGAAGCGAGAATGCCTCAGAACATAGTGAAGCACTATATAAACCAAAGAACAAGGGTCAAAAAAGTAATTATATATTATATATTATTTTTCAGAATTTTTTGAAGCTTGGAAAATGAGTGGAAGGTGAGTTTTGAGCCAGGGTCTAAGATGACTAGGGGGGTCTAAGTGACCGGTGAATGACTGTATGACAAAAGAAGATTATAATCTTATCACCGATCTTTATCCGTTAAAATGACCTTATCAGGTGCTTACAATCGTATTATGACCTCTGATTATGTCAATTGAAATCTTATCAAGGCACATTAAAACTGATATTCCTTATTTAGGTTTTACCATTTTTCCGACATATGCTGCTGGGCGATGGTAACATAGACCAGCGACGCGATTGTGAAGAAGTATGGGCACAACATGATGGGCAGACAAAGCGGTAAATTTTCAACCTCCAATTTATAGCATTGATGTTGGACAAAAAAGAGAAATCAAAGTTTCTGGATATTTGAAACATCAATTTTCAGTTCTGTTCGGGGCGGCTGGGGTCCGAATTTTTTCGACGGGCGGAGAAAATGTCTGCGCTTCAGACTTAGTTGAGTCATAATGACACAGTTAGAAGGACCTGGCGCGCTCTCCCACCGTAAGTTACTGGTCCTATTACAGTACACCAAGGTCTTGTATCCTCTCCGTTTGACTATTTAGATTATAACGCCGCTCTCTCCTCTCAGCTTGGAGTCGCCCTTCCTCCGCAACACCTAAAGTCCACAGCGCCCAAGGCCGAGGTTCTGCCTTCCCTATTGAACGAAGAAAACAAGCGATGTGAATGACACCTTGTTATCTGCATTCCATCGCCACAAACGGTCGCTGCACTGCATGCCATGATCATCCCAATCACTCGTTCCTGGATGCCTCATATGAGATAGAACGTATGAAAAAGCGACATTTGACCGTGGATCAGGCGTAGAAGTTCGAGTCGAAAGAGGTACCCAACCACTATGGAGATGCAAGTACAAATGCGTACACTGTGAGCAACCATGGAAGAGATGGCAGTACACAGATGCCTTAGGTGACGGATGTGAGGCGGCATACTAACCGAAGTTAGGCGTTATAAGATAAAATTCAGACACTGCAGTGTTCCAGAAATGGTGGGAAATGCGTAAGAGGAGGGATGATATGGTAGTCCAGCGAGCTGACGGATAACAAGACGACGAAGATGAAGTAACAGTGAGTTATGTAGTAAGATAGGCATTTTCGTTGCCGATTTCATTATGTGCTCTGAATGTTAGACGGCTAGAGATAGACACCGGCTGAGATAAAGGACTGATTGATTCAATTGTCGGATAGTATGAGGGACTTCATCGGCACGGCAGATTTTCATGACGACCGTGTTCCATATATGGGCCGAAACATGAATAAAGCAGAAAAAGATTTCTCGACTGCATCTCTATTATCGTCGCTGACCTGCTTAGCCGATCCGACCTTGTGCCTCCCGTCGCAAGATCCTTGACCATCGTTTCCTTTCCTGGCTGCCGTATCCCCTCTATCAACGAATGGTCCACAATGCGCAGGCTTATATCTATGAGGATGTCGAATGTGTTTTCAGGAGGGTAAATGACATCGCAGATCTTTTCTTTGGTACCAGTCTGCCTCTCCTCCTGAGGAAGGGTAGAACAAGACAGAAGAGGCGAAAGCCAAGAGCGAAGTAATGAAAGATAAGCGTAACACGAAGGGGAAGCGGTGAAGAGCTTGGTTGTCATGGAGAACGGATAATTTCTTACTGTGAAGAGCAGCGCATCCTGATATTGTGTCATTTCAGACAAGCGACTAGTAATGAGAGAAAAAGAAAGACATACCTATCAGCCTCATGCGTCAAGCGAAGAGGATATGTCTGGTGCCAAGATTTCGGCAAAGCCAGACGGGTTGCGGTCTTGTACCGCCGATGGCTTCAACAAAGAGGTTTTCTTGCAGAACATTTCGTGCTTGTCGACGCAGCAGTGAAAGGAAGAAAAGACCAAGCCATCACTTTCACCGAACCAGTTAACAGCAAGTTCTTTCGCAAATTTCCGGTGAGAAGGGCGGATACCTCGATTGCGAAGAGATGCCTGGTGTAGCGTAAGTTGAAGTCCTTTGTCGTTGAGTGGGGCAAGACACAATGATAAATTTACGGGGTTGTAGGGCCGAAGAAGAGCGAACGGTTGACTGGAGCCATACGGACAAAGGGTCTCCATGACCGGATTCAGCGGGCCCTCCACCCCGTAAAAGCGCAGAAGACGGGCGTACATTTCAGCCACGTATACGATAACGATTGGCGTAAAACCCTGCAAGACCGTAAATGTGCGCGCTCCTTATTACTCGATACGCCGTGCAAGTAGGCTGGGTGCTGACCTTAAAAGGTGCCGTTTCGGTCTTCTTCATCTGGAGAACATCTGAGCTAGTAAGTGTGACTGCGACGTGTGGCAAACTCCTAAAGAACATACTCGTCGTATTTCTGGTATTGTTCGTTGCGCAGCGTGAGAATTTTGATCCTCAGTTCGCATTTCGCTGATTTAGCGGCTACCTTCATGGCCTCATACTGCCACGCCTCATCATCTTCACGCTTCGAGAGAGTCGCCCTTTGTCCGTCTCTTAACTTCATCGCACCGCTTTAACATGTGCAGTTTCCTTCCGAGGAGCGTTACGTAGCGATTACTGACAGTCTCTGGAGAAGTCCTTTGCATCCCGGAACACCCACGAATTAAGGGCATAAAAGAGAGAGAGCTGCGGATACGGCCATCTCCCTTGCGCTGCGCAAAGTATGCCTTCTCGTTGCTGAGGTAAAAGCCCTACCAGCTTAGAAACCTCTAGATGAGCCTTGTTGGCATCGCGACAACGGACATCTACGCCAGTCATTCCAGAGTAGAAGGGGAAAAGTGCATGTCTAGGGACGAACGCGTAGACGATGCTCCGCCGGCCCCCACCACGAAACCGAGACTACGCACATCTTCTGGTCCATCCGCTGAAAAAAAACCTCCGTCTGGGGTACGCCGTGGACTGGCGACTTTGAATGACCAATGGGTCCCAGGAGTGACGCCTCACGTCTGCTGAGGAAGATGGACAATGCCACGGTGGGAGTGGCTGTTCTGAGACGGCTAAGCCGGAACGAGGCAGAAGGATTTAGCAAAGGCCATATAGTACGAGGAGGGTATGTCCGCCAGGTCCACGGTTTAGCCAGGAAATGATGGAAGGAAACGAGGCGAGCGATCGCAAAGTGATAGATGCGGTATATCCACGTATTCTCTTCCCCTGGCAGTACTGTATAGAAAGGTTAGTATGTTCTTAAAATAAGGTAGACGTAAATTTGGCGCACCCATGGGACAACACGAAAAAGTGACATAGACACGAAATATCCATCCAACCGACCGGCTAGTGTGTTCTTTGGATTCCGGCACAAACGCCTCTAAGATTCCATCCTCCCTCGGTTGACGACCAAGAGCAATTTTTCTGCAGATCTTCTACTGCGGCCTAGTATTGCAAAACGGTTTGTTAGGATATTGCCATCGTTGGTAAGATATTGCGGGGCTCCGCCTGACTATCATTAGAAAATAGAAATGCACCTGCAGAAAACAACGCACCTCTTAAGTAATAACATAGTACTTATTTGCACCCGTGGGAATAACATTCATGGATAAATCGAACACCGCGTTTCTAGCTGATTCACGACCTACACTGTGACCCTGTGAGGGTCGCTATAACGATAGAGACTACGATATCACTCACCCCTTCAGATATCTCGATTGCGATCGCATTCACAGTATCGACTCCACCGAGCCAGTGGTCACAGAGTCCAGCCAGATGCTATCGCACCCTTGACTCCATAAGAGCAGGTGAGACGCGCTTAAATATGAGAACTGAGCGTTACTCACCATCACTGCTGGAGGTCCTTCAATCCTCGTTCTCAGCCAAGGCGGTCTCGTCCTCTCACATTCCCTCCTTAAACGACTCATTCCCGTTTCACAAAGCTAACGAACCGGCAAGCGCCTCATCCTCAAACGAGCCAAATCGAGGCCGCTCAGCGAAAACAATCCAACGGATAGCCTGTCTGATGAAATCATAATTCCCAGGCCAGGAAATGAAGCACATACGATTCTCACTACGTTCCTTCATTGATTCTTTCAACGGGCGTTGTGTTCGTCACAAAAAAAAAGCGAAATATTTCATTCTGCCAAGACTTTCTGAAATTTCAGCCATGACCTGGTCGAAACGGTTTGGTTGGAAGGAGTAGAAGTTCAAGGTGAGCACCGTCGTAACTCAAAGTTATGATGATGGTACGAAGGAAAGGATGGAAGCGGCGGTATAGATGGAGCGACCAATCTCCGGTTTCAACCGGGTTTGATTGCCGACCTTCGATGAGCAGGTGACCTCGGAGTTCCTACTTAAGGCTATCTCCTACCGGCCCGGGATCCCGATTGAGACCTTTTGCCAACCTTTTGCAGTGCACACAGTGAGTCTGACTCACACACCAAGCACCGCACGCTGCACACCTCGTGAACTCACACTTCGTTTCATTCGATGTACTCTATCTTCCCCCTGAAATAGCTCCAATCACGTCTTGCTAGTTCCAAGCGCTACAGCTTGGTCCGTTGACCGATGACGACGCTGGAGAATCAAGGAATTTTTGACAGGACGTGCCAGTAATTATATATGTAGTAAATCACTCACCAGATAGTTTCTTCTCTCAATCCGACAACTCTCGACAGAGATACGCCTCCAGGAATCGTAACGTCGCACTATGATATCTCTGTTGACATGCTAGTCTCTACGTTGAACCGACTGGTTCCATGAGCTTTGAAAGTACTGTATATATTACCGGTCAGTGTATTCTTTTACGTCGATCTCATATAGGCTAATAACGGGGTGTAAACGATAGGAACCAACAAGGACACAGATTGGAACTTCCGGCTACCGCAGTGGCCTGACTACGATAAATTTGCCGTCAACGTCGCCCAAGTAGTCTCTTTCCCATTGAAAGGCTTCTTAGTCTATCCCGTTCTCATCTTCTTCGCTTGTTCCCGTGATCTTTGTATGCTACTATCAGTGCAGCCCCCTGCTAGTCACAACCACGAAGACTATTTCGCAGTCATGAGCTTGGCGCTGCGAATACTCAGGAGTCAGATCTATGTGGTGGCTATGCCGAGCAAATGCCCAGCGAACGATCTTACTTATCCTCAGAGGCACGCGCGCACACGCGATTTGAGACAACGGCGGCAACATTACCTGCCGCCCGCATTTGAGTAGCTATGAATACAGTCAATCCTAAACTTTGTCATTTCATCTCTCATAGCTTTCTCTCATCTAGAACAGCCTCTCATTCACCGTTCACCGCCATCGTCTTGGCTGGGTTATAAAAGAGTCCATCTCCTCCCTTTGGTTACCTATCACCTTTAACTTCTACTTTCTGCTTTTTTATCCTTCTTCGCCTTCTTGAAAACTGATCATTTTCACCTCTACATTTTCAACTTTGTTTCCGATGTCTTCTTCGATGTCGTTTTTCCTTTTTGTTCTCTGCTTCACTTCCGCTACCGCGTCACCCTTTGCTGCCCGGGGCTACCCACCGACGGTCACCCCCTCCGTCCCGGTTCCCCCAAGCCGTACCCCGACAGTCCCGGTGCCCCCGGTTCCCACAAACTATCCCCCCTCAGTTACGGTCCCGCCCGTTCCCCCATGTACCAAAGACTGTACCACCCCAGTCCCGGTTCCCCCATGCACCACAAACTGTCCCTCACCAGTTCCAGTTCCCCCATGCACCAAAGACTGTCCCCCGACTACCCCCCCAGTGAACCCACCATGCACCAAAGACTGTCCTCCTACGGTTCCCCCGTGTACCAAGGACTGTCCCTCACAGCCCCCAATTTCTGGCTGTCACCCCAACTTTGCAGGCGCTGCTCTCACCCTGTCCACCTCGAGCGCACTCTACTGGTCAGCCATGCCCGTCGTCGGCAATCCCCTTAGTGCTAGTCCTGCGCCCTCGAAGTTCTTCTTCCAGCAGAACGGGTCCCCTACGGTTAGCTACACTGTCAAGTAAGCGTCTCTTCCCCTTATCCCGAATATGGCATCTGATGAGCATCTCACAGGACTGTGGCCGACGTCAACTTTGCCCTCGAAGCCAAAGGCGGAGCACCCGTCATCGGCAACACCGACCCATCAGGTAGCAATCAGTACGTGCTTGTCTCGTCTTTTCGCATATTTCCATTACTCATCCCGTATGCAGATGCCAGAAATGGTTTGTTGACTGTTCGACGTGTTGTTCGACGGATATCTCCCAGACAAAGGGCAAGGTCGCTTCGGGATGCAAGATTTCTTCCGGCTCGGACACCACCAAGCAATGCGTCACCTCCAGAGGTCCTGGTGCTATGACGCTGGCTCCTTGTGACGACTCCGGGGCTCAGCTCTTTGATTTCACAGCTGTTTGATCTGGTCGGTTTGAAGGGTGACCGACGGCGAAGTGAATCATAGGTTTTATTTGTTCTTTAGGTTTATTTCGTGGTTCCTTTTTTTATCTGTCTAGTTTTTACACGCATTCGTTTATTACGGACTTTTACGGACTTATAGTAGTAGCGGTATGCATGCATAGTCGGGGAGATGGGAATTCAATCCGATTGTTAACAATCATTTGTGGCAAACTTTAGTTCGAAAACGAAAGCCCTCTCAGCCCAGTTTAGACATGACGGTGGTTGTGGGCCGCGATTTCCAGTGTATGCGTGGAAATTATGAACCATCTTGACGACAGCATCATAAGATGCTAATGTTGGCCAAGAACTCGAGCTTGAGGCTTTGGGGCTGGGTACTAGGTAGCATTAGTGGACGGGTTGCTTTCACGCGAAACTAAAATCTCCGATGTCCAAGTTCTTATTGACGTGGGATTCAAGAACGCGTTGAATATTCAAGGCGGTAGTATGTATGATACATCTTCAGGCTTATCCTCTGCTAAGATATGGCACTGGCAGCGTCAATCCTAAACATCTCGATGACCGTACCTACTATAACAACATGAAAGTATAATAATTACAATGGCAAGTCCGAAGCGGTCCTTTAGACCAGGCCAGATTTCCAAGGCCGATCTGTGATGACTTAGGGAATAACAGAGATAGGCCAGGAAACGATACATCTACATAAATAGCGTATTATAATAATTGATCATAAAATAATAGTAATGCGATGTCACTGCCGCAACTCAGTTTGAACTTTGGGTCTCCGCTATATCTCAACCGCCTTTGTCCATGGGAATTCTCGTAGCTCAGGTCAACGCCATTCGTAGAAATGTCAGTACCACGGGGCCAGGCTGACAGGACCGATTCGACGGTGGAGTCAGGCCCCAGCTTCTGCTCCGATCTCATGTCCAACATTATAGCCTTAGTCATGGCCGTCGCCACGGTAGCGTGCATGGGTTATGACTCAACATGACCTTGTCTTCTTCGGAAGCGAAGTCTGTTTTTCCAAACGGCAAGCGACCCTGATTATGGTATGGTATAAGTAAGGCTCGCACGCCCACTCTGTCATCCTCGCTGCATCTCAATGGCATCACCAGAATCCCCCTTCAAAATATCCATCCCGGATGAGAAACTGAAGCTCCTTCAACAAAGGCTTGCATTGATTACGTTTCCAGATGAGCTCGATGACTCCGGCAAGAAGTATGGTGCCCCTTTGAAGGACATCCAGCGTCTCGTTGCTCGGTGGCAAGACGGCTTCGACTGGCGGGCCCAAGAAGCCGCTCTCAACATGGAGCTCCCACAATTCACTCGAGACATTGAAGTTGACGGTTTTGGTGTACTGAACATCCACTACGTTCATAAAAAGAGCGACGTCGAAGCAGCTGTGCCGCTGCTCTTCGTTCATGGATGTACGTGATTTTATCTACCTAGTTAGCAGCTGCGATCAACTTTTGTCTTTTTACAGGGCCGGGAAGCTTCATTGAAGTGCGCAAGATTCTCCCACTTCTCACGGTGTCGTCATCAGAGCATCCGAGTTTTCATGTTGTCGCACTGAGCTTGCCGGGATACGGTTTCTCAGAGGCCAGCAAAAAGCAGAACTTTAGGCTTGCGCAATACGCTGAGGTATACCTCTTCAAGAATAGGCCTGATGCATCATTGACAGATTGCAGGTCGCCCACAAGCTCATGTTAGCTCTCGGCTACAGCGAATATGGTACGTTGGTTACACTCTGTTACACCTATTCTGGGCATCTGCCGACTTGGTACCTGTAGTTACTCAAGGCGGAGACTTTGGCAACCTCGTGAGTGATGTCTCTTGTGGAAGCATCGTTACTCATGACGCAGATCACGCGAAAAATCGCCCTCGCCTATGGTGGAAAGCATAGCAAAGCCTGGCATACCAATATGCCGACGTAAGCACGCCTTTTTGTAGTTCCCTGTACGATGAGTTTGACCGTGAACAGAGGTCGAGCTCCGACTATGTATGAACCTATACTTTACCTACGTCACCTCTTGACGCGGTACACCGCTGCCGAGAAAGCTGGGTTCGCACGTTCTGAGTGGTTCCGTACCCAAGGCAGCGGTTACATGGCGGAACATTCGACCCAGCCCCAAACAGTGGGGTATTCGCTCGCTGATTCCCCTGTCGGTCTCCTGGCGTGGATCTATGAGAAGCTTGTAAACTGGACGGATGCGTATCCGTGGGATGACGATGAAGGTAAGTGACCCAACACCTGTTTCCTGCCAGTGCTGACACTCATTTGGCCATCCGCTTAGTCCTCACATGGATCGCCATTTATCTATTCTCCAGATCGGGTCCTACGGCGTCGATACGTATATACTTCGAGATTTGGAGTTCATCTGACATCGCTGTAATGGGAGAAAAAGCTGCTCTTCCACACGGTGTGTCATTCTTCCCCAAGGAACTCATGTCCGTTCCTCGCCTGTAAGTATCTCGGCCTTCCTGAAACGAAACTCATGCTAACTTTTTATTTATTACAGCTGGACACATACTACCGGTAACGTGGTTTTCGAAGCTGAACATTCCAGCGGTGGACATTTTGCGGCGCATGAAAAGCCTCAAGAATTAGTGCACGATCTGAGGAAGATGTTTGGAAAGGATGGACCCGCGTTTGGTGTGGTTCCAGGAAAAAGTGGTTATCAGTGAGCAGGGGCGGTAGAAATATTTTGAGGGTCAATTCAAGTCATGAAAATTAGGCCTCCAAGACGATATATGTACCGAGATATTCAAATATCACAATATTCCTTGCCGTGATTGTTGTTGTCAGTCTTGATAGTATGATTCCACTTCATGACATATTCCCTTAAGTGTGCTCTGGGTATCGTCCGTTCATTTAGGGTGGGGGAAAATGATTGTGAGCATTGGGAAGCACTGATATTTGTACGTAGGTAAACAAGTCCCCCCGGGCTCATTCTCTGGAATAGCCAAAGCGACTGGAAAAGGTCGCACTTCGCAGTCCCGTCCAGCGTTCCTTTATCTCTTCCATCAGCTCTTCGTTATCCTCCGACATCCCTATCTCAATCACCTCGAACTCTTCGACATTTGGAAAGAGAGTAATTGTCTTTAAATTCGAAGCCACCGAAAATCGCTTTGACACCAGTTTAGTAATCCCTGGTAAAACTATTCCCGAAATCGTGTCCTATGGGAATTCAAATGGTAGTTGAACGTAGGAAATTGCTGGTAATCGCGATATCCAATGTAAGACATGTCGAAGATCAAGCTTGCGTTTATTCCGCTCGCAAATCTGTCGAGGATCGGCGCATCGGGAGCATTCGCACCCAAGTAGGATGACAGACTTTAGGCTGGGAAATGACCTTGATTTCATAGATGGCAATAAATGATGTAAATCGCTGATGCCTATGACCATAGTCTGTAGATGAGGAAGTTGCATATGTACGGTGTGCCGCCACGAACGTGGTGGACTGATGTCCCCCCACAGGAATGTCAAATCCGTTATCGCTGGATGATGAGAGAGGACTGAGAATATATGCTCTGGTGTAAATACGCACGAGTCGAACGTTATGCGCTTGAGATGAGGGAGACGCAGGGACAAGACAGAGTCCGAGTTTTGAATGAATCACGAATATAATAGAGTGCCAATGCCTGGATGGGTGATGTGCGGGCTGAGCGGACGAACCAGTCAAGAAAAGGTGTGGATCCGGAACGGATGCACATGGAAGCGAGAGTGGTAAAAGGTGGGGGATAGAATACAGCTTTCTCCATATTCGTCAAAGACTCGCCAAGACGTTCCCACCCAGTCCGAAGACATTTGAACGAAATACATCGTAAATTGACAAGGCGTCCACAGAACCTGTGATGTCTCTCTGCATGTTTGCTGCACATTATTCTTTTGCAAGTAATACATTGATTAGTAGTCGATGTGAAGTCGATGTGTAGGCTAGGATGGTGTTCTGGGGGATACTCATGTGATATCGTAGGACCTCGTCAAACACCTCTGAGAACTTGTGGCTGAGCATGAGCGTCATCGATAGGATGTATGGCGTTGCTAAGGAAAGCCGAAGGCAGCGCAGAGCGAAGAAGGTATGAGGAGCTCTGGTAAGATATCCCCCAAACATGCTGTAATTCTTTTGAACTTCATGCCATGGGCCAAGATAGCGGCGCATTGCTACAGCGTTCAGTCTACGGGAAAGATGCGCAAGGGAGAGTAAATCTCTACTCTCGATACGGTTGAAGATCGCATATGGGAGCTCGTTTGGAAGGTCGGTCAATGCCGGCGCTGCCTAAAGCTTATGTTTCGTCTGTCTTATTTGAACGACCATGCTTTGAGCGAAAATGAAGTTTGCAGAGAGCCGGCTTTGAAACAGTATGGCGCTGTTATAGTGGTTTGGATGATGGATCTTGGACGGATCTCCTATTTCCCGCGGGAAAATAGTCATTCTGGACCGACTCCACGCGGACAACTCCTCGAACGATCGAGGAAACCTCCGACAATATTGCCGATTCCACGCATTGTAACCCAGAATGGCTACGCTTTTTTACATCGTCATGATTTCCCGCTACGTTGCTTCAAAAAATTTTGATGTCACGGCTGGGAAAGGGATGTGTCCACATACCCGGCATTTGGGTACTTTGAAGTGTACAACCAGACCACAAAGCTGCTATCACAGGGATAGCTATGAGCTTAGTTCAAAAGCCTGCGACAGAATGTTCTACACGAGAAGTATAGATGCATCAAAGCGAGGTTGATGAGAAGAGGGATTAAACACTATGCAGCGTTAGAAGGAAGGACAACAAGTGACAATCAAGCACAGTCTCGTCACCTACTCTCCTCTAGCCCTTCTATTTATCATCACAGACCGACAACGGCCAAGGAACGTGACGGTGCATCGCAAAGGCGGGCCGCCGCATGCGGTTATGTAATTCACTTCCTTTCCCAATCACCACCTTTACGCTGTTGCTCACACCGTGTTGAACTCTGTTCTCGCGTGGTTTTAACGCGTCAATGAACGAAGATTTGCTAGCAGAAGACCTTGAAGCCCTGATGAAGGCGTCGCAATTGGCGACAGCAGCGGCACACAAATTATTCGAGTCTAAAAAAGCGGAGGTCAACAAGAAAAACGTGCTCGTGGCGTCGAAGAAGGAGAGGGAGAGCACAGAAAGCCTGAGGCTGATATGAACTCTTGAATCTGCGGAGGATGAGAAGAATGAACTGTTCGACGCCCTTCGCCGACAATATACTGCCAATCCGGCAGGAATGTGCAGAAACGTACGTGGGTAGCCTTTATTTGTAATTCTTGTGTCAACATGGCTTCGCTGTGTCCTTCGTGCTCATCATCTTGCAAGCCGTTAGTCTCACAGAAATGTCCGTGAAGGCTAGTACATGCCTGTCTTCCTCAGGTATTCTTGAAACTGCAATGCACCGTCGATTCGATCTGCGAGATCAACAATTCCCTGCTTCATCGACATGAGCTTCATCCATAGATCGTCTCCCTTCTGCTCCACGGCTGATGACGCCTTTCCTCGCTCTGCTGGGCGTGACTCTGTCAATGAAGTGGTGATGAGCTTGGTCGATCATGTTGATGAGTTCCTCGATGTCGTATAGGGTTACGTTGGGCTGAGACGCGAGTTTTGTGGTTGCAGCTAGTACTTCTTTGTGGATTGGATCATTTGTGGTTGCCATGTTGAAAGTGCAATTGTTGAACATGGACGACGTGATGGAGAGAGGGAACCAAAGCCCTGGCGATCGCAAAATGCTTACGGAATACCCAGATGTGTCTCCTTCCTGTCACTTGTGATCCTAGGGCATCTTTTATGTTGCCATGCTGATCCAAGGTCCTGTGAATTTAACACGAACAGTTATAGGAACTTCAGAGAGAAGAATAATATATCAAATCCTGTCTCTATCTCACCGGCAACGGATATCTCTCTCGCCTTTGCCAGTCTCGACAGGGACAGCTGACGCTCAGGCCGCTTTTTGAATTATTATCCGTGCGTCGAGACATCTTTTCAGCCAAAGTTGACAACATATCAAACAAGTAAAGCCTTCAAAGACACTTACAAAAATTCAACCGTGTCGGGCGAATCAACATCTGATTCCAGCCCGTCAGTAACAAAGAGGACACCGGAAGGCAACAAAAAACAACTTCATTACTTGCGTTCAAGGGCGTTCTATCTCACCAAAGCCAATACGACACGGCCACATCCCAGTTGACTCTGCGATAAAGCGACTTCCAGAGAATAATTCCCAGCATGTATTACTGTAACACTCAGTTATATCCCGTGAATACATCCGAGAAGAGTAAGTAAAGTACCTTACAGGGGCATACAACAAGTGCTATTTCTTCCTAGTCAATGTGGCTGCTAACTCATGCGTGGGCCAGAAAAGACATACGGTGAATGTACCGCAGACGAGAGTCGAGTATTGAAGGTGATGACTGCAATGAAAATAAAACATGCACTACAACTCAAAAAATATATCGGCTTCATCGTCCTCTTGTAGAGTCACCCCGGCACACTGCTCGGCTCCTCTATTCCAGGCAGGGATCATAGCTGGAGCAGGGCGAAGGAGCCAATCGGGTCCATCCCGTAGGATCTCATTCCGGATTGAAATGCTGCACAACGTTCGCGCCCACACCCCCATACCCTAGGGTATGGCGACTCCACAAAGTGCTCTCCGAGAGGACTCCGCCGGTATGTGATTCCTCATTTGTGACTACCTTCTAACAGTTTTGTATTTTGGTTGACTGGCTGGAAGTGATCTGAGACATTGATCTGAACCCAAGTGCATGTGAATGTGTAATTTTGACATTGCTTCTTGTGTCGACGACAGCTGGCCAGTAGTAGAGCCCGTCGATACACTAAACGAGCAACTGTGAAGTCGAATGCGACCAACATTTTTAGAACTCATACGTAGACCATACAAAATTATCTCACACATTACTGTTCTGTCAATTATTAGATATCAGGCGAACAAGAATTTTTTCAAACGTCAGATGCGACTGACTGATGTAGACAATGTAGACATTAATATTATACTCGGTCGTGTAAACCAGTAAGCTAATATACAAATGGTTCGGATGACTTACAATTAAACCGAGCCAGTCGTAACACCTGACTTTCTCGGGCTTCTGAATAAAACTGTATCAAAGGTGGATTCGGAATCATGCGGTAACTTCAAGTGAATATCTGTAAGCCAGTTAGACCTTGGTTAGACATGTCAATGGGATAGAAACATATAGCATAATTTACCTCTAGCACCTGTTCAAGGTACACTGTCTGAGTAGGTGAATATCCGGTTCTCTCTATGTATCTGCGAGAATTTGGAGTAGTGTGGGGAACAAGAAGAATGTTTGAACTTCACATTGCCGGCGGTATACAGTCATTCACCAGTCACTTAGACCCTAAAATTTGATTGATGGCTGGAATATTTTTTTCGCAAAATGGCTAAAACTTTTTGTACTCAATATATACTACTACAATCTATTGAGTTTGAAAATTTTTGACAAAGCTATATGTAGAGAAATGGTCGCTACAGAGGATGGTTCTGGTGATGGTCCAAAAAAGGCAATCCCAGTCATCTTAGACCCCAGTCCAAAATCAGGCCACGTCATCTCTCTTCATAGGTATCATAATTATTTAGGCTGCTATAGTTGTAAAACTGCTCTGGAGACTCACTGGAGGGTTTACTGGGGGCTGGAATATGTTTTTAATGGATTAATACTGTTAACTTATTTGTATCATGTGACATACCCTAATAAGGCAATTTCTGTTGATTGAAGCGAGAATGCCTCAGAACATAGTGAAGCACTATATAAACCAAAGAACAAGGGTCAAAAAAGTAATTATATATTATATATTATTTTTCAGAATTTTTTGAAGCTTGGAAAATGAGTGGAAGGTGAGTTTTGAGCCAGGGTCTAAGATGACTAGGGGGGTCTAAGTGACCGGTGAATGACTGTATGTGGCCCTTACTATCGCCCCGGCACGAGGTTCGGCAAGGGCGACATTCACGTACATAATGACGCGCAAATGTTCAACATCATGTTCGACTCCTACCTCGATTTTGACCGATTTTTCTTACATCTAGAGCCTCGTGCAGGTCAAAAAATATTTGACATAAAAGGCGGATGCGTCCCTTTCACCTTTCATCCACAAACCACCACCATCGCCATCACCACTACACAGTGCAGCATTACCGTGGCCACAATGTCAGCACCTTTCACATTAGCTGAAGAGCTTGCCCCAGTCCTGCAGCAGATTGCATAATTCGATATCTTCCTTAAATGTAACGAGGAGGAGCACGACGCGACTCTTGCTGATCAGGAGCAACTCCAGCGAGAGATATCGGCGCATCGCAAGTTTTCAGAAGTCATATTGAGTGCGTAGATAGTTCTGCTATTTTCCTCATGTCGCTGATAAGGTCATTTTTAGGTCACCTCTCACCTGAATTCATTCCAAAGAAAATTTCTACGCAGCTTGCCAAGGTGAACCGGTCCTCTCAAGGTGCTCACTGGTCTAGCAATGTCTTCCGACCTCGCCTAATGTTAACAACATTATGTTACTGTTGCAGTATCGGGACCGTCCTTGTTGCCAGAATCCACTTCACAAGGAAGCGCAAGGTTCGTGACTGTCATGTTGTGGTAGGGCAGTCATCTGCGGGTAGTGAGTACATCTGTCTTTATTCCCAGTGTATCTCTGATTGATGTTACCACTTCTCCTTGGAAAATGTATCAGCATTACAGCTTGAATCCAACCAGTCTATCGGTGAGTCGACCCCCCTTTCCCTTGGCATCCCTCCCTGACCACCATGTCTTCTCAGTAACGTCCAAGAGGAGCAGAGGAATACCAGCCGACGAGAACGGAGTGTGCCAGCCTTTGAAGAGGGTGTAAACCGTAGCCTTACTCCGGGGCGTCCATCATTATACCCCAATCTACCGATTTTATTTGTCTCAGACGATCCCACTGTCGAAAAATCAAAATTGTCAAGGTGCGGACCAAGAGATCGTAAGTAGACACAGTGGCCCACCTCCGTCCAGTGACAGTTCTTTGGCAGTTAGGTATCCAAGTTGGCCATGGGATGTCGGGGTGTCGAATTGGCTTTTGGTGAGATGCAGTATTTCGACCGTAAGGCTAGCCTTTCGGGTGGTGTTCAGCCGAGCTTTTTGTCAGCGATGAACCTGGCAACAGGTAATGATTCGTGATTCGCCTCGGCAGTGTACCACGCAGGATGAGTTCGTCCGTTCCGCGGGGGTTAACTGTTGTGATTAAATTGTTGGGTTTTTTTCGTGTTCAAGCGTTTGTTAGACTCATTGAGGGTGATACCACGATGGACTATCCTCGATTCCCGCAAACCACGATTGAATTACGATGTTCGTTCGGCACTGCTTTGAAACATGTTTAGCGTCATCCCTCTGAGCGTTTTTCTTGTTTTTGCAGTGTCTTCCGCGGTGACTGTGAGGCACGCTATCCATGTCATGTCCGTCTATGAGCTGTGTGATGCTGCTCCTAATAGCTTCGTCAAGGGACAGGCGACAGATCCCCAGGGCAATGTGAACTTCCATATAGATCTCTCCACAAAGGATATTACTGCTCTCAAGAACGCCTTGGATGTCGTCAGGGAACCGGCGGCATATCAGTTTTGAGGAGGGCCAATTTTTTTTCGCTCATTGGTATATTTTTTCATTCCTTGCTGCGCGATTCCTGTTCTCTCATTCATGCCATTGTATGCAGAAGACTGAGAAAGTCAGGCGTTACGACTGAGTTGGTTTACCGTAAGTCATCTCCATCATGTGTATATGAGGACACTGGTTTACACGACCGAAGTATAACATTAACGTCTACATTGACTACATCAGTCAGTCGCAGCTGACATTTGAAATAATTCTTGTTCACCTGTCCTGATATCTACATCATGACTTATACTTGACTGGACAGTACCGTGTGGGGTACCTTTGTATGACCTGCGTATAAACCAAAATATGTTGGTTGTACTAGAGGTCACAGTTGATCAGCTCGTCTATCGACCGTCTCAACTTCTGGCCAGCTGTCGTCGACAGAAGAAGCAATGCCAAAAGTACACATTCACATGCACTTGAGTTGAGATCAATGTCTCAGATCATTTCCAGCCAGTCAACCAAAATACAAAACTGTTAGAAGGTAGTCACAAATGAGGAATCACATACCGGCGGAGTCCTCTCGGAGAGCACTTTGTGGAGTCGCCATACCCTAGGGTATGGGGGTGTGGGCGCGAACGTTGTGCAGCATTTCAATCCGGAATGAGATCCTACGGGATGGACCCGATTGGCTCCTTCGCCCTGCTCCAGCTATGATCCCTGCCTGGAATAGAGGAGCCGAGCAGTGTGCCGGGGTGACTCTACAAGAGGACGATGAAGCCGATATATTTTTCGAGTTGTAGTGCACGTTTTATTGTCATTGCAGCCATCATCGCCTTCAGTACTCGGATTTTATCAGCCATGCATTCACCATCTGTCTTTTCTGTTGAATCCTGTAATTTATCCTAATCCCCCTATCGGCAAGGTTGCGGTCAGATGATCCCATCGCGTTCTGAGGATGTGTCGGGACTCTCGGCCCGGTACTGCGTTTTCTTCAACTCCCTCTTGTGACGCCTAAAAGCTAGGATAGCTATTTAAAAAAATACCACGATTTCAGGAAGAAAACGTTCTTCATCTGTCGGGGGAGCTGCGGCCTGCAGCGCTGGGCTATCCGGGTCCTCATCAAGGAGGGACACCGTCAGCAGCGAAGGATAGCCGACAAAAGACGACTAGCGTGGTGTTAGATACAGCAACATCGACCATGCGTAGAAGGTGTTACATTGTTCCACTAAAATGGGTAGTCTTGCACAGCACATTCAGCTCGTACAATGCATCAAGGTAAGTTGATGCTTCTATGCGCTCCCAGCTTAAGCTAGTCGTCCCCAGATTCCTGTCAAGAAAAACAACGATTACTGAAGTGTTTACTGAAGTATTCCTCATGTAGGTAAATGCAATGCCATAGGTTAAATGCTGTGAAAATACAGTGCGATCGGGATACTTGAGTGGAAGCTCAGGTGACACATGAGGTCAAGACTACAAAAACTTAAGAAATAACCATATTAAAATATAGATGGTGATTCGCCCGATACGGGATTGTGTTCAAGGCCGGCTGAGAAGTGGTCTCGACGCACGGATAGTAATTCAAAAAGCGGCCTGAGCGTCAGCTGTCCCTGTAGAGATATTGGCCAAGGCGAGAGGGATATCCGTTGGCAGTGAGATACAGACAGGATTCGATATGTTATTCTTCTCTCTGGATTTCATATAATTGCTTGTGTTAAATTCACAGGACATTGAATTAAGATTGCCACAGAGAAAACGCGCTAGGATAACGAATTACATGAAGGAGACTCATCTAGATATTCCGTAAGCAGATGACGATCGTCAGGACTTTGGTTCACTCCTTCCATCATGTCGTCCATATTCAACAGTTGCACTTTCAACATGGAAAGCACAAATAATCCAACCCCAAAAGAAGTACTCGCTGCAGCCACAAAACTCGCTTGTCAGCCCAACGTAACTCTATACGACATCGAGGAACTCATCAACATGATCGACCGAGCTCATCACCACTTCATTGAAAGCATCACGCCCTTTGCAGGGGAGCGAGGAAAGGCGTTGTCAGCGGTGGAGCAGAAGAGAAACGCCTTGAGGATGCAGCTCCTGTCGATGAAGCAGGGTATTGTTGGTCTCGCAGCTCGGACCGACGGTGCATTGCAGTTCCTAGACTACATGAGGAAGACAGGCATGTACTGGCCTTCACAGACATTTCTGTGAGACTAACGGCTTGCAAGATGATGAGCACGAAGGACACAGCGAAGCCATGTTGACACAAGAATTCCAAATAAAGGCTACTCACGTACGTTTCTGTACATTCCTACAGTTTTATTGCGTTTGCTGAGCCGTCACGGCCTATAGAAAGGACCTGACCAACATAAGGAACATCTTGCGCAGGGAGGCAAGCAAGACAGGATACCTCACGCCTCTGTCATTGGGAGTGGTGCCTAGATTGTATAGTGGTACGTTATTGTCCATTAAATGCGTGCTTGATTCATAAATTCTCCAGTTTGCTACGCATATATCGAGGCTATGAGCGTAATTTACAACACAGGCTACTAGTGGGCGTGGTTAAGACTAGCAGGCGAAGAAAAGTAATTGGCTTACAATGTACAGTTCCTAGTCCAACAAAAATCATACAAATCGCTGGTTTGCCTACCTGAAACCTATGAGCAAAAGCGAACAGAATACGTAATGAATTCCTACGGTGGTCCCGAATTCTTCAGTTCCTCAAAAAGCTTATTACATTCAGCCAATCGTTCTTCATATTCTGAGAGACTCTTATCTGAACAGAAGGTAAACGCTCAACAAAAATAGGCCTGGCACGGACATACCAGGATTGGCAGCATATTGTCGACGAAGGGCATCGAACAGTTCATTCTTCTCATCCTCTGCACATTCAAGAGTTTTTATCAGCCGTTCAGTCCTCTCTCTTTCCTTCTTCGACGCCACAAGCACATTTTTCTTCTTGACCTCCGCTTTTTTAGACTCGAGTAATTTGTGTGCTGCTGCTGTTGCCAATTCCGACGCTTTCAACAGGGCTTCTACGTCGTCTGCTAGCGAATCTTCGTCCATTAACGCGTCAAAAGCAGGCCAGAACAGAGTTTGCCGCGGTGTGAGCAACAGCGCGAAGGTGGTGATTGGGAAAGGAAGCGAATTACATGACCGCATCAGTGTGGCGGCCCGCCTTTGCGATCCACCGTCACGTTCCTTGGACCGAAACTACCATCATCTCTATTTCTCTTTGCCGCTCGTCCTTCGATGCTGTTCCTCCGTCCTACCGTCAGCTTGTCGAAGCAGCTCGCTCGTGACATCCGCTGGGAGAAGGAAGTGACCAAGAGCATTGAGGCTCTCGAAATCGAGATCGACGCCCTGCAGGAAAAGCTTGCTACCTCGAAGAAAAGGGCTGAAAATCATGAGGCGAATATCAGTCAGTGCACAATAAACTCGCCTTTCATCAATTGTATTTACCATGCGTTTTCAGTGGATCACGCTGTGAAGAGACGTCGAACGATTGACTATGGAGGGAAGAGACGCGGTGGGTATCTCCTCCCCGTTCTGTTATTGACGCCATACTGATAACACGTAGTCTCTATGAGGATCATGCAGAACAGACGGAATGCTGTGATTTTCCTATATCCGCTTGTCGAGGACCTTCAACAGCGAAACGAAGTACTGTGCTTGCAAGCCGATACCATTCTTTGAATGCTGTAAGCATGTTTGGATCTGTCGTACTTAGTCTCCCTATCGACACCCTATACACGACTACTTTTGCAATATTGTCCTTATTCTACTCTTTATCTCAAACGACGAGCGTCACTGAGCTAGTTGCTTGGCGGAAAGCGAAATCTGGTCTCGACGGCGTCATCTCACCGGCATGGCTTACCTTTCCCTGTCTTGTCGTGCAAGAATAAAAATCACAGCCGAAATTCTTTCTATCGAGGCCGGTGCTTTGCTTGGCCGTATGTGTAAATTGACAAAGAAAGGATGACTACATTGTAACTGTGTACAGTTGCCAGTGAGATCTAAGAACGACATCTACAAGTGTGGTCTTCTCTTTTTTCCACCGATAATATTAATTTCCAGAGCATCATTAGTTCTCCCTTTCGCCTTTATGACTTAATATTTGTGTCTCGACATGCAGAACCACTACAATCCGCTTCAGGACTGGGGCGATCTCTTTAGCGAAGATGAAAGTTGTGAATATCGTCGCACGTACGTGGCTATGTTTTGGAATTTGAGGGCTTTTTATCTGTGGCCGTCACTACTGCTATCGACCGACATCAAGCCGTTCTCATCTTCATAAAGGCATGCCATGCAAACTCCGCTGACTGGATCCTGAGTTAGGCTGGAGAGCAGTTCTGCGAAGTTTAACCCCAAAGTTCCAGTACTGAGTTACGGGTTTGAACAGTTCTGTATTTACTAGGATAATTCATATCACATTAATATCCAGCTTTCACTATTTTCTCATCCTCGACGCACAGCGAGCAAAAGACACAAAGAAGCGCGATGGGATGTCTACCCATAAAAGGCAGGTACGTCCGATCTCCCTTGACCACGAACCACGACCATCTACATTGCTACCGCCATTACGCCCTTTACAATGACCACTCCTACCGACCAGCTTGCGCCCGTCTTTAGCGAAATAGAGGGACTCGACATTGCGCATTTCTTCCAACAAACCGAACTCTCTGCTATTAAAGTAGACCACGAGCGATTTGAGTACGAGCAGACGAACAAATTCAATGGTTGTATGTGCCCATCTCCTTGCTCTTGTATGCATTACCAATTGAACTTCCAGCCTTACTCTCGCCTGAGCACTCGCCACTCACTGTTGCCCTCACTCTCATGAAGCCCGTCCCGTCTATTCAGTCTTCTAAGGGTGCGCTGAACGTTCCATTTACATATCTCGCCTAGTACTAAAAATATGAAAAGTGTTGTCATCGAAGAGCGGGACTGCGCTTACTCGGCTTCCTCAAAATGTTCCAAAATTTGAATACTTCCCTTACCAGCTATCTCCTGAGTTGATCACGGAGGTACATCCTTTCCTCTCTCCAGTTGCGTATTTAACCGGTACCAGATATTCACATGGTGCTCTCCATATGATTTAGTTCTTCTTCAAGGCGTCTCAAGATATATTAAAGCGATATTGGACGGTAATGGCCGCCTTTGCTGGGCACGAGCGAGGCACAATCTCGTCCAGATGCCGGAGCCACCATTTCGACCTGGATATTCATCCTGGAATGCTTGCGAAGCTTCCTTCACTAAGTTCTGCTTCATCTCTGGACATGCGCCGTGTTTTGTCAGTACCCATCATTATTATCCCAGGTAGGAGCTCATACAGATCACTCGCAGTGTTGCGGTCGCTCGGTTGAAAACAATTTGCCTCACCTGATATACAGAATATATGTCTGTTCCCGCGTATGTTTTGTTTAGTCGTAGCATTTAAATGCGAGCTGAAGAGTTTCCTAGAGAACCTGCCGAGGCAGTTTAGTCTTGTACGTTATCCGATGTTTTCTTCCGTGTTTCCCTCAACACAACCTCCCTTTAGAGAACATCAGTTCTACATATTTTCCGATGACTCGCAAGATCCATTGTATGAGAAGTACAAGGCGATAATTCCACTACTTTCCTATTATTTCTCTCCTGAGAGACAGAAATTATTCCTTGTGAATCATGCGAAGAAGGAGTTGGCCTGGTATCACACATTAAAGGATACTGGGAATGATGCCATACTCAAAGAGGTGCGGACTTCCACTTCTACCGATGGCATATTGACACTAGAGGTAGAAAATGGAAGAGAAAATTGAGCTTCGACGTGTTCTGGGGACGGTCAGTGCACCTTCGTCTTAATCTTTTTCCTGACTGATTCCATTTTATTACAGCATGCAGGAAGTGTATTGAAATGGTTCGTGAAATATGGCAATCAGGTCACGGATATAAATCTAAAAAACCGAAGATTGTACGTGTACACATCTTCGTTCGCTTTGACACGACATTGACCATCGTAGCTTGAAGACCACGATGACGATGGAACGGTTGAACTGTAGGATCGCTCTTACTACTCCAACGATACGTCGGACATTGCGTGCATTCAATTTGCGTTTAACATGCATAACAGTGACAGGTCTGTTACTGCCGACCCCGTTCACCGCCACATGTTTCGCTCACTTTCTCGTTCTGACAGTTTGGCAGGAGATTAAGAATCAAGTCCTGAAGGAATGCATAGCATAAGTAGTTACACGTTACGGCTAGGTTGGTTTACACGTAAGTCATCTTAGTCCTTCATTTATTAGTTTACTGGTTAACACGGCTGAGTAGGATATATACGTCTACATTCTCTACACCAGTCAGTTGCAGCTGACGTTGAAAGAATTCATGTTCACCTGCACTGTTATCTACATCACTACTTATAGCCGACACAACAGTACTGTGTGGGATACCTTTGTACGACCTGCGTATAAACCTAAATGTGTTAGTTGCATTTGATAGTGTAGCAACCGTCTCAACCCCTGGCCAGTCGACACAAGAAGAAATGCCACGACACGCTCAAGTACACATTCACATGCACTTGAGTTGAGATCAATGTCTCAGATCACTTCCAGCCAGTCAACCAAAATACAAAACTGTTAGAAGGTAGTCACAAATGAGGAATCACATACCGGCGGAGTCCTCTCGGAGAGCACTTTGTGGAGTCGCCATACCCTAGGGTATGGGGGTGTGGGCGCGAACGTTGTGCAGCATTTCAATCCGGAATGAGATCCTACGGGATGGACCCGATTGGCTCCTTCGCCCTGCTCCAGCTATGATCCCTGCCTGGAATAGAGGAGCCGAGCAGTGTGCCGGGGTGACTCTACAAGAGGACGATGAAGCCGATATATTTTTTGAGTTGTAGTGCACGTTTTATTTTCATTCCAGCCATCATCGCCTTCCATACTCGAATTTTGTCTGCCATGCATTCACTGTATGTCTTTTCCATTGAATTCTGTGATTTATCCTAATCCCTCTATCGGCAGGGTTGCGGTCAGATGATCCCATCACGTTCTGAGGATGTGTCGGGACTCTCGGCCTGGTACTGTTTTTCTTCATCTCCCGCTTGTGACGCCTAAACTAGCGGTCATCTACACTAGCAGGCTACCCCAAGACAACATGTCGACAAGGGTTAAACCATCGGAAGACGATGGTAAGTTCTTATTGTCTGCTCTGCGTTTATGCGCACTCATGCACCTCTTAGATCAAATCCCGAAGTGTGCTCTCTGATAAGTGTCAAGGCTTCACATATCCAATTCAATGTCAAACAGTCTCGCAATGCCGGATTTTGTGCCAACACGATATATTGTCTTCCAGCAAGCAGAGTCATGACAGCACAAAGACAAGGTAGTAGATAGGATAGGGGCATGTGGAAGATTAATGCATATGACCGGAGATGGCTTCCGGGGTGGTACGTCTTTCAAATTTGATTTCACTCACTTTCATGTTTTATCAATCTTGTCGGACACTCTTTCTGTAACAGAGGTTTCAGGAGCTCAAATAAGGAATGTTTTTATGTCGACATGATGTATCGCCGTCAGGCGATTAAGGCCAGAACAAGTCAAAGCGACGAGGGAGGAAGATATGTGGGTGACGCCTGGTAATGCTATGTCCCTCCAGTTAGTCGATGTCGATGTGCGCTTGTTCACCATGCAAGGTTCACGTTTTTTGAGATCTGAGCACCGGGACAAGCCACACCACACGTTGACCCTAGATCTCATCAATTGTTACGATTGTGGTGAGTTTTTGATCTGATCATGTATTTCTGATCGTGACCGATGCTTGCTTTTAGGTCGAAGATAAACTCTGAGATTTCCCCGGATCAAAGCTAAACGGCAAGCATTACAATACCCTCAAAGATTTCTGGGTATGCCCCTTGCATCCTGATGCTTCTCTGTATGCTCCACCCTGCATATTGGTAGGCTATCCTTCAATAAATAGTTCCGTATTTGCGTAATATTATCCAATTTTTAGTGCTCCTACATTGTGCCCATTCGAGCTCATAATTTCCGACATAGAAGCCCTGCCGCGAACGCCTCCATGGATTTGATTGGACCCAGACAACTCCGAAATCACTCCTTCACATTCTGGTCGTATTTCGATGGATATTAGCATCAATCTCAGGCCATACACTTCGATCTGTTTCTCTTTATCAAACTACCTCACATTTTTGCTGATTTTTGCCCCAATTTCAGTGTTCATTTTGAGATCGAAAGTGGGCCCTATTGAAGCTGAAGCTTTCGGGATCCAAGCCCGGCGGCGATTCGGGAGGAGTATGACCAAAGGAAACCTTTCAGAATATTCTTTTGAGAAGAGCGGCGCACGGAGAGGGGTTTTTTTGGCAGTCGGGCGCGATCACTTGCTCTATTTTCGTGATGGTATTCCATCAGGTAATGTCACATCAATCTATACGCGCATATTTCACCCACAACCTGTCTCGAATCCATTGACAACTACAATCAAAATAAAACATGCAAAAAATGTCGGCTTCGTCGTCCTCTTGTAGAGTCACCCCGGCACACTGCTCGGCTCCTCTATTCCAGGCAGGGATCATAGCTGGAGCAGGGCGAAGGAGCCAATCGGGTCCATCCCGTAGGATCTCATTCCGGATTGAAATGCTGCACAACGTTCGCGCCCACACCCCCATACCCTAGGGTATGGCGACTCCACAAAGTGCTCTCCGAGAGGACTCCGCCGGTATGTGATTCCTAATCTGTGACTACCTTCTAACAGTTTTGTATTTTGGTTGACTCACTGAAGGTGATCTGAGACATCACTCCAATGAAAATATTCGCGTAAATTGCCAAGAACTTTTGGGATACAGATGCAACAGTACCGCTGACTTCAAGTCCACCATGTAATGCAATTTCAGCCGACAGTGGATATATTCCTCCCCGTTTGGATCCTCTGACTTGCAGGAAACTTGACAGTATCGAGTCACTCCAGTAGTGAATCAATAACGAATCACATGATCCTTGTCCACTACCTCGAATATTCAAAAAAACATTCTTTCGTAATCGTTGATGGTCCAGAGCTTATAAATAGCGAGCAGACTCACAGTTCGTCTTCATCTTTCCAACACTCACCGCAATCCATCTTTGCCCGCTCTTTGAATTTCTTCCATGGCTCCCTCCAATTTTGCCCTTGTCGATGAAGCAATCGCTGCTGTTGCCCAGTTTGGGGATCTTCCTGAGGCGGAGAAGACACTCGAGGGTGCAAAAAGAGTCGTCGCGATGATGGACAACGCCAGAACGTTCCTGGATCAATCTTCGCAGGCGATGCACGACGACCTACAATTATCAATATTAAAGGCCAAGGAGAGGAGAGAGGCATTGAAGGACGAGCTTGCGGAACTCAAGCGCGATTCTGTTCACCTCGTTCAGAAAGGCGAGACGTTGTCACAGTCCCCAGATATTGTCAATAAACAGGTGCGTGCTCACATTACTCGGCTTGCCTATTCTGACATCTTTACAGAGGAAGACCAGGTCGAGGAAGGGTGGTGTCAGAGTACGGTCCTCGCAAAGGAACCTCCGTAAAAGTTCAGAAAGGTACGTAGGAATTTTCTCTTTCGACAATTACTCAGACACCCATCCAGGAAAAGTCAGTCGTTGAAAGGAGCAGCTGTTCTCGGGGGAAAGGATAAAGAGTAACATATAACATTGGCGCTTGAATTGTAGGGATTTGTACAACAACGCGAATAAGATGTAATCTTGATCAATTTTACGCATATGACCAAGCAAAGCACCGGCCTCGATAGAAAGAATTTCGGCTGTGATTTTTATTCTTGCACGACAAGACAGGGAAAGGTAAGCCATGCCGGTGAGATGACGCCGTCGAGACCAGATTTCGCTTTCCGCCAAGCAACTAGCTCAGTGACGCTCGTCGTTTGAGATAAAGAGTAGAATAAGGACAATATTGCAAAAGTAGTCGTGTATAGGGTGTCGATAGGGAGACTAAGTACGACAGATCCAAACATGCTTACAGCATTCAAAGAATGGTATCGGCTTGCAAGCACAGTACTTCGTTTCGCTGTTGAAGGTCCTCGACAAGCGGATATAGGAAAATCACAGCATTCCGTCTGTTCTGCATGATCCTCATAGAGACTACGTGTTATCAGTATGGCGTCAATAACAGAACGGGGAGGAGATACCCACCGCGTCTCTTCCCTCCATAGTCAATCGTTCGACGTCTCTTCACAGCGTGATCCACTGAAAACGCATGGTAAATACAATTGATGAAAGGCGAGTTTATTGTGCACTGACTGATATTCGCCTCATGATTTTCAGCCCTTTTCTTCGAGGTAGCAAGCTTTTCCTGCAGGGCGTCGATCTCGATTTCGAGAGCCTCAATGCTCTTGGTCACTTCCTTCTCCCAGCGGATGTCACGAGCGAGCTGCTTCGACAAGCTGACGGTAGGACGGAGGAACAGCATCGAAGGACGAGCGGCAAAGAGAAATAGAGATGATGGTAGTTTCGGTCCAAGGAACGTGACGGTGGATCGCAAAGGCGGGCCGCCACACTGATGCGGTCATGTAATTCGCTTCCTTTCCCAATCACCACCTTCGCGCTGTTGCTCACACCGCGGCAAACTCTGTTCTGGCCTGCTTTTGACGCGTTAATGGACGAAGATTCGCTAGCAGACGACGTAGAAGCCCTGTTGAAAGCGTCGGAATTGGCAACAGCAGCAGCACACAAATTACTCGAGTCTAAAAAAGCGGAGGTCAAGAAGAAAAATGTGCTTGTGGCGTCGAAGAAGGAAAGAGAGAGGACTGAACGGCTGATAAAAACTCTTGAATGTGCAGAGGATGAGAAGAATGAACTGTTCGATGCCCTTCGTCGACAATATGCTGCCAATCCTGGTATGTCCGTGCCAGGCCTATTTTTGTTGAGCGTTTACCTTCTGTTCAGATAAGAGTCTCTCAGAATATGAAGAACGATTGGCTGAATGTAATAAGCTTTTTGAGGAACTGAAGAATTCGGGACCACCGTAGGAATTCATTACGTATTCTGTTCGCTTTTGCTCATAGGTTTCAGGTAGGCAAACCAGCGATTTGTATGATTTTTGTTGGACTAGGAACTGTACATTGTAAGCCAATTACTTTTCTTCGCCTGCTAGTCTTAACCACGCCCACTAGTAGCCTGTGTTGTAAATTACGCTCATAGCCTCGATATATGCGTAGCAAACTGGAGAATTTATGAATCAAGCACGCATTTAATGGACAATAACGTACCACTATACAATCTAGGCACCACTCCCAATGACAGAGGCGTGAGGTATCCTGTCTTGCTTGCCTCCCTGCGCAAGATGTTCCTTATGTTGGTCAGGTCCTTTCTATAGGCCGTGACGGCTCAGCAAACGCAATAAAACTGTAGGAATGTACAGAAACGTACGTGAGTAGCCTTTATTTGGAATTCTTGTGTCAACATGGCTTCGCTGTGTCCTTCGTGCTCATCATCTTGCAAGCCGTTAGTCTCACAGAAATGTCTGTGAAGGCCAGTACATGCCTGTCTTCCTCATGTAGTCTAGGAACTGCAATGCACCGTCGGTCCGAGCTGCGAGACCAACAATACCCTGCTTCATCGACAGGAGCTGCATCCTCAAGGCGTTTCTCTTCTGCTCCACCGCTGACAACGCCTTTCCTCGCTCCCCTGCAAAGGGCGTGATGCTTTCAATGAAGTGGTGATGAGCTCGGTCGATCATGTTGATGAGTTCCTCGATGTCGTATAGAGTTACGTTGGGCTGACAAGCGAGTTTTGTGGCTGCAGCGAGTACTTCTTTTGGGGTTGGATTATTTGTGCTTTCCATGTTGAAAGTGCAACTGTTGAATATGGACGACATGATGGAAGGAGTGAACCAAAGTCCTGACGATCGTCATCTGCTTACGGAATATCTAGATGAGTCTCCTTCATGTAATTCGTTATCCTAGCGCGTTTTCTCTGTGGCAATCTTAATTCAATGTCCTGTGAATTTAACACAAGCAATTATATGAAATCCAGAGAGAAGAATAACATATCGAATCCTGTCTGTATCTCACTGCCAACGGATATCCCTCTCGCCTTGGCCAATATCTCTACAGGGACAGCTGACGCTCAGGCCGCTTTTTGAATTACTATCCGTGCGTCGAGACCACTTCTCAGCCGGCCTTGAACACAATCCCGTATCGGGCGAATCACCATCTATATTTTAATATGGTTATTTCTTAAGTTTTTGTAGTCTTGACCTCATGTGTCACCTGAGCTTCCACTCAAGTATCCCGATCGCACTGTATTTTCACAGCATTTAACCTATGGCATTGCATTTACCTACATGAGGAATACTTCAGTAAACACTTCAGTAATCGTTGTTTTTCTTGACAGGAATCTGGGGACGACTAGCTTAAGCTGGGAGCGCATAGAAGCATCAACTTACCTTGATGCATTGTACGAGCTGAATGTGCTGTGCAAGACTACCCATTTTAGTGGAACAATGTAACACCTTCTACGCATGGTCGATGTTGCTGTATCTAACACCACGCTAGTCGTCTTTTGTCGGCTATCCTTCGCTGCTGACGGTGTCCCTCCTTGATGAGGACCCGGATAGCCCAGCGCTGCAGGCCGCAGCTCCCCCGACAGATGAAGAACGTTTTCTTCCTGAAATCGTGGTATTTTTTTAAATAGCTATCCTAGCTTTTAGGCGTCACAAGAGGGAGTTGAAGAAAACGCAGTACCGGGCCGAGAGTCCCGACACATCCTCAGAACGCGATGGGATCATCTGACCGCAACCTTGCCGATAGGGGGATTAGGATAAATTACAGGATTCAACAGAAAAGACAGATGGTGAATGCATGGCTGATAAAATCCGAGTACTGAAGGCGATGATGGCTGCAATGACAATAAAACGTGCACTACAACTCGAAAAATATATCGGCTTCATCGTCCTCTTGTAGAGTCACCCCGGCACACTGCTCGGCTCCTCTATTCCAGGCAGGGATCATAGCTGGAGCAGGGCGAAGGAGCCAATCGGGTCCATCCCGTAGGATCTCATTCCGGATTGAAATGCTGCACAACGTTCGCGCCCACACCCCCATACCCTAGGGTATGGCGACTCCACAAAGTGCTCTCCGAGAGGACTCCGCCGGTATGTGATTCCTCATTTGTGACTACCTTCTAACAGTTTTGTATTTTGGTTGACTGGCTGGAAATGATCTGAGACATTGATCTCAACTCAAGTGCATGTGAATGTGTACTTTTGGCATTGCTTCTTCTGTCGACGACAGCTGGCCAGTAGTAGAGATTGTCGATACACTCACTGAGCACCTGTGACGTCGAATGTAACTAACACATTTAGGTTTCTACGCAGGTCGTGCAAAGTTAACCCACACAGAACTGTTGTGTCAATTATTAGATATCAGGGGAAAATGAATTTTTTCACACGTCAGATGCGAGTGACTGATTTATACAATGTAAATGTAGATATTATACTTGGTCGTGGGCACCCGTAAGCTAATATACAAAAGACTGAGATTATTTATGTGTAAACCAGCGCAAGCGTAACATCTGACCTCCTCAGGCTTCTGAATAAAACTTCATCAAAGGTAGATGAGGAATCACGCCACAAGTAACACAGAAATATATCAATGAGGGAGAAAACATTGGCCCTCCTCGAAACTGATATGCTGCCTGGTTCACTGACGACACACAAGCCTGCTCGAGAGCAACAATATTCTTTGGGGACAGACCTATCAGGAAATTCAGATTGGCCTGGGGATCTGTCGCCTGTCCCTTGGTGAAGTTATTAAGAGCAGTATCACACAGCCCATGACGGACATGACACGGGGAGCGGACCGGACCTCCCAGTCACCTCACTAATAGCCAATTCTACGGTCCGATATCCCATGGCCAACTAGGATACCTGACTTCCAAAGAACGGCCACTGGATGGAGGCGGACTATTGTTTCTACTTACAATCTATGGGTCGGCGCCTTCACGATTTTGATTTTTCGACAACGGGGTCGTCTGAGGCAGATACAAATCGATAGATTGGGCTAGAATGATGAACGCCCCGGAGTAAAGCTACAGTTTACACCCCCTTCAAAGCCTGACATATTCCGCTTTCATCGGCCGGTATTCCTCTGCTCCTCTTTGATGCTACTGAGAAGACACGGTGGTCAGGGAGGGATGCCAAGGAAAGGCTAGATCAGCTCACAGATAGACTGGTTGGATTCAAGCTGTAATGCTAATACGTTTTCAATGGAGATGCGGTACTATCAATAGGAGATGCACTGGGGATAAAGACAGCCGTACTCACTACCCGCAGACGACTGGCCTACCTCAACCGGAGAGTCGTGGGCCTTGCGCTTCCTTGTAAAGTGGATTCTGGGCAACAAGGACGGCTCCGACACTGCAACAAAAAAATAAGAGTTGTCAACATTAGGCGAGGTAATAAGCCATTATTAGAGCAGCGAGCACCTTGAGAGGACCAGTTCGCCTTGGCGAGCCGCGTAGAAACTTTCCTTGGAATGAATTCGGGTGAGAGGTGACCTAAAAGCGACCACATCAATGACACGAAAAATAGCCGAACTATCCACGGACTCAAGATAACAGCTGAAACCTTGCGGTGCGCGGATATCTCTCGCTGGAGCTGCTCCTGATCGAAAATAATCGCGTCGTGCTCCTCCTTGCTACATCTAAGGAAGATGTCGAGTCCTACAATCTGCTGCAGGACTGGCGCAAGCTCTTCAGCCAATGTGAATGGTGCTGACATTGTAGTATAGTAAGGGTAATGCTACACTGTGTAGTGGTGATAGCGACGGTAGTGGTTTGTGGATGGAAGGTGAAACGGAGCCATCCGCCTTTTATGTCAAATCTTTTTCACCTGAATAAGGCTATAGATGGAAGAAGAATCGGTCGAAATCGAGGTAGGAGTCGAACATGACGTTGGACAAGTTTGGGCGTCATTATATACGTGTACCCCTTGCCGAACGGAGTCGTGCCGCGGCGGGAGTAAGAACCGCGTCTGCCGTCGGCAATGTCAAGTTCAACTCTCTTCTACTACAATCACCTCTCCTCACGCTACGCCAAGTTCTGGCAGATACATAGAGCGAAATCGATATTCCCATATTTAGGCACTGTATCTTGTACGGGCGCCAGAGGTAAACTTTGTTATATACCTTTATCCCATTGACGCTTCTAACTGGCTTACAGACATTCACTCGTCAACTTCCTGCTTGTTGGAACTAGCCCACCTTAAGTAGGTTGTTTATCTGTTCCGAATTGGTTAACTCCATAGTACGTCTATAGGTTCTAACGACCGCGTATAGCTTCGACGAGACGGATATTTCGTCTGGTATTGCAGCGTGAGCTGTTTCCAACGCTGTCTATTCGCGGCAAGATCTAAGGTGCATAGATGTTTGTGCAATGCCTTCATGGCACTCAGTGCTCGAGGCTTGTCAATTCCCTTTGCATCAGGTAAGATTTGAACCCCCCCCCCCCCTCTGGGCCCAGAATAAGTGGACATGTATCTCAGCGATGGTGGGGTGGGGAGCAGTCCACAGGGTTTGCCTAATGCTGCTTTCCGTGCATGTCAAGATCCGGATTTTGGCAGGCGAAGGTTGCACGGCCTTTATTCCCACATATCCCTTCAGGTTGCCCGTGTGAAGATCAAGTCGTTTAGGAGGAACCGCTGACATGAGATTAACAGTTATATGTAGCCATCACTTCCATAGGCGCAAAACAGGTCATACCCGAGACCGCTGCCAGCTTCAGCAGTGGAGGTTTCTCCAACATTTTCGCTCGTCCGTCTTTATCAAGACCCAGCTGTTAGGACCTACGTCGTCGAACTGGGTAACGCCATTGCCGGAAGATTCAACACCGGCGGCAGAGGATTTCCTGATGTCGCAGCGCAAGGTGCTGACGCTGTGATCGTATCTGGTGAACGAGCGGGCCTGGTTGATGGAACCTCATGCTCGATCGAGCCCTATATTTGCCATTGTCATTTCACTTATTAATGATCGCTTGATCGCATCGGGGAAACCGGTCCTTGGGCTCTTCAACCCCTTGTGAGTAGACGTAGACGTCGTAAGAGCGGGAACTGAAATGAATAAGTTTGTGCGGACATCCAAGTGCGTTCTTTGACATCACTACGGGTAGTGACCCGGGATGTGAGTTTCATTTTTTCAAATGTTTGTTATAGGACGCTGATAACTATAACTTAGATGGTACTAAAAGTTTCTCCGCTCTCGCTGGTTGTAAGTGGATGGTCTTTTATTGCATGAAACGAGACTAACGGGAGATTTCAACCTTTCTAAGGGGATCCTGTACGTCACTTCCGTTCCCAATCATATGTTCACTAACTCTGTTCGGTCTAGGTGCCAGTTCCACAGCGGTCGATATGCTTACCTTGTACTATACGTCGACAATTTTTAAAGACACCTGGATATACCGAAGCGAACCAAGATCCACAATAAGCCCAAGAAGCCGATCCTGAATAAAGGGTGTGAAAGATCTCGTCCTCGGGCGTGGCTCGACGCGTTTTTCCCATTTCGTGATTCGATAGTGGATTTAATTATTTCCACCGATTGTTCCGGAATACGATCTGAGACTAGATATCATGATAGTGTACATTTATAGACAGTACGCAGGATACGAAAAAGTATTCAAGGAGGCAGAATAGAAGCCAACGAGCCTCTCGAAAATGGAGATCAATATTCTGTTAAGGGAAGAAAGACGACGGATTTGGATCTCACTAGCAACTACTCACCATTATTACAAAGGCAATGACCATGTGTAGTATAAAAATTATGAGAGTAGAAAGCTTAAGCCCGAAGCCATGCTGTATTTCCGGGGCAGGTTTCGTGATGACCTGAGGATACACTAAGCCATATGTCAAGAAATGAAATGTTTATGTGATTGTCAAATTATAATTGATATATCCATCTCGTGATATAATGACGTTGTTGCCGTGATAGTAATAATAAGATGTGAATGAAGTATCTACTCTATGGTCTCGCCTCCTTCTCCCCATCCTCACTCAACCTCGTCGCATCCGAAATACTCTTTCGCCTCATAAACCACTGGAATGTCGGAAGCGTTATCATCGAAATCGCCGTCCATGCTATAAGGATACCAAAATGTAGCCCCACTAATCCCAAGGCAATCAGTAACAGCAAAGAGATATCATGATATGCTAAGACTTACGTTCGTTCTTCGTGCCGAATAAGATAGTCCGTACAGCCCCAGATACGTTATAGAACGGCATGGCGTATCCGTATCGGTAGATATTTGGTAGGACGGGAAGAGGCATGAAGCATACCGATACATTCGCTTAAAGAGATTCGCGTCAAAGGCAGCAGTAGAGAAGACGTGGTTACTCACATATGATCCACAAAATCATGAAAAACGGCATGAACCGGATGGTAAGGAGAGTTATCATCGCTTCAAGTGCAAGGCCCACTGAGAGCATTCCCACGAAATTAACCATCCAGAATATAACAAAGCCTGCGCTGCCAAATCTAAACGTAGTTAGTGAGTAAAGCCACGAGAACGAAGGGAAATGGTGCCTACTTGCGCGAGAAATCGACTTGGAAAGCTCGACTCAGTAGGGAGTAGAATAAGGAGATCATAAAATATGCGATGAACACCGAGATGAGCCGGACCCGAATGAGGGATCCTGTTGTTAATTTTTCCTGGAGTCCGGATACCTCTCGTGCAGAGACTCCGATCATCTAAGACGATGAATATTTAGAAACTGCTTTTCGGATAGAGAAAATGAGTGCTACTCACGACGATGAAGAAGGATAAGATTAGGAGGTAGATCAGTCCAACGAATGTGATAGCGCTAGCACTAGGGAAAGGATCAGGACATTGAAGATGAAAGAGGAGTGATATAGGCATACACTGGGATATCGAATGGAACGAGGTTGTCTGTAGTATAGCTTACAGGCTCTGTTAAAATTTGTGGTGCCGAACGGGCGATAGAGGATAGTGATGAAGATGACGCCAGTTGTGCTACGAATTGCTGCGCAAATTCTTGAGATGCAACGGCGAGGAGAGCTTGAACAGAGGGCCGTATCAGCGAACGACTGGCAGAATGACGTCAGGTCGAGTCAGAGTAAAAAGATATCGGGGACGTACTACGCGTTCTCGTTCCTCGCCTCTGCGCCATAGAACGTTATTGCTTCTGAGCCATCGTAAGAGGAATTCACTGATGAGACAGCTGCGTTCAACGCGCTTGTTGCGTTGGAGTGAACTAGGCGGGGTGTATAAACATCTAATGGAAGGAGGTAAGAAAGAAGTAACACACCAACAACGGCTGCCCAAGTCTTTTGTTCTACCACCCTATTGGCGACCTCTTGCCAACCACCAGGAAACTCGCTCGCTGAAACCTGCGTAAAAGTGACCTTACTCGACGACGAACCCGCCGTGAGGCCCTGTACAACCGTGCTCCCCACCGTTGACCCATCGAAATCGACAACCCAACCGTGCAGATTATGTGCGGGTATCTTCCACAGCGCCCCCCAGTATATAGAGAATATGCAGAACATTACGAGCACCATCGCAAAGCACCCGCCAAAGAGTACTTTGAGATAAATCGACCGCGAAACCTGTATTGACGGTGTCTTGTCGAGAAATTGAGAAGAGTAAGGACGATCCATGACGGGAGTATCGCGCTCGGCGGTGGCGGTATCGATTGACATACGGTCGTCCATCGTATAGTATGTGGAGGTAGGAATAGTAAGAGAGGAAATGATGTTCCTGGTCATAGGGGTATATATAGTAATGTCTTCGGTAAAGTTTATCCGGATAGAAAGGTTCGCCAGTGACGAGAGGTTACACACTAAGTTGCCGGATTCTGAGACTATTGCGCATTTAGAAGTCAGAGAAAGACAAGAATAGCTTGTGGGTACGCTTCTTTGAAGGAGCAGCCCTAACACGCTTGGAGAGGTCGACGAACGAGGACGGCTTGTATTTCGCCGATTATCCGGAAGAGTGCAGAGAGTATGTCACGGATAAACGGAAGATAATCAAATAAAGGGTTACCCTTTTGACAGTCATTGTTATGCATCCCAATGACTGTTATCTGTTTCGAGTCCTCAACGAGCGTCGAGAATTTTACCGGACCTCAAGTTCGGCAGCGGTTCTGCTCGTGTTACTCAGCGTGAGTGTAACAACGATTATTCCAGGTATCACGATTGGTGGCTGTACTGTCTTCAAATAAAGACGTGGCCCCTGCCGTTTGGTTCCGCCGGGAAGATGGGAGGATAGGTTCGGTCGCGTCGCATTTTGATTTGCCGTAATTTCGCTTCGAGTGCTTCTGGATTTTCTCGATTTTACGAATACCGGGGGAGACATGCCTGGAAAGCAATATCTTCATCCTCTTCGCCGTTCGGAAAGGCTAGGATCTGAAAACAGGTGATAATCTACGAACCAAGGGGAGGACTACGGAAAGACTGCCCGAACATGCACGTGACGTTCGGGACTCGGGCCGTACCCAACCCTCCCCAACGTGCTTCCCCGATGCCCGGAGCGCGGACTCGAGCTCAGCGAACTTTATCGGAGAATGATGTAAGGATACGCAGCGACTGTATGATGCTTTAGGCACGATTATTCGCGCTTTTTACGCATGCACCGGAATCGCAAACGAGTCGGCGAGTGATTGTTGAAAAAGAAGCCGTATGTGGCTACAATACCTATTGCCGCGGCCTCACGTTAAAAGACGGCTGCCATCACATCTAAACTACGAAGGGGCGCTTCAACTTTCTTTTTCGGACCTAAACTCGCCATATATTATTGCTAACAATCCAATACAATTCCCGCTTCCCCGACTATGCATACAAACCACCTACAAATCATAAGTTCAATGTTCATGAAACAAATGCCTATATCGAAACTAGACATACAATAGGAAAAAGAACCAAGAAAAAAATCTAAGGAACAAAAACCTATGATCTACTCTCCACTTCACTCCCTCTTCAAACAGTCACAGATGTGATATCGAAAAGCTGGTCACCCGAACCGTCGCAAGCAGTCAACGTCATAGGATTGGTCTTCGACGTGACGCACTGCTTGTTTGTGTCGGAGGAAATCCTGCATCCCGAAGCGATCTTGCCCTTTGTAATGGAAATGTCTGTAGAAGCACACCACGAACAGTCAACCACCCATTTTTGGTTCCTACATATGAGGGTAAGTCAGAAGATATGCAAAAGACGAGATAAGCACGTACTGATTGCTACCTGATGAGTCGTTATTGCCAATCAAGGGTGCTCCGCCTTTGACTTCGAGGGCGAAGTTGTTGTTCTCCACGGTCCTGTGATTTTCTCGTCAGAAGTGTCCGGAACAAGGGTGAGTAATATTTACTTGACAGTGTAGCTGACGATAGGGAACCCGGTCTGCTGAAAGAAGAACCTGGAGGGCGGAGTACTAGCGCTGAGGGGATTCCCGACGACGGGCTTGGCTAACCAGAAGAGTGCCCCGCTCGGGGTGGACAAAGTGAGAGCAGCACCAGCGAAATTGGGGTTGCAGCCGCTTTGGAGGTCAACTGGGACTTTGGGGGGACAGTTGGTGGTACACGGTGGATTTACGATTGGAGGGGTGCAGTTTTTGGTGCACTGAGGATTCACGGCTGGGGGAGTAGTGCAGTTTTTGGTACACGGCGGAACCACGACAGGCGGAGTACAGTTTTTGGTGCATAGAGGAACTGGGGCAGTGGGGGGACAGCTTGCGGTAACAGGGGGAACCGGGACTGTGGGTGTACCCGATGGTGGGGGGTAGTCGTACCGGGCAACCAAGGGTGAGGCGGTCACAGAAGTGAAACAGAGAGCGAGGAGGAAGAAGATCGTCGAAGAAGACATTTGTAACAAAGTTGTACGACTAGAGGAGGAAATGATCAGTTTTCAAGGAACCGAAGGAGATCAAAGGCTGCAAGTAGAAGTCGATGGTGATAGATAGCTAAGGCGAGTAGATGGTCTCTTTTATGGTAAGAGAGGGTGTTCTAGATTAGGGAGGGATATGTGCGAGGTAATGACAGAGTTTAGGATCCACTGATTTGCACTGGTCAAATGCGGGCGGGAGGAAATGTTGCCGCCGTTGTCTCAGATCGCGTCTGCGCGCGTGCCTCCCAGGATAAGTAAGATCGTTCGCTGGGCATAGGCTCGGCGTAGCATTCACTTCGATTCGGTTCCTGAGGTCTCTCCCCCCATTCGCTCATCACCGTGAAATAATCTTCATCGTGTGACTAGCGTTTCAATCTATATCCTTGTTTGGTTCGCATCTTTTACACCCCGTTATTTGCCTACATGAGCTTAACGCAAAGAGATAAACTGACCGGTAATATATATAGGACTTCAAGGCCCATGGAACCAGTCGGTGCAACGTCACATTGATTACCGCCGTACCACGCAGTCACGAGTATAATGTAAGATGTGGTCCTGGAGGTATTGCGGGGAGAAAGTGCATCGAATAAACCACAACGAAGCCAGAAGCTTGGGTGTGTGCAGTGTGCCGTAGTTGTGTTCCATGCTGTGTGCCCGGGTGCAAGGTCCCAATCGGGAACCTGGGCGGAGGGGCGATACCTGGTGATACTTTTAAGAAATTCTGAGGTCACCTGACACAAGATCCGGCAATCAAACTAGATCGAAGAGTCCGGTCAAACACACGGGAGATCCAAAAATTTAGGGTATCCCGAGTATACGACTTATTTGTAAGATTTAGGACTAAATAAAAATCTTACCTGTATTTCATCGTAAATGAAAGTTTCCGAGACGTCTGAATTAAATTCTTGAATTAAAAAAACCGGTTGCATTATGAGAGAAATATATAACAGGATTAGAATCTAAAGTTCCGGGAGACCAGTTAAATTCCCCGAAAAGTTCTATTTACGCATCATTTTCGGTGATGCCCAAACCAGTGAAACAGGTGTTTCCGGAATCTGACTCTGAAGGTGCCGCTCCGGCACCGATATTGGATAGTCCCAAACACTTGTTTTGGGTGTCAATTTCAAATTATCCTATATCATGTCCGAAATCATTGATTTCGGGCTGACTGATATGTAGCAGAAGCCGAGCCCACGCTGAGGGTCGGCTGAGCTTACCGCCAGCCTACAGCTGAACATGGGCTGAAGAAACTCAGATGTACATAGTAATTTCAAGATAGTAATTTCAATGACTTTACATAGTGACAAAATATGAAGCGGGTTAAATGGATCAAACGACCAAACTGCAATGACATTAATTAGAAAACGCGAGTAAGAAAAGTTCAACTTACATGGTGCGCAATGAGCACTGAATACTGAAATCAAAGTAAACCCGACTGTCGGGTACTTTCTTCTCGGTTACGAGCCTGATCACACGCATTGCTCGGTGGTTTGGATTGTCAGGCAAAAATTGTGCACGGTCGGGGACACGCGGATTGTAGTGTAGTGCCCCTAAGAAATGATATTTCGGATCGTACACACGAATGGTATACTCTGGATGATCATCATCTGGAAGTCTACTATATCAAACACATGTTATAATGTACAATGTGAACTAGCATACGAGACTTACGCGATTGTGCAGAGTAAATTTCGATATCCTCCGCTGTGATTGTCGATCGAGTCTCGTTCGAGTCGTAGTGCGTGATGTAAGTCCGCTATTATTTGGACGTGTAGAGTTGGTGTTACGGGCCAGCAACTGAGGATGTATGTGGAGAACATCATCTATAAAATTAATCAATGAGAAGTTAGAAGATAGAGAGCTGGTACTATACCACTGGAGCCATGGTGATGAAAGCAGAGTGAAGACTTTTGCTTAGTCGTTGGCGCGTTTTATGGGTGACCAGCATTTACCGCTGTGGGCGCCTCTTACTGCATTTGTTGTCCAGCCCTCCCATCCACATATCAATATGCGTATTCGCTCAAGCCTTTCGAAACCAGGATACATACCCCATATACCTCCCTGCCCTCGTTCTCCCATAAATTCCGCCTCATTCTCTCCGCGCACATCACGTCTGATCCTGCTCTCCAATAGACTTGAAGAACGGGACGACATCTGAGAAAAGACAACTCCACGCTAAAAGACGTCATTAGCCGATGAAAAAACCAGCAGCTGAGAAGACACTTACGCTTGCGCAGTCAGCAAATCTCCTCTACACCTCCCTCAGCTCTCGGAGGAAAGGACAGTACTTCCTGTCAAAGCTGACCCAAGCTTCAAGTCACAACTCAAACCGGTAGCGACATACCATCGAGTTCATGCCGGACTTCCATGGGTGACCTTCAGCAGAGGCAGAGACTGCAGCTGAAACAGCTAAGTTGAGGTTGTCCAAGCTTCGTACATCCACCACCACACCAATATCACCATTCTTCCCTCCCTTCCACTTTCTGCCCTCCTCTGTCACTCGCCGCCCAGACGGGGTATCTCCCGAACACAACGCATCGCTCAGTATGCCCACAGCGAGCATATTCGCCACCGCCCTTGTGACCTCATACAGGATATCCTCATCCCATGAGGTTGTCGCTCAGGCCGTCTGTCGCCAGGATCAGGGTATCGCCCTCAAGGGCAGCGTGAACACATGCGCTGTCATGCTCGGCTGTGCGGACGGTTGAGGAGCCTGCGAGCAGCGGTTTGAGTGTTGGATCTGGGGGTATTATCGGAGATGAGAGGGTATCGGGCGATGGTGGTGGGTACTTAAGGCAGGCTGGGCGCAATCCATGGTTTGATTATCACTTCCACGAATTTTTACAACAATGTCTTACGGTGGTGTATGTTTTTTATCATTCAGCTGGGTGCTGGAATAGGTATTGATTTCAGCAGTACGGCAGTGCAGACCATGCTCGGAGTTTATATTCTTTTTGATGCTCTGACACGAAGATATCCCTATCGCCTTTTGCCAGCTCTACCACCGTGCCATTCAGCATAACAGACTTAACCAGATAGACTGGCTGCATTGGGCCTAGGGGTGATCCCGTTTATGGCCAGTCCAGTTTGCTGAGTTTGGCATCTGCTTGACACACTGGTACTGAGACTAAAGATAGACGATGTATTTTGTCACGCTGCATCTCTCAACATTTCTCCCACTGCCCTCTCTACTGTTGTAATGATTATGTACATATGTACCTCCCTTTCTATCACGATACCTGCGGTGGATAACGTTATGGGCGGCATAAAGGCAACAAGAATGGATCCATACCGTCCTGCGGGGAGGTAAAGGTGTGGTAGTAGGTCCTGGGGTGCCGCCTGCCTTCTTCTTCTTGACCATTATCACTCAAGGTCGAGGGGCGACAGCTTCTTGAATGACTGTTGCAGTCCTCTTCACCGCTTCGGTACGGACTTTCTCCGCCTTCTTCTTGCAAAGACGTTGAGCAATTTGTGCAAGCGGCCAATGGTCGACGTAGTTTCCGAGAGGTTCGGCAAATTCTCGTAGAATCTGATTTTAGTTAGTAATAGACAAGTAGAAGCTCGGTTGCTACTTGCCTCGTATTTAAATGCTTTCCATGCCGCTGGGCTCTCTTCTGAAAGGAGATTTTTACTATGAATAATGACAAGCAATCATGTTCACTTACCAGCTTGAGTCTTCCAACATACGTCGTTTCGCAGATACTTGGGGAATATTTTTTCGGCATGTTTCTATGTTGAAGGGTGAGAATATTTTTATTAAGAATAGCAGAAAACACACCACCATATGTTCATAGGTGTCATCACTCCAGTTCAGCTCGACACCCAACTGCTTTAACCCCAAAGACCCGATTCTTTTGGGCTGGGGAATCAGGATCCTTTCGACAGTCACTCGAGACGGTTGACGGAAGACATGCTCATCCTGCAGTTCTTCCTCATCATCTCCTCCTCCTCCTCCTCCTGTTTCTGTGTCACTATCCTCGTCCCCTTGGTCCAGAGGTTGGGGACTGGGTGGATGCAATGGCAGCGCAGGCGTCTGTCGCCCTTTGCCCTTGTCTACGCATTGCGGTGGTGGCGAGGGAGAGGGAGAGGGAGAGGGAGAGGATGCAGACGACGGTGAGCTGGAACGGCTGTGCGGCACATCAGCCGGATAGGGCTTGAATCTAGCTGCCTTTATACGTCATAAAGTGTTGGCTAACGGCTGAAGATCCCGAGGTAAGGGCTCCGAAGACCATGCCATCGTCACCCGCAGGACGATGATGTCTGTAGCAGACAACGGAACGACGAGAGGCGGGGGAGGAGCAACATCGAGGGCAAAGAATGCGACAGGTCTGGATGATTCCATGGTGTTGACGGTGCAATGTCATGACCATATAAATAACAGGCCTTGTCAACTTCCAAAAATGGAAATATAACAATAGTGAGCCTTAGGTATCCATTCCCCCACAATAGAAACCCGACCTCCAGAGATGAACAATTGACGAGGGAAACAATTGGCAGAGGAGACTCTTAGCTGAACATACAATACGAGCCAAGTGTCGGCAAGAGGGCAATAATAATGACGCATAGCTGAGGCCTGGTTACGCTGACTGCAGCAATTGTTATTACAACAAACAATTATTTCTTTTCTGCTGTTGAAACAAAAAACAGGGCAACCGGAGTGAACTCAAAAGGTCGAAAATCGCCTTGCCCTACTAGACTCCCTAGTTCACTCACAAAATGTCGACTGAATATCACATTGAAAAGACTATCAAGTCCCCTCAAGCCACCGTCCTCTGTCTCGTGGCGACAGAGAAAGGCCAGTTTCTAGCTAGCGGAGGTTCATTGTTTTGTTGTTTGGCGGAATTAGGCTAGATCTTCATTGCAGGAGCTGACGGGGTCTACCTCTGGAATACGAAGACAGGCAAACAACTGAGGCAGCCAGGAGGAGGAGGTTTCAGAGGCGACACCACGGCCATGACTTGGATCCGAGGGGAAGACGATGCTGACGAGGCGCTGATTTATGGTACTCTTCGTGGCTACCTTATCTGTTGGAGACAGATCAAGGATATGACTGTGAGTGCCGCATGAAGGCCAGCATGCTCATACTGAAGTATACCCGTAGGATTTTGAGGAGTTGTATTGTTTGCATATTGGCAGCGCCACTGAAATAACAGTGCTTGACTTCGATCCGCCGTCTCGTCGACTGGCGCTATCCACTCGAAATGGCACCATACAGGTACACCAAGTGGATGCACATATGTTGCTGCATGGCCACATCTCTGTCAGCATTCAGAACTGTGACGCGAGGGCCATCTACTTCCTTCCGAATGGAGAAAGCCGAAACATCATGGTGTTTGGTTGTCGCTCCGGCAAGATGTATAGTACCACTCCAGTTGCGTATGTCATCATATCTAATGATATTGACAGGTACCTTCTACAAGGGAACGATGGGAGTGTCATAGAATCCTATGACGCTGGAGGTATCATGTACGTGCATCGCTTGTGCCTGCCGAACTACGCTAACGGTGTTTCAGAGGCAATGCTACAATGAACGCTGCGAAGGATGTGTTCGGCATCGATGACCCTTCACAAGGAGTCGCCCTTTATCGAGTTTTGGATGGGGTGAAGGTCAAAACCCTTCCAGTCAAGGCCACGAAGACACCAAGACCACGACAAGTTGCCTTCACTCAGGACTCCAAAATTGTAGTGAGCAGCAGTGACCATGGTATCATCTACATGTTTGAGAGAAGGGATGGGAGTGTATCCAAGCTGACCACTGAAGGGACTGCATGGGTCCAAACCGTAACAGTAGGTCACTCTCGCACCACCAAGCTGTCATGACTGATGGATTGACAGACAGCAAATGTGGATGGAATCTCCACTATTGTTGCAGCGAATTCCAGGGACGTAGGAACAGAAATGAGTAAGATTTATATCTGGAAGAAACAAAGTCAGCCTCTCGGCGCAGCTGAGATCATAGAAAATGACACTCTTACCCTGGCATGCAAAAACTGGTTAATCATAGGCCTTCTCGTTGCATTGTTGACATTTAATTTTTCGGTAAGATGGCTATTGCGCAGTAGATTATTTTTGCTGATTCATTGCTTTCAGCATATGCTGTCCTTGGTACTCTGCATCTGGGATTTAGTTGATAGCTTCTGGAGAGGCATGATGTTATTTACGTAGTAATAATATAACAATCGGCAGTATAGACGACATAAACGAAGTACGACAACGTTTAGGCTGAGTCGAGCGAGGGTGACATAAACATTGTACTGCAACGTTTAGGCCAGGTCCATGAGTCGCCAACAGGACTAGGGCAGAAAGAGGGCTACGTATAGACAGCGTGCAACGCTGTCTATAAAAAATAATGCATAAACGTTGTACGACAACGTTCAGGCAAGAGGAGGTCTTGATGGTGAAGACGAAGGACAAGTGGCAGTGCTTAGATGTTGATATGATCGATAGCTTTTGCCAAACAAGTCCAACTACAGCTTCGGCTGAGGCTGAGCTCAAGCTCGATCACTGACCTCATACGCCTGAATGAAGTGGTACTTCGTTCATGCACTGGTCGCCACATTACTATACCGCTCGACGTTGCATGTCGGGTGCTTTCCATGGCGACCTATTATGGCTGCCTCATCGACTGTGTCCCAATTGTTCTTTACACATACACATACTTTATTGTCTTGGGTCCTATAAATCTTCTCACTCCCTCCGAGCGATATTCACTCCATAATTATTCTCTTGCCTCCCTCCGAGCGATATCCACTCCATAGTGACCATGCCTCCTCAACGTCGATGCCGCCAACAACGTCTTTCCCAATCAGTGCCTACCAAAGTCACCCGCTCTGTCGTGCGTCTGAATGACCCATCTGCCGACGTCTTATCAGAGCTGCAGAAAGCGCTGGAAACACGCAATTCTCTAGGCCTAAGATCCTCTTTTGACGTCCAGTCAAACAGATGGGTCGAATTTTTGTAAGCTATCATGTCTTAAATATACTTACTCTCCTCACACACTTCCTCTCAGACCCCCTCAGACCCCGACGTGCCCTCATGCACTCAATCCATACCGAACGGAAGACGACTGCTATATGAGAATTCATAAAGACACCGTCAGGTCCTATTGGAAAGCCAAAGGGCATGTATGCAATTTCATTGGTAATCTCGCTTCCTCTGTGCTTTGTCCACTTGCTAACAATGTCCTTCGTAGTTCTTGACTTCGCCTCAGATCGTTACAAAGTTCCACGCCGTGGCCAACAAAAACCGTATTTTTCCCGAGCCGTCGCCATAAGACGTGCTACATCCAACAAAAAACTTATCGAGACTGTTGAATGGCATTATGAAAATGGCATTTACAATTGTAAGTGTATTCGATATATGTGATTTCTGTATCTGATATAAAATTAATAGGCCACCCGGAAATGCACCCTATAAATATGCAGCCGCTCCCCCATTACATGGCGCGGTACACCTCTGCCAAGGCAGTTCAGGCAAATCTACAGTTCTTCGACTCTCCTATTGGACAGCACATCCGCTTGCTTCTTTCCTCGGCTGGTCTTGTCCCTGCCTCCCTATACCGATTACTCCACGAGAATAAGCAATGCCCGGCATGCCATTGTGCCTTTTCTATTGATGGTTTTAACGCCCATCTTGATTATGATGGCACATGTCAGAATTGGCATGAGCGTATACTTGGCAAGTCTATTTATGTTTTGATTTGCTCTCCCCTAATTTCTTCAACATTAGTCATGCCTGCTCAAACCGTCAAATGCAATGGAGATCGACAGCGGCTCAATATTCCAATTATTGATAGCCCTAATCTCTGGAGTCCATTAGGAGTGGCTTGGCATGAATGGAATTCACGTGTTGGGGTTCCTCAGGATGTTTGGGCTGTTATCTCCACCGGCAATGTTCATTGTACTTGTTGTTTCCATGTTCGGTCCTTCGAAGCGCATTTGGACCACAATCCCTGTAGATACAAAAGCTGTATCTCCGATTTCTAGACCAACCCAATAGTGACCTAATCATTACGAAGTGCAATACCACAAATCAGAAAACGAGGTGTATTGTATTCACGTCACATTTAATAACGTACAAATCCAGACCCAGGGATGAAGAAAAATTGTATTGATGTGAAGAAAAAACTAGCTACTTTAGTAAAGCAAAAGAATTCTCCATGTTCTCCTTCACAATCTTCCTAAGACCCTCAATCTGTTTCAGCCTTCTCACTTCACGCTCACTGGAGATTTTCGCCAAGTGCAAAAAGGAATGAGAGGCCGGAACCCAAACCGGCCATAACGGAATAGATATCTGCCATGGTGGCAGTGCTGGATATCATGTCGAGCTCGTTTTTTTCTGCCATGGAAGCATAATACAATGCACGTTGCAGATTGTGGCAGATGACGTTATGGAAGTAAATACAGACATGTGGAGGGGGGTCTCCTCAGTCCTTAGACGTCTAAGCATCTCGGAAGTAGTGATAGGAGGTGGGGGACCAGGCTGGGCAAAATCGGACAAGGCCAAAAAGCTGATATATTTGTTAGGATAAATACGGAATAAATGAAATTGATGACATACCTATGGTCTTGGGAGCCAACGTGTGAAGGAGGGAAACTGGGGAGACCCGCTGAGGGCAGATGGCTTGGAAGCATGTCGACGACGACATTGGGCGCCTTGTTGGTGGGGATGCTACTAAGTGGGGTCGAAGTGGGCATGTGCAATGGTAAGGGGGGTAAGGGTTGGCTCAGAGGGTCAGGGAAGCACCTAGCCATAAAGTTTTTATAGAATAGACAAACAATGAAGATAAATACATACTGAAGGATTCGAAGAGTGCTGGTCATGACTGAGCGATGCAAGAGAGTGAGAGTATGAGAAGTGCCTGTATCCTGAGCTGTGGTATTTGTATAACGTGATGAATTGGTAGGGTCATCAGTTTGAAACTCAAACCGAGGAGTGTATCCATGTCTTTGACACGGAGAAGTCTTCTGAAAGGCATTTTCGACAATAGAAGCGTACGTCGGAGGCCAGACCCACTCAAGCTGAGAGTTTACAATAGAGGGCAGCAATATACATTATATTATTCTTGACGATGGGCAAAAAATTCTGGAACTGACAGCTATCCCTGCCGCCTTGGGACAATAAAGAAAGGAGCAAACAATAAAAGAAAGGAAATTGATTATTGAGGGGACGATACAGAGTATAAAATGCTGTGTTCACCCGTATTCGTGCACTGTCAAAATCCATAGTGTTGTACGCCGTGGATCCTCGTCTCGCTACCAGTCGCTAACAGTCGCAACATGGATGTTGACGACACCCAATATAATCCGTGGTCCACCCAAAGTCCTGCAGCGGATATGGAGACTGACGCCTCCGCTGGCGCTGTGAGTCCACATGAGACGGCCTCCACTGGTGCCCACTCTACGGACTGCAGCGGAAATGGAGACTGACACCCCTGCTGGAGCTTTAATCCTTCATGGGCGGCAGTCCTTCCAAAAAAATCCGATGCACCCAGACCAAAAGACAGTCCAGCGTCAATAAGCGGGCATTGCCGGTGTATACCATGGTAAGGCTGTCTCCTTGCGAGTTATTTTCTTGTTAAAGATTCATGATAGGACAATGAAATGATGAGATGGCTTCGAACCCAACACTACGAAGACTCGGAACGCATGGCCTTACTCAGACAGGATGTCCAGCACAAGGACGGACAGCTTCAGGTCGTATGGTCAGCAATAAACCAACAAGTGAATACACTCGAAGGCATTACAAAAGAAAAAGAACGGGTTGAGAAGATGCTAGAGGAGCAAAGGGAGTTGATGAATGTGATGGTAAGACTGCATTAATTTCTCTGTATAGTAGATAACATTCTTGTTTAGCAAGACAAAATGAGGGAAAATAACGAGGCGACGAGGCAGCATCTCTTGCAGCTGGAAGGTGCAATGGTAAGCCATCTAAAAGTCTTATCTAGGAGGAGCATCGCTGACCCGAGTGTTACAGAAACAAAAAGACAACTGAGCTCATCACTCTGAACACCAGAATAAAGGCAGCGGCGTCATCGTCCGCATCCAACGCTTCAACAGTCTGGAGTGCTGTCATCATCTGCTCCCGGTGCTTCAACGTCTCGAAACCCCACCATCTTTTGCCTCGGGTTCTACACCCAGAATGCCATCAGTCATCTGCTCCCAGGTGCTTCAACGTCTCGAGCCTCATCGTCTTTTGCCTCTGGTTCGGCATTCAGAGTACCATTGTCCTCTACTCAAGGTGCTTCAACGACTCAAGCCCCATCGTCATTCGCCTCTGGTTCTACATCTAACACTTCATCCTCGTCTCAGAGACCTGGTATGGGTCACACCCCTATCAAAGTCGTGCACAATAGTGTAACACTTCCGATCTCTTCGCTTCGAACAAAGAGACAGTCGGAAACATCAAAGCAAGTGCCCGAACAGCGGGAAGACATCGAGATGGATGGAACAAATCTGCCAAATATCGATGATGCGACAATGGACGGAGCAGATCTGCCAAATATCGATGATGCGACACTGAACAATGCCAGCGCAAAGGAACTCCTGAAGATGTGTACCTTGTTTCTGAAGGCAGGCTGTTACCTGGCAAGGCAGAATTGAGGAAGGAGAATCCTGTTAAATGTTCTCCATCGAAGAAAACTGGCAGGCGAGAATGGAGCAATGTAAGCAAATGCACAAACATGAAATCAACGCTCTCCAGGTCAGGACTGTACTTCTAAACTTTGAATTTACTGACGCGTCTTTAGAGATTCATCCGTCAACAGTTTCTGACGTTGACAGGCATGGGCACGCTGGAGGAATTTATTTCCTATGAACCTGTGGAAGAAAGCTTGGTGATAGCAGTTTCGCGAGGGTACAGGAAATGGGCCCGAGGATGGGGAATATACTCTGGACTTGAGTCCCGGTTTTAGAGGGTCGAGATGGAACCGTATTACCATCAAGAATATGGTTGGAGTGGTTCAGGCCTGAATTACTCAAAGAGGAACACCTTGTCGATGTCGATAACGCGTATGTCGAGGAAACCCTGCGGAACCTTCTATCATCGGCCCAACAGAAGTGGGTGGCAGTGCAATCCCTCGCTTCAAAAAAGGGAGGCCAGAGCTTGAAATGGAAGCCGAGGTTGTAGAGCGTCTGACGGAAACAAGTCGCCTGAGTTAATGCGAAGGCAGTGTCACGCGCAGCGAAGGATAGGGTATGCATAACTTCCATGCAGCCATTGTTATTACTACTAAATATTATGACAGAAACACAAGACTAGAACTACAATAGTCAAGAGAGTTATCTATCTGAAGACCAAACAGAGAGCAAATGACTTACCAGTGTGGAAGTTCATGCAACAACTGGTAGAGTATTTGGGCCCTGGGAGGCATGTCTTCGGAGGAGAGTGAGGTCAGAGAGATTGGAGGGCGAAGTTGAAACTGATTTACCTTATTAAGGTGTGTCTCTGGAGGCACAACGATATCACCCAACATATGATGGAGATTGACGATTATGGGCGTTCTGTGATTCAAAGATGGGATAAGTGTTTACCACGAGAGAGGGAGAATGTACCAAGATTTGACGAAGAAGTGCATGCTGCCCGCCTGAACTGCCAAGGTCATTGTATGATTCAGACTGGCTGACATCGTTGGAAGAGGATGACAGGGAGGAGATGGCAGTGTCTGAGGAGGTATTTGAACTACTTGAGCGCGCGGTACCCGACGAAGTAACCGTACAAGAAGTGGAGTAGATGTAGGTAGTCCAAGGTAGTCCATTTTGACACCTGAAACACATTGGCGTGCAACACCGATAGAATTTTCAGAATAGAGGCACTCCAGCACAAGCGTACAACTGCCTATGGAAGCATTAAGATCAACCCATGTTCGGCGTACAACAGCCCAGTGGAGCAACCCAGCATGATGGGCAGTACGATGCCCATCATGGCCTGTAGTAACCTTAGCGGCGACTGAATTACTGAGACTGGTGCAAGTCCCGTGACCTTAGCCCATGGCTTTGAACCTGAGCCGGGCTGGTACACCATTACTGCTGATCGGTCAACGATTTCAGTGGGCGCTGTTGGGTGTGTCTGCAACAAATCATTCAAATTTCTTTTATGTAATATCTTCTGTCATTAAAGCGTCGACCTTGGCAAGTGAGGTGATGAGATTATGAACATATATATATATACATTATCGATACTTTTGTATTACAATACAATTAAGATGTGCTGAATGTTCCAATGTTCTGTAAATATTCCGCAGCAAGACGTTCATTCACTTGTGCAACTTTTTGAGATCGTTTCAAGAACCGGAGAGAGTGCCTCCATTGATTAGTGGTCCGCAGTACTGGGTTCGGAGAATTGATCTCATTGAGATGGCCCTGATACCATGACTCGCAATCAGATGACCAAAAACCAGATGTTAAGCCCTGAGGTTTCCCAAGCAGCAGGTTTGGGGAACCACTGACACGAATGAGCAGCTGAGGTTCATTGCCGTTTCGACTGACCTGATCAATTGCATAAGCTATAATCCATGAATCAATTTAGCAATCGCTTACCTGTCTCTATTTTGTAGACGCCTGCAAAGTAGGTCGATTTCGTCATCGGTCAGTGCATTGTCCCAAAAGATGGGTGTTGATTCTCCATCTGCGACAAAACAAACTCCACATTTAAGAACATCACTTGAAGGGCCAAGGTAGACCTCGTCATTTGGTATGAAATCTTGGGCGATACGGCCAAGAATGCCCCCAGCTAACAAAGCAGCACGGCCCTGCTGTGATCTAAGGAAGCCTTTGCACAGGGCTTGATACATTGCAAATTCAAGCCTATCGGGCTTATAATCGGTAGGGCGACACCCGAGGAGACCGTAGTATGGGACGATGGAGGATGTCTCTACTCGCTCATGAGAGTCTTGAACAGCTGCTTGGAAAGATATCCCTCTTCTTATCAGACTTTTGGCAATATCGATTATCTTGGGACCCCATCCTCAACATAGCATCTCGACAACGGAAGCCGCACTGGTAAGAAGGATAGTGAAGGCGGGTGATGTGTCGGCTTGTCAATCAGAAATGATGTAGTAGAGTCGGTCATTCAGCATCTTCTTCTGCATGTGAATGGCTGCCGAACTGTGGACGTCAGCTTCGTGCTGTCTAAGGTCGTACAATTCACGAGGAATTTCTCTAATATTCCCGGCCTGCAGAAGGTAGCCAAAAAAAGTCGTCATAGACTCCTGAGCTGTGTTGGACACAGCTGTATCTTGCAACACACCAACGAATTTACGGACATGATGCATTTCCGGCACAGTAGACGGTTTGGGGACTGTGACAACAGGGGCGATATAACCAAAACGATAATACACCATATCATCGAGAGTGTCCTGCGGCCTCTCGACCAGCACAGAGGAATTTTCGGGCTCAGTTGGGTGAACGAGCTCAATTCCATGAACACGTTCAAGGTCTGCAGAAGATGAATAAGGACCCTCAGCATGGTCGGGGACTTTGTCGTGGTCGTCGTACAAAGGAAAGTAATGATCTTCGCCATCATAGTCAGAGTTGTCGTCACCACTGATATATGTAGGCTCATCCTGGGGATCCAGCTCTTCACAAAGATCCCATTCATTGCGGAAAGAATTGTATCGACATTGCTTGGCACCGAACCGACCCCAATGCCAATCATAATTTTTCCGGCCTCCAGCCGATGAATCAAGAAACCATCTTCTTCATCCCAATAAAACACTCTTGCACCTTTTCTTCCAGGTACAGTCTGCTTTGCGGCATGGTCGATTCGCTGCTGACGCTCTTGTTGTGCATTCTCAGTTTCCTTTTCAGCACGCTTTGCATTCTCTGCATCTCGACAAGCAAAAAAAGACTTCCAGTCCTCGCCAGCTCTTTGACGGCTGTACTTCTCAACTGGAGGAAAATCTCGACATATCATCTCCACAGCAGGCAGAGACGAATCATGCTCTGGAACGGGTACGATGGCGACTTCATCAAGGGGCAGCGGTGTCTTGAAATCATCGTAATGGGGAACCGGGAGGTACAACGGCACAATTAGAGGTCTATCAGGGCCCCAATTGATATATAAGGGCATGCGAGGAAACATGTAGATAAGATCGGGTACAAAGGGCAGAAATTCGCAGGTTGCGTAGTCAATGATGCCCCCTACTCTGCAGACCTCCCGATCACAAATGACAGAGTTCTCAACATGTGCCAGCCATTGGGCATGTATTGTCGTGGCTTTCTCAAGAAGCCACTTTCTCCATTCAAAACCGTTGACTTCCCTCTCCTGCCATTTCATGAGATAGATTCCAAAACCAACAGCTGCCATTAAAGGAACAAATGCATCTCTTGAACGCAAAACTGCAATGGCAGCCCAACAACGAGTGGAATGAGAATGCCGATACCCAAAGCGCTGTGGATATGACCAAGGTTGCCACAATTTTGGCAGGGGTGCGGTGCTCAAGTGAAGACAAGCAGACAGTAGTGCTCGCAAATGCTTTTCGAGTGTAATCCACTCCACTCTGATTTCTTCATCGAGTATCCAAGCACCAGCTTCTGCATTGATTAATTGGGTAGGGAGATCATGGTCCAGGAGAAAGAGGCGCTCAAATAAAGGTCCATAGAAGGGCCTCCAGGTTGGAACTAGCATCATATGAAGAAGTTTGTTGGACGCCCAGCGGAACTGATTCATGTCCTCATATTTGGCTGTATTGGGGTTCAGCTTCTGCGAAATTTGAGGCCATTCAGGAAGAAGTTGTGAGTGTGAATAGGGAGATGCGGTAGAATACACATTGCCCTCGACGCGAGCCACTTGCATCGGTGCGTTTGAAGAGGACGACATCTGGATGCCAGATGAGTAAAATATATTGGCACAGAGCGATAAAGTACATACCATAAAATCAGAAGAGAGGGCAGGGCAAGGAAAGTGTTACAACGTGCGTACTACGCAGATGTAAAATAGACTGGACCAGCATATGATGTGAATAAATGTATACTCGCCTTCGGTTTATCTATTAGTGTACAATACCAACAGAGAAGTAGAATATTAGAAGGAAGGACGTGAGATTGAACACTGTCAGTGTACAACACCGACAGTGATGGTTGATGAAAGCAAGTGAATTTCAGCGGCATGATCTCAGTGGACTTGGAAAACTGCACAGCCTCCTCTGTTGGCTCGAAGTCCGCTGTTGCAATGTCACTCTCTAATTGTCTCGTCGGTGTTGTACACTGGCGACACGGTTATTTTGTCAGCATCGTACGCAGGCAAAAAAACTATTATATATGGTGTCATTCTTCTTTATTGTTCTCGATCCTTAAATACCTTTCTGTCCTCCATTCGTTTCACTGCCCTTTGAACTCTTCTCCGCGTTGTATGTGGTGAATAGGCATCTTGCTATCTCATGATCTGTAAATCTGTAAATCCTCGTTAGGCCGGCACTCTACAGGGTGTTGCATGCTCGGTACAATTGGCCTCAAGAAAAACATGCCTCCCAAGGTTTACATATGTCAGTGCCGTCCTGGAGGGCATGAGCTTCATCCTTGAAAAGAGAAAATAGCACATCTTTTGGAGCTCAAAGAAAAGGTATGATTTCAGCTGTTTCTTCCCATCTTCACGCAATTAAAGAAGTACTTTAGCAACGGTCTAGCTTATGTTCAGAACATGAATCTGTCCTGAGAAATCCTATTGCTGTTTCTAATGTTGAAGTAAGAGATTTTTCGTCTTGTTCCTGCAATGTACATCTAACAGCTTTTCAGACTGATATCGAAGAACCAACTTCGAGACTTCCAGGCAACGCTCCTGAGCCTGGTGAAGATTTGGCTGCAAGAATGGCACCTCTATCGCTCACGGACGACACTCCAGACCCCTCCTCTTACACTGACGCTCTCGCAGTGCGCATATTGACGGATGGGGGCCCTATCTTAACCCAGCAGCCGAGTAAGCTTTGGTCGGCATCTGGTCAGCTGGAGGAGCCTGAAGACCCAAACACATCGCAGAGTGCCCATAGTATCCCTTTCAGTGACATCCAAAGCACTCTATTAAATGCTGTGAATGAAATCCATTCTTCTAGTACATCTCCACCGCCTACGTTAGCCAACACATCCCTGCGTTCATTGACAAATTGGAGAACGCAAACACTGGGGCGCCCAGCAGCATTGGCTTTGCGTAAAGCTACTACTACACCATATGTGAAGGCTGAAAAGATAATTGACCGCATTGATACCAATACCAGATTGCTTTTCCAGAGGATGTGCGCCTTGCCGCTCACCAATTTGTTGCCAGATGAGGTGACCAGCAGCAGGAAACAGTTGAAGGAAATTGCACTTGAGCTTAAAAGTCTCAGGGAGTCACTTGCTCGTGTACAGTATAGCCACGAGGGCGCTTTCGCGGGGCGGAAAGTCACGATCGTCAAAGTGTTTCGTGAACTTGAAGGTAGATGGACTTTGGCTGAGGCCATCCTACCTCCGGCTGAAAAACCTTTGGAGCTGCTGCTTTATACTACCGGTAAGTAATCTCTTAGCTCAAACTGTGCTTTTCTCATCATCACGTCAGATTATATATTTGACCAACATTTAGACTCTCTCAACACCGTGGCGCAGCTCGTTACATTGCTTGGTATCGTCTGCAACTGCATCACGGGTTTGGGACATGCCATGTGCGATATGATTATTGCTGTATTGGTCTTAATTGTGCGGCTCACAATGGCGGTGAACCTGATGGAGGATTCTGATGGTGATTGCGACTTTGATCCTAACCAAGAGATCATAACGGGTCAGTTACCGACTAGTCTGCACACCGCACAACAAGCGATAAAATTAGATGGCCGCACAACGATGTACGCTGTATGTCCTAACTGCAATGCGTGCTACGAGCCAATATATATCACTTCACTTGCTTCCAAGCCTTCTTATCCCAGCCGATGCGAGAAAAGAAATCCAGGTCCATTGGGGCTTATTGTTTGCAGCGCTAGTTTGTTGAAAAGCGAAGAAAATGGTGCCAAGCCTATAAAACCGTTCCTTATGGCGTCGCTGGAGGACTTTATTGCACGGACACTTGCGGATCGTAGTATTGAATTGCTATGTGACAAAGCTTGTGACAATGCCATGGAATCATTAAAAAACACGCCGGACCCCAGAAGAGATACAAGAAATGTATTCGAGGCGGACTTCATGCGTCAATTCAAAGGTCCTGATGGTCAAACACTTTTCATTGATCGAAAGGGCAAGGTTCATCTGGCATTCGCTTTGCAAATGGACTTCCTAAATCCAAATGGTACGCGAAACCGAGGCAACCATGATTCAATCAGCATGATCTCCATGGCAAATCTCAATCTACCGGAAGACATTCGTTACCAGCCTGAATACATGTTTCTGGCTGGTGTAATTCCAGGCCCTAAAGAGCCTACAGTTGATGAGATTCCCAATTTCATATGGCCCCTCATCGACATCTGTCTTATTGGCTGGGAGCATGGAATTCGTATCTCTCGGACAGCTTCTGCTCCTGAAGGTCGCGATACAGAAATTTCCGTCGTTCTCTCAGTCAATGATCTGCCTGCTGCTCGGAAGTTATCTGGCACGGCTGCTCCTACCTTGCATTGGTATTGCACTGTATGTGATGGATTCCATACATCTACCATTTATAATACCTGTTTTGAAGACTGGGGCTGCAGAGATATTGGAGAAATGCAAAAATACGCAGAGGCTTTGCGTGACGCTGCAACCATCAAGGAGAGAGAAGGAATTCTCAAGGATTATGGCATGTGTTGGTCTGAGCTCTGGAGATTGCCCTATTGGGATCCGTCACGGATGCTTGTGATCGACAGTATGCATTGCATATTAGAAGGACTCGTTCATTACCACTGTCTGCATGTCTTAGAGATCGACAGTACTAAGGCCGGCAAGGCTCGAAAGTTCATTCCGGCCTTCTCTTACCCTTGGATAGAGTATTCTGTGAATCAGGCGGCCGAATTAGGCTGTCCAATGAAGGGCGACAACCATTTTAAGGACATCGCCGTGATTCACAAACTGTTGCCACAGCCTATAGGAAACGGGGAGGAACTGGAAGATGGCACAATAGTCAATATCACAGTCGAGCAGCTGAAAAAGAAGCTGCAGAGCAAACATGTCCAACCTCTGCAGTTTGTTTGTCGCACGCTTAATTTGCCATGGACGCAGCAGTTCAAAATTAATGGATCATTCACAGAGGTTGAAGTGAAGAATAAAAGCGACCTCGTAGATTTGTTGGTTGGCTGGGTACGTTGTTGGCCGCTACATACTTTTCCATATGGCTGACTTGTTTCTTTTGGCTGCAGCATCTCCACCGACTTCATAAGTCTGACAATATACAATCTAAGCGATGCATTGATTCAGATACTATCGCGTATATACAATCGGTCATCAAGACAACCTCAACGCCATCATGGATCAACTCTGTTCCCTCTAACTACAGAGAAGCCTCGGCAGGTACTATCAAAGCTGACGAATGGCATATTCTTAGCACCGTTTATCTTCCCATAGCACTGGTAACATTATGGGGTGACAATAACAGACAACCACCTCCAAATAATTCTTGGCGTCTTCAAATATTGGACCACACAATGGCACTGTTTCAAGCAGTTACTATTGCTTGCCGATACACCATGAATCTTGATCGAGCTACTACATTCAGGAATCTGCTAAAGCAATGGGTTGATGGGCTGTACTCGACACATCCTCACACGCAGGCACACAAAAAAAGGCCCAATGTTCACGCGGCCTTCCATCTCTATGATTTTCTTCTTTCTTTTGGTCCTGTCATTGGCTGGTGGTGTTTTCCTTTCGAGCATCTGATCGGATCGCTGCAGAAAATCAATACTAACTACCACGTCGGCGGTATGCTGCCTTCTTTCTTTGTTCACCCTGTACAAAACTGACAACTTCATTAGGCGATCTCGAGGTCACTATGCTCCAATCATTCATGAAGGCGGCCAATCTTCGTCGCTATCTGAACAGGCCAGACTGCCCACAGCACATGCAGAACTTCAAACGCCTGCTTGATAAAGCGTTAAGATCCAAGGACCGGAGGGTGGTGGATTTCGAGGCCAATCCGCCAACGCCGAGGCAAACATCACATGCATATTACATGTATTGCAATGTTATCTACTCCCGGGTGTCGACAAACTTGGGAGGGAGCCTTGTTTGCTACTATCTGCACTCGGCATCGTCAAAAGTCTGTATTGGATCTATCCAAGAGATCAGGACAGAGCATGGGCAGGTTTCTTTCAAGATACGGTGTCAGGCGCCCCTCCCTTCCTCAAAGTATGACCCCTTTCAGCGATACCCAGACTTCCCAGCGACGACATACTCCTCACGGATGGTTGATGGGCCTCTGGATTCAGTTCATCCAAAGTTGGTCTGCTCTCATATTGCACACTATGAGTTCTCGAATGATCATGCAGTTATTCTTGATTTATGTAGGGTGAGCACTGACAACTCTCCTATTTTACCTTATCTAACTTCTGACTTAGGATTGAGAAGCATTAACAGAAGTGTGCCAGCATCCGCACTACAGTCCCCCGGCTGTCTACTGTGTACCTGCTGTACCTAGTAAGAAGTATGACTGCTACAGTGATGGGTATACTGGCCCGGAACACATGGTGGCTGTGGTGTGGGTGCTTGAATAACCAGGTAGGCGTCTGTCAGATCGTTTCGACACGTCGACTAACCAAGAATAGTTTTAGATTTTATGTACAATAGGACGGTATAATTGATGACTACATTGTGCTTGCATAAACTTCGGTATCCTCCCAAAAACAAAAAAAACAAAAGCTTGAGATTGTTGCGCTGCTCTTTCGCCCGATAAACTGACTACAAGTGAGTGGATATCAATTCCGATGTTTGAGAGAAATAATACTCACCTTTTCTCACACAGTGAAACAATAATTAACTCTCAAAAACCCCATCGAGAGTTGAATCTCCCCTGCGACAATTTTCACAGCACCGCCATCGAGGTCATCGAGGTCGAGAATAACAGCGAGGCGCTGCCCGAATTCATATTCCAGTGCGACATTGACATTTCCCATTGAGAGAACGGCCTCTATCTTCAACATGGAGCCGTCCTGGTGAATGTGCCCAACAATGGTGACACGGCTGCCCAAGCGCGTGAAGGTAATGCGCTGTTGGACGGATTCTTCACTGTCTTGTGTCGATATGGTATCTTGCAGAGACGGAGATCGCACGTCAGACGATGCTGACATATGGCTGTCCCTAGACAGATCGTTTGGGATGAAGTGAAGTCTAGTGAAAAAAGTACTCACAGCACTTCCTGCTCAGTCAAGCAATTCATCTGGTATTCCTCCCTCGAAATGCTCATGATTCTAGGAAGCTGTAAGTTCGTAGCGTCGTATAATGAAAAATTGGGCACGGACCTGACGTTGATATGTCGCCGACTGCAACGACGACAACGAGTGATGGCAGTAGTGACGATGATGCGGGTGTGGGAGTCGTATGCTGCCGGCACATGCACTGGCTAACGAAGTTTGTCGAAGCTTTTGGTTACAAACGTATCCACATCTCCTATATACCATTTTTGCATGCTGCCTTAGCATATGTCACAAGTAAATGTAATGTGGTAGCATTCAAGTAAATATGGGTATCAAATTTTGTCGCTACATTTCTATATCTCATTGAAATTACTATCTACTTTTGAATATGTTCAGCCCATGTTCAGCCGCAGGCTGGTGGTAAGCTCAGCCAACTCTCAGCGTGGGCTCGGCTTCTGCTGCATATCAGTCAGCCCAAAATCAATGATTTCGGACATGATATGGGGTAATTTGAAATCGGCAGCCAAACCAAACGTTTGGGACTACCTCATATCGGTGCCGGAGCGGCACCTTCAGGGTGAGCTTCCAGAAACACCTGTTTCATTGGTTTATCCATCACCGAAAGTGATGTGAAAATGGGACTTTTCGGGAATAGTAACCGGTCTCCCGGAACTTTAGATTCTGATTCTGTTATATATTTTTCTCATAATGCAACCGGTTTTTTTTATTCGAGAATTTATTCCGGACAGCTCGGAAACTTTCATTTAGGATGAAATACAGGTAAAATTTTTATTTATTCCCAAATCTTACAGATAAGTCGTATACTCGGGATGCCCTAAATTTTTGGATCTCCCGTGTGCTTCATTATGTATTCTTGCAGTCAATAGCTGTGCAGGAAATGACGGCATTTCTCGGCCCGAAAGCAGAAGTGGGTGTGGGGAGATATAACCTGGCCGTTCGCGCATGGTCCTGACGTTCACCGAATCTAGCTGAGGATATTTGTATTTGTTCAATATATATAAATAAGCGCTCATAGTAGGACACGCAGACCTGCTTTTTGCGTTTGTATCCCTGCGACCTGAGCAATGTAAACAAATCGATTTGTCGAGATTAATCCATCATTGCTGTGACCGTCGGTGGTGTCCAAAATCATGCTACGTCATAAAATCAAAGCTTCTCACCCATCGCACAAACATCCCCGATATATCTCTTTTCCTGCTCTCGAGTCTTTCATAGTGACCCCCGCGAATGTGTACAGCGCTCTCCCTGCTCCGAGGAAGCTCGTATTCCTAGGCTCCTCCGCCGGTTTCGTTGGGAGTTGAAATCATTTGCCAGGCCACATTGACGATCCGAAAGCGAGCCATATGCGCTTTCACGGAGCTCTTCAGCGTCCTTCATATCCTTGCTCGGCGCCTTGAATACCTCCTCTATGCTTTTAGCATTCAGGCCTTGTAGAGACGAGATCCTGCGACCTGAGCAATGTAAACCAACCGAGACGAATCAACCATTGCAATGAATCACGCCACCTCAGCAAATCAACGACTTCAGCACAAAATACGACTCATACTATCAACACTTCCTGAGTCCTAATACTCAAAAGTCTCCGTCCTAACAGTCCCCTTTTCAACACCCGCTTCCACCAGCCCTCCGATGACACTCTCCCGATACGACTCGGGCCCACACACAAACACGTCCCTCCCAACCCAGTCCTCCCTCCGCTCAACCAAATACCGGGAAGTCACCCGCCCTCGATGCGCTATGATATTCTCCGCGTTCGGAACGGCTTTATCGCTAAAAACATGCACAAGAACTCCGTTCACCTCTTTCACCACCTCCCAAACCAAAGGGAGCAACACCTCCGGCTCCCTCGTCGACAAAACCAACACCACATCCCACCCGTCCCCGCCCCCGCCGCCGCGCACCCCACCAAGCATGCTCAAAAACGGTGTCACCCCAATCCCCCCCGCGAACAGCGCCACCCTCTTCGACGCGCGCTGGAGCGTAAACTCCCCCGTGACGCCCATAATGGGGATCGTCAGCGCCACCGGGGCCATGTCCCGCAAGAGCGCAGGCCGCACCTCCGCGATCCGTCGCGCGAGCGTGAACAGCGCGCCCGTAGCCGCCCCGCCGGGCTTCTCGCGGATCGTGATTGAGAACGTGTCAGTGGGCACCGGATGGGAGGAGGAGGAGACTGTCCACGTGCGGACGCGGTCGTCGTTGACGGATGTGGGGTTGCGCGACATGTGCTGGTACCCCGGTCGTCCTATGAACCCGGAGAGGTCGAGAATGATGGCTTGCCCGGGGGTGATGTCCAGTTCCACGGAGGATTGCCAGGTGAAGGTGGCGATGGTCGGGCTGTGGAGGAGAATGCTTTTGAGGGTGGCTATTGCGGGAGAGGCGGCGTCGTCGAAATGGAGGATAGGTGCGGACTCTTCGACGAGGGGGCGCACGGGTGGGCTGTATGGGCTACGTTGGACGGTCGTCCCGGGGCGTTGTCGGACTGGAAGAGCGTCCCGCACGAATATGTATCCCGTTACATGGATGGTCGTCAGCCGGTCCTGAAGGAACATGATTTTCTGTGCGGCCTGTCCGATGTGGTTTTGTGCTCGTCCCGTGACGTAGAGGATATCTCCTGTGGTGAAAGAGATGAGAGTTAGGGAGGCGAGTGGGGTGGCTTCGACGTTCCCGAGGGACGTCATGATACGGTTCCCGGAAAAGTCGGGGAGGACGAGGGTGCGTTTGTCGGACGGTCGCACACGAACGAAACCGGGACGTCCACCACGGATGTTCATGCCGACGTGAGAGGGGAACCGGCTGGCGTCGTCGTCGGTTGCGGCATATGTAGTACCAAAGAACGTCGTGTCGCATGAATGAATGAATGATATGACAGACTCCGGTAGCTCATCGCCGTCTAAAAGATGGCGTTTGTCAAAAACTGTCGTCGGCGAACCTTCGTACAGCACAAGCTCTCGCAGAGGGATATACTTTGGGCAGTTCCTAGTCAGAAAACGTGAGTCGTCGTCCGCGCATGAGGAAAGAGAACCTCACCCAATAGCCTCATTGACCTGAACTTCAAAATGGTACCCATCTCCGCGCCCCTTTCTTCTTGTGATCTTCCCCGCAAACTTATTCCTCCTCCGCGTCGAGAACTCTACCCCAATCCCCGCCGTCAACGTCTCCCTGTCCCTATCCCCAGATTCCCCCACATTTCCTACGAACGGATCGCCGTCCCATACTTTGACATCAAACGACAGGGTCGTGTACTTTGGCGAGGTGATGAATCCCGGTTCGCCGTCGGGGCCAGCGAGGATGGACCCCCACGGGCGTCCCGCCGAGTCCAGAGTCGTGATAGGGAGAAAAGGGAGCCGAGTCGCGTAGAAGACACCATGGTCGGGTGGGAGGTCGCCCTCGATGGACGTGTACAGCCAGTTGAGGGAGGGGTCTTTATCGATGCCCACTTTTTCGCGGATTGCTCGTTCGCCTCGGTGCCAGCCGTAGAGAGCCATGGCTACAAGAAGGTATTGAGCAGGATGTCTTATTAGTAGAGGGTAAGATACCTTCCATATGTCAGCTGGTGCTATTTCTCACTCAGCATGACGTCATCCAATAGGAGGGGACAGGGGCCGGGATAATCAAGCGCACGTGAACGTGCCAAATATCCGTCCAGGTCGCGTCGCCTACAAAGGGATACTGTGAAGGCGAGCATGCTTAGTATGAAGAAGATGGTGCCAGATTTCCGTGGACAGCGCTTTCGTCATTCGTGAAGATGACCATCGGACTTGGAAGCGCGGATGGAGTGAGGCGTTGACAAACGTTACGCGCTTAGGAAGGGTGTTGGACGAGTCGACTTCCCACCCGATGACATAGTAGGAATCAACGTGCAGGTCGAAGGGCCGTCATATGATTGCAGTCTTCACTCTACTAGCTATTGGACTTGAATGCGATACTACATTGACATCAACCAGAGTCCAGACAGCGTAAAGTTAGGGAACACACCAGTACTCCAAGCCCTATCCTGCGCTACGAACCCGAAGGACATCGCTACGACAGTTCTTCGTCCCCATAACACCTTGAAAGACCCGATGGAGACCTAATACCTGGATTCGAGAAATAGAGAACCGCTGAGGATATATCACAAGGTGCTGGCGTTTCCGTCTGTGCGCAAGGAAAGCAGAATCTGCCATCTACACACATGAGAACAGTGCCCGTAAACAGAGCAAGCGCACGCACCAAGGATATCCTCAACCATAATCCGCAGATATCAACACCAATACACGTTCCATGCCAACAAAATCGCTGCCGGTAATGCCAAGTCGAAGAAAGGCTGCCCTTCGATATGCACACGCGTCAGCGGTTTCTCCACCGCATACCAGAAACGAGCATACAATCAACTCACGTCACCGAGAACTGAGTTCTGCCACCACGGAATGCTTCGCTGTCGCTGTCGCATCGGACGCCGTCTTTGAAGTTTGGGGGTGATGGTTGGATCAACGACGCCGTCTTCTTCGCTGATGGTGGTGGTGGATGGCTGAGGGCCCACCGGGAATATCAAATTGAAATCCCATCTTGGGAGTCCGCCCCGGTCTTTCCGGATCCCGATGAACTTTGAAATCCCTACGTCAGTTTTCCTCGGGCACGGTGAATTTTGCGTTTGCGTTTGTGCGTTCGGTGTGTTTGCGGTAAATCAACATGCTGTGCGTTATTAGGCAAGCGTGGGAAAAATGCGTGGCTGCGTTTGATGTCTTTGCGTGCTTGCGTGCATGACAGAGGTGCGTTTTCTTGTATTCCTTTTCTTGTTCTTGTTATTTCTGTTGCTAGGCATGATTGATAAAACCCTTTCTCCACATCGACTTATTCTTCATACTCTTATGTTCGACCCCAAGACTGGACTCCAGCGAAGCGATGGCTTGGCTTGGCTTGATATTCAGAAGAAGTCGTTTTCTGTGATTCATTGGAATGGGACTCTATCAAGCCCGTATTTACAATTATATCCATCAACGTATTATGAATCTTAAAGATCGAGGAAGGGGACAGTTTAGCTTCTCTTCTGGTCGCTCCTGCACGCATCTCTCCTAGTTGCCTACCGACATCGTGATATGTTCTTGAGCCACGAGGAGTGTCCATTAACTAATGAGAAACAAGAATGACGAAATCTTCGTTCTTTAACGTGCCTGGTAAGCATAACGCAATATCAGAGCCTGACATTGCGGATAATTTATTTCAGGATGGCAGCGCATATCGAAGTGCTCCTCCTCTATCACCGTTGCATCGTCTTGCAGAGATTTCGTGTTTCCGTCGTCAATGTGCCTGGTGGTCGATCATCAAGGGATCTCCATTTTCGAATGTAGCGTGCCTGCGGCATCGACCATGAGGCGTCGGGCCAGCTGTGCTTGTTCCACCGTTGTTTCTGCTTCAGGGTTCGCTCCATGTTCATCAAAGCGACGAGGCCTTACTCTCTACAGTCGTTCTTCCGAAATATTCTCAAAGTGAGGTATTTTTACGCTTACATTAAACATTTCCATACCCATTGGTTCGCAACGGACTCTTCGTTCCATGTGTGGCCGTCAATAATGCTACAAGGTGCGAACTGTAAGAGACCCTAAACAATACCACTTGTACGTACTCCGCCCATAAATTCTGGACGTATGCAAGCCAGCGGTAGCTTTCGTTTAGCTAGACGGAGCCAACGCAAGTCAGGAATTCAAACACTGCATGACGTCAAACCAAATCCCTTTCAAACTTGAGAACCAAGGTCCACTTCTGAAGGTGCCAGCTTGTTATTGACAGAAGCGATGTCCGGTAGTGGGATACTACTGATGTCCTGAAAGACACGCAGGGTAAGAATTCGATGAAGCGACTTGGACTGCGTGGGGTACACATACCGTTTCCCTGCCATCGCCCCCAGAACTGTGAGGTGCGATGTGAAGGACGATAGGCAGTGAAATCACTTCACTCCTTGTAGCTCGATCGGTCGAATCATGCCTCGATCGGGAATTGAGCCTATCAAAGGTAAGACGCGCGTAATCTTCACAAGAGGGTGATATACATAGCAAGAAGTGAATTCATGTAGACTATGAATATGGTCCGTTAGCCGCGATCAGCTGATAGTGGGTAAGAAATAGTACAACGCTTTGATAGGTTTAATTGGATTCCGATGAAAATCAGAGATTTGGGCCACATGAAGTACTGTGTTAATGTTCACGAGATCTTTAGCATGAGATAAGATCGCAGCGGGAGTTAACTGACGAAAATGACACAGAGCAGCGAGCATACACTGGCATATTAATTAGCCATTACTCTATGGATAGAACCAGATATCCCCACCTCGTGGCTAAGCCTGACATGAGAACAAGTCGCATTAGTCGGAGAAGCACATTAGCTGTTCTAGTACGACTTGATATCAACAAGAAGTCGAAGGTCTGGGGAAGGAAACAACTCACGAAGGTACGTGTATAACTGCTCTGCTCTTGCGGAGGTAATAAAACATCGGGATGGCTATTATCAGATCTGCAGCGGCGGTTGTGGAGAAGAAGACAGGAACCGATGTCTAGATCATCTGCGTGAGGATTCCCTGCAGTCAAGATTACGACGTGACTCCATGCCTTTATACTGGATGCAGATACAAAATTTGGGGTAGTATAACTGCTGAGGGTTAATTCCCATGATGTGTCCAACTATGAAGCTTCACTTACGTGTCATATGCCACATCTGCGTCTTGCATTTCAATATAATCAAAGATAGCGAGTCTATCAATGCTTACATATTCCAGTACCTAGGTGAAACATAATCAGACAACCCCATAGGAAAGACAATAATGTTCTCACCAAATGAGGCCATCACAGTAAACAACTATCCAGTACTCAGTAGGCGTACGACGCGCGATTATTCTATGATGCACTTACAATAAAGCAGACCAGAGTCTGGTGAAAATTCCGTCCAACTAAGGATGAAATAAGCAATGCAAATAGCAATCGCTAATGTCCAAAAACACGAACGCTGCCATAGTCTGAGGGCATACAGCCTGATGATCACAACAATAAGTGTTGACGCTTTATGGAAATCACGCGGTTCTCACCCTTGGATGTATACAATGAGAAGGTCCTGGCAGGGACAGCGTTGAGATTACAGGTATGTAGATATATGTGACAAGGACTCACATTCAGAAAGGAATACAACTAAGTTATGCCATTAGAGCTTCTTGCAATTGGCAATGCTAAAATATTTACCTTCTGGCTCCTGTAACAATAAAACCTCAATAACATTTACGTTATACATCTGCCCAAGCGCTTACCATGAATGATATTGTAGCGCGCCGTTCAAATCCCCGAAGAAATATATCAAAAAGAAGTATACGGTATATACGCTTAAAGCGACATGAGCACTATCTAGGGCCCTGTCAAAGAGAATCATGAGCAGTGACCGCGACTGATAGATGCTGTCGAACGTACCAAAGAATCCCGACCTATCTCAAGTATTTCAGTTCGAATACTGCAAGCTTCCAAAAACCACGACTTACAGAGTAGCGGTAAACCCACCAATCACTGGTGTATCTCCTGTAGTATATGAAAATTTGTAGGACTGTCACGCCGTACAAACTACCACGAGAATGAAAATGAACAAAGAAAAAGTTATGCAGGCATGAGTAAAGAAACATACACAGCGGCTATTGTGGCTCCAATATAAAAAGCACCAAGAGTGTCGCTAATGGAAGGAAGCGCCTGCGAAAGCATGTCAAGTACAAAGGAGCTGCTGACAAAACTCAGGGAACTATGTCCAACTTATGTACGACAGAGGCTGTCGCGTCATATCAGTGCTTCCCGATCATCCACGGACTCAACATCATCAGCCATTATGCTTATCCTCAGTGATCATTGTATCTCAACCCTATCCCGCCAGCATCGGTACCGGTGCTGTTGTCGACGAATCTAAAAAAAGGACCTCCGATGCGGCCGCGACCTTGTGCCCATACAGAAGGTTGTGAAAGTTCCGATGATGATGAATACCGAAATCACCTAGTCGTGACCGGATAGAGAATTGAACACCGTGTCCGGCGATCCATATATTTCAAGCGATAGATGAGTGCATTACATTGGCGCCGTGTGATGTATTTCTAGCTCCAGTTGCGTTCTATACTCAAAAATTTGCAACATGCCACACTTGAACTAGGAGCATCGTTCACGCGTCGAAGTGGGCATTGGACGTCCGTCGTGGTGTTGAAATAGTCTCAAAGAACAGAGATATTTTGGGTGTGACAAGAACTGATGTGCCAAGCCACGTGCGAAGATTCCATGCTTCGCGGGGTAGAGACACCCCATGGGGTACGCGGTAAAGAGAAAACGAGAAAATGCTGTGTTTCCATTATGAAATGTAGACCAAAAATAGTGATATGTTGGTAGATACCGACAACATTGCGAGCATGCTTTGCAAAGAGCACCCAAAATCAACGTGGTCTGTCTAGAGTAGAAGTCGTGTGATGTGGAAGCCTTACCTTTGGGAGCAGCTCACAAAAGTAACAAGAAAGGGTTTGTTTAACGCAGAATACCCCGCGAAAGCCCGGTTTTCAGCGCCTAACCTGGTTGTTGCTACTGCAATCGTTGTTCCAATATCGCTGTGATCGGACTCCGGAGCGGTTTGTCAGTGTCTCCGGGCGCCAACCGAAAAGATACACCACGCAGTCATGCATAGAGGTTTTCAGGTTCCTGTCTATGTTCCGGACCAGAGCATGAGAGACCAGATCTTGAATTTAGGGATGGCGTTCGAGAAACCTTGATTACTTGAAGATGTCCCCGGGGCCCAAGCCGGCAAGTTCGATCTCCTTATTACCATATTCAATATCCATATCCTGAAATGTCGTCTTACAAGCTTCCCTGAGCACAGCTGAGCTCTTCGGCGATGGTAAAGTCACTTCGTCCCTAGCTACATGCTGTGAGATCGGCTAGATGAATAAATACGAAGGAAGTCGAAGGAACGGGGAAGAGGGGTCCAGAAGTCAGGAAAACGCGGTCATCGCCGAGGCGCCGTCGTCATGTGCGGGCGTAGTGGTCACAGAACAAGAGGGAAACTGTGAGGGAAGAATATGAAATTTGTCTCCATTTTCGAACGTGTCGTGCCGGCGGCATTACGTCACGCGTTGTGCCAATAAGACTCAGAGAGCAAAACATTACCACCACACTGTCGTATAGATTGTTCGGCTCCGCAGTATGGAATACGACTAGTCCTTTGTATGCGGGTCACTCCTGTGGCTGTGCGGTAATTTCAGGGATGTAAACGCTTTAAAGTAATTTCATGGGTGTTTAGTTTAGAAACACGCACGAAAAAATACCTTTGTAAACACAGGTTGTCATTTAATTGGTGTTTTAGTTTGGTAATTCAATTTATATTCCGGACAAAAACACACATGTAATTACTGGGTGTGTTTTTATACATCATATATGGATAGAAACACCGAGTGAAAACACGTGCGGTAATTATAAGCTGTGTTTTCATTCGGCAATTTCATTTTCAAACACGGATAAAAACACTTTCACCCAAAATAACCGTGAAAGTGTTTTTATCCGTTTTTGAAAATGAAATTACCGAATGAAAACACAGCTTATAATTACCGCACGTGTTTTCACTCGGTGTTTCTATCCATATATGATGTATAAAAACACACCCAGTAATTACATGTGTGTTTTTGTCCGGAATATAAATTGAATTACCAAACTAAAACACCAATTAAATGACAACCTGTGTTTACAAAGGTATTTTTTCGTGCGTGTTTCTAAACTAAACACCCATGAAATTACTTTAAAGTGTTTACATCCCTGAAATTACCGCACAGCCACAGGAGTGGGTAGGTTGTCATTCCTTCGGTTCTTCGCACATTCTTTTCATCAACAAATATCAAAAGAAGAACATCGGCTACGTCTTAACGATACGTAGCGACGGAAGTCGGGACACGGAGTCTCAGAACAGAATAACAAGTGTACGAGAGGTATTCCACTAGAAGGCTACTCCTAACAGTATTGAACAGACTCTATACTCAATGACTGCAGGAGACACTTGGTTCTCCGATCTCTCTAGACTATCATTCCGAGGTGTTCTTTGACAGTGTTCTGATTCATGCCCATGCCCTTTCGACCCACATACACATTTCCAATGTCTACAGTGGATGACATCCACTCCTTGAAAAATACCTCTGTCTCTCCCATAATGCACTCATAGCGCCGTCTCTGAATGAAGATGCTGTTTTGAAATAAGTCAAATCACTGGCTAACTAACACGGGGGATCCACGCGGGTAGTCACTAGCTTTAAGAGGTCCTATCTCTGCCTTTGTCTCCAGTCAACCTATTATCAAAACTTCACATGTAAATGTATTACTCACGTCTTCTGCATCCCGCCTTTCTTAAAAAACCTCTTCTCTTCATCGCCTATGATAGGCATACTTTATTCGGCCAATTCCGTTGATGTCGACAAGCTTCGCTTAGATTCTCCTGATGCTAGGGAAATCTATTCCATATTTCAGCACGGACGTAATCTATCCGAACTCGACAGATCACCATCACCAGATTTACCTCTTTGCAGCCTCACCCGTAATAGTTTGTCACGCAACGATACCTTCGTGCGTCACTCATCCCTGTAATTACTCTCAGTTGCCATTATTTTGACTGATGAGGGAATCATCATAGCATTACCAGAAATGTTCGACTCTTTCTACGTCCCGGCCCTCCACCAGTTTGATTTGTCAATTCGAGAAGAGCAACCGCTCTTCGCTTACGGGGCAGGACAATTGTACGCCTATCGAGTACTTTGCCAAAAGGTCCTGCATCGATTGCTACTTATTCATTCCTTTGAGCGCGGCAGTGTGCGACAGCATATTGAGCGACCTTCACTTTCTGATTTTTATTTCCAGCGGATCAATCTCATCGACTGTGTTAACACATATTGAGCAATCTTTTTCCAAAAACACAATGCTAGGCTCCGTCATTGTGATTGTCCACATTTAACTATATTGCCTTCTTCACTTCAATCGCCGTTCTCTTCAACTACACTCTGAAATGAATGAATAAAATTTACACGTACGTAACACTAGTGCGAGGCGCCGTCGTCGCGCTCAGAAAATGAAGGGGAGGTACCGACCAATCAAAGTCAGTTTCCTTTGCCATACTAAGGCGTGCTCGCCGCTCCAACAACCTCATTGGGAGTGTCTCTTCCCCGAGGGCGTGGCCCCATTCAGGTGTTGTTTCCATGATATGGTCACGAAGAATCAGATGAAAATGATCCTTCTCCTCCGTAGGAGCGAATATTGGCCAGATAAATCTCGGATTCGTGGCCCATATGGGTACAGTACGTGCTCCTTCCCAGTCAATAATACCAGCTATAACTGTCGGATCATCTGAGCGAACAATGATATTCTGCATCGAGAAATCTCGATGATCTAAAACGATGGGGGTTTTATCTGCAGCGAGGTCGGTAGAACAGTTAATGTCATCGATTATCGAGCATACGTAGCTCTGATGGGCGGTGTTATGAAACTGGGATGACGGTGGTAGTGCAAATCGGGTATCTCCCTTCGCAGTAGCGACGAGCCAATGCGCGGCGTCAAGGAATGGACCACATTTATCGGGATCTGGAGCGGCATCGATATCAATGCCAGTCTCAGTAGTAACCAAGGGCCCAATAAATAACCGTCCCTCGCTTTCGTGCATACTCCCAATAGAGTCGAACCTAAGAGACAGGAGACTTGAATATAGGTCTCCGATAGCGAGACATAGCTTATGCTTCTGTTCGCTTGTCAGGGTTTCCCATATTAAGCTGGCATTCAGGCCGTCGACCTAAGGGTCTGTGTTATCAAGGGGAATCTTTAGGAACGGAACGGACAAACAATTTCCATTATCATCCACGCCCCACCCACTTGACCATCAATATCCGGATCAAATGCGAAAACATCGGGTACTGGCACTGATGTATGTTTCTTCAGGTATCGCAATGTCGCTACCTGGTAATCCATATCAGTACCTCAAAGTTTAGCAACGACAAGACAGACTTCAGAAGGCATTTTATTCCGCATTGGGACACTGGTCTCATCAACACAGTGGTGGGATACCCTGATGAAAACAGCGCCAGTCTGGGCCATGTTTGCACGAAGAATCTGATAAGGACTGATCACATTCTTTGTGTTTGAACAAAATTCAGCCGAGACCGACCTTATGATAAGTGCCTGGACAAGAAGAATAAGCGCTAAAGGACAGAACAAATGACCCAGAGTTGCAAACCTTCTCCATACGGATCCAGAGAGATGCATATATCATTAAGATGTTCTTCGACTCGTACACGCAGATTTTCGGTGTCAATTGGAGACATAATGAGCGACTGGAATTGGAGAAAGAGCTGGTAGAGGATCCCTGGAGCTGATCCTTACTGGCGCGCGCTGAAGGATTGGTGACAGTGTAAGATAAGCCACTTCGGCAACCACCGTACCAAATTCCATTGTAACCGGTTACTCAGACAACTCCGACTTTCTGACTTGAGAAATTTCACCATTGATGGAACTGAATTTGCCTCTCTTTAGCTACGGTGCGTGCCACAAAGGTAAAATACAGGCACCGTACATATGTCGGGGGAAATTTAAAACACCGTTGTCCAGGAATATAAATATTCACAAGACTCAAATGGATATTTGAGCCATTCTTCGACCTTATCACTGAACAATGGCCAGTTCTACCTATGTCCCGCCATTTCCTACCACCGCCTTGTGGGGGCCAGGAAATGAGTATTCTACCGTCGGAGATGAGAGTCAGTGTATCGATATCATTCTCGATGAGGAACGCCATCGACGTCGAATTCAACGCTACGTTTGCATCCAAAATCGTACGTTTGCGTATCCTCCAAAGAATACAAGTCTTCTGATTCAAACTATTTCTCAGATACCTCGAACCAGACAAACAAGGTGGGCTTTCATTATTGGAACCCATATCAATAACATTGGTTTATATCTTTGCAGCCTCCTAACCGTTACTACTGGGTTGCCCAGCCCGATCCAATTCAGTGGTTCGCTATGGCCTCCTAAGGTCCAAATGGTATGTCTCGCTGTAACTTTTCAGTGGCTCCTTTCTTACATCGTTCGAGGTCGTAGTGTGAAGGGATTGTTGGACAGGAGAGCTTTCACGTTGATTAGTTATACTTACTTAGTGATTTTGTAGTCACGCTTAGACTTTCATTATACAAAGAAATATTGTTATCCACTTCCACTATCATTTCTCTCATCTATTCATCTCGTTGGAACGAACTCCTCCGATTTAATTTCTCATCAGAGTAGTTGACGCCAAGTGAGGAATACTTGGGTGATGCAGCATGCGCTCTGGCCACCTAAGACTCCATCATTGTAGGTACCATGTCCGAAGACTCGCCGAAAGATGTTCTCCTTCACCCTTGACCCTGTCTCGTAGCAGTGTTACACAGCTCCGACCATTCGTTGGGGGACAACGCTTCCGAAGACAGCGCATCAGTACATTCTCGGTTTATGGACAGTGAATCGTTCTACTGGAAGCACAATTCGACAATAGGCCACACTCTTAGTCTGACAAGGATTGGAGTATAATGACAGCCCGGTCCATGTGGTCGGAGATGGAAATATTCTTCAGCCTAAAAGTAGACAGCTCTATATAGTATATCAGAGCGTCTCAGGAGCTGACATCAACATTTGCGCCGTAGAACTCCAATCCGCACTGAATGCACCCTGTAAGATTATCTTCCAGACACTTACACCGCAATGACTCCCCCCCATTGAGATCCAGGCAACCGGTTTTTTCAGCGGAAAGTCGGAATTTTCGGAGGGACATCCCTGCCCAGGAATCTGAGAGGATAATTCCAGCGTATTTTCTCTGTGGCACGGGTTAGCAATGTATTTCGTTGCCAATATCCCAATCTCGAATTCACCTTCTTTATGCAATATTTTAATTATAATAGCGGTCCAAACCGTAAGTCTAATCGATCCAGTGCTTCAGGATTCTTGAAGAAATTATTTTATCTTGTCCATGGGGCAGTCAAGAATATTTGTGGGAAGTCTTCGTCGAAAAGCTGCTAATGCATATGCGTTACATCTGGAAGTTGGGGTGCGTGCCTTTGGATGTGGATCACCTCTAAATTGTACCCGAGTATCGTGGTATTCGTATCTCTCGGATCGGACGTGGCATAAAAAAAGTGAGTTTCTCCTTATCGTAGGATTCTCGCTTAGAATTGTACGCGAAGTGGTGGGACAAATGTTCGACCCGCTCGTGGAAAATGGGAGAGCACACAAGAAGGGATATGTATACCATTACTAGTATCCATTGAAGAAAAATATGAGGCGCATTCAGGTTGAAAACAACGCGAACATGATAGTAGAATGTTGGTTGAAAGGAGCAAGGCGCAAAACGGAGTCTCATTGGTTCGGCAAAATACGGCCCGATAATCCGGAATCGCATTCGGGTAGCGACTGTTGCTTCTTGACGTTCCCCCACGCGCTTGCCTTTGAATTCTGGAGCTGAATTAGGCGTCAGTGGACTGCTACCATGCGCCGTGAGTATCTCTTCTGCTGCCACTGTGGTAGGGCAGAGCACGAAGTGATCTTTTCACATCACGACAACTAGCATTCGCTGCCAATTCAATTTACCGCACAATTTCCGATTGTACTTTCCCCTTGTCATTGTTCTTGTCATTCCTATTTTAGGGCGGTGGATCTGGCCGTTCCTAATTGGGACCTTTCCCCGGTATCAGCACCATAATTAACTCGCCACTTGTTCTCTCCTGGCATTAGCTAGGTGGTTCCAGTACCAAATTTTCGACGAGGAACAATTCACAAACTTCGAATCACAGACTACGCTCCAAGTCCCTCCCCGGCATCCCACAAGCATACATGCAGACCTTGGCCTGGAGCTCGAAATACAAATTTAGGACGCCCATGCCATGTGCGTCCATCTACCGCCCACAAATCATGAATCACCTGCCACAGTATCTCCTCCTCTTGTTTACCGGGGGATTGCTGTGCCTCTGATTATCCCGCAAATCTTTACATGCTCAGGTGTGGGTGAAAGGTCGTGAATAAAAGCCAGAGACAAATATCTCATCATGGTGTCAGCCTAGCTGCTCTTACTGTGCCTTTTTCAAATTGTTGGCGTTGGCGCCGGCGTTTCAATCAGCGCAGTTCTGAGACACAAAACTAACCGAAGAATGGTACGTCCCATCGACAATGCTGTGCGCGTTGATGCTGATCGGCGAACTAGCATCGACCCGTAGCGCGTAACAGCACAACCTACTCGTATATAAGCAGAGCATGCTTCCCAGACTTAGTCTCACATTCCATTATCAGGTGCAAGCGGTGATGTCTTTGGATTCTTCCTCAATACTTCCTTCGGTCGGCAAGACTCTTGGTGCTCTTTATATCGGAGTCACAATAGCCGCTGTGTATGTCACCTTCCTCATCGCAAAAATAGCTTTTCATTCACTCACTTGGCAGTCTCTACGGCGTAACAAACCTGCAGGCAGTCATTTACTACAGGAGATACCCTAATGATTGGTGGGTGTACCACTATTCTGTCAGTCATCGTTCCCTTGAAGTTCGCACTAGGTAGGCTGAAATGTATGACATAGGTCGGGTTCCTTTGATTCGTTTAAACTCATATATTTATCACTATTTATACGACTTAGTTTCTTTGGTAGGGCCCTCGATACTGTTCATGTTGCTTTAAGCACATACGCAGTGTATGTCTTTCTGATATATTTCTTCGGAGATTTGGACGGAGCCCTGGAGTATGACTCGTGGTATGCCTTTGATCAAGGTTCTACATTAATTTCATTGACAACTCGTGGCTACAGGAGCATGAAGGTTAATTTTTTCAACTGCACAAGAATCTCTATTGAGGTCCGAATGGTGTACATTAGTGGCAGGTATACATGAATGTGAGTCTTCGTCATGGTTTATTGACACCCTTCTCTGAAATCTGTTCCTCCTAGGACGTCCTCGCTGTGTACATCCAAGGGTGAGGGCAGTATTATCTCTATGAAGCACGTAAACCTAATTTTCTAGGCTGTATGCCCTCCGACTATGGCAGCGTCCGTGGTTTGCGGCAGCTAATATTGATATTGGCATTGATTATTTCTTTCATAGTTGGACGACATTTTCACAAAACTATCGTTTACTTCATCGTCAGTGAACTTGATAATCGAGCATTATGTTTCTACTGATTATCGAATAGTCTTTGGCTGTGGTGGCTTCGTTTGGTGATAGCATCTGTGTTCTTGTTCTGACCCTCTCTGACTATCCCCCATTTAGGTACTGCGATATGTAAGTGTCAATCAATTCACGGGATCTGATTGTACTCAAGTGACAGCCACAGACGTAGTATACGACACGTACGTGAACCTTCGTGTTTTGTGTGCACCACCGTAAATGATATTCAACAGTTCTATCACACCAAATATCGTATCCTCTTCTAGTTTGAAAGTATGTGATATCCATATCTCAGACAGCAGAGGATGTTGACGCAGATAGCTTAGACATCGATTTATGTCTTTTTCTCAACAATCGCCATTACAGATCTAATAATAGCTATTCCGATGTTCTATTACCTGCACAAGAGCAGAAATATTATACTTATACCTTCGTGAGTCGTCCGTCGCTTTCATAACGCGAACTATTGTTGATGTAATGCCGTACCAGTACAACTACTGTACTTCTCCGTCTAATGCGGCTTGTTCTGATGTCAGGATTAGCAACAAGGTGAGGAATTCTGCTTCGGCCACATCGAAAACCGTCCTCATTACGATAATAGTGCATGCTCGCTTCTCACCCTCATCACTGTCCGTCAGATTTCGACTCATTGCCTCATACTGAAGTGCCGACAAATTTTCACAGTACATTGTATGGCCTAAATCTCTGGCTTTTCTAGGGATTCATTTCGTTTTGTCTAAGCGTCTGTCTTAATTTGTTACCCGTCGAACAAATAACCCTACTAACGAACACATTCACAGTCTATATCAATTCGCTCCTTGCCATGTGCGCCATCTCCTTGTGACGATTATGTAAAGCTTATGTTTTCTAGGCTGAATTCACGATCAAAGCACTGCTCAGCGAGTCAGTCGACGGAGGACGAAGTGAATTCTTTGCCCACCACGCTTCGGATCACACCTATCAGTTCCGAAGGCGATGTCAGCGAAACAGTGTGTTTTTTTCCCTACAAGCGTGCTGAATTCTTACTAAGAATCCTTCAGGATATCAGTATTCCAGTCCCGGTGAAGTTAGGGCATTCTAAAGAGCTCTTTGATTGTCAAGTCTAATGGAGATTTGGCCCCAGCGTCATTTCTCAGGTTGTAAACTCATAACCTGTGTCACTTCTGCTTTTGGTTTAATCTATATTGCGGATACCTACCCTGCTGCCTATCTAAACGTAATACTATTTACAGTCCTTTATAATTCCGGATTCTCCAGGAGCATCACCGGTAGAGTCACTTCGTAACCAATGAGCGTGTAATCTTTTTGTACTCTAGCTGTGAAAGAGTCTGACTCGGAAGGTCGACATTACAAATTGACGCCTTGAGGCACTCTACGGAGCGAATATTGAAAGAGGTATGGCCTAGCTTAGTATAATGAGAGCGGAGGCAAAGATGGATTTCGGACTCTCGGCATATGCCAATATCACCAAATCACATGGACGGCCGGTCAATTTTGCCGCTCAGATCACCACCACCAAAATTGCGCTTCCTTCTTCTCACGGGTGTTGTGCCAGTGGCTACAACTGCTCTGAGAATCCAGAGAACCTTAAAAGAATCCCGTGTATCACTTTCTTTCCCATTTCTTCTCCCTATCTTAATGATATGCTTGTGATTAGAAGCACACCTTTTGTTGCAAAATCTCGGAACAGCACAAGTAAGCTGTAGATCGATGTTGTTACTGATCAGGTGAGCCGGACTGAGATATCTACCTTGACCTGCCATGTCCATCTGATGGTACTAAGCCATGTATTTCAACAGGCCAGTTAAGAGCAAAGCCAATAGTGTCCCAACGAAGGATCCTCTGATAGGTATTCTCCCTTAACATTGCTTTTGAGTACACATCCATCCAGGAATCATTATCAGTTCCACCGCTATTCCAGAGTTCACCGCTCATTGTTCTGCCCCTGTCTGCACATGCACTCACGTATCTAACTGGTCAGGTATCTGCCCTGAGATAAGTTCTAAGGTCACATTCAGTCCTCACCTGCTGAATCTTTCCTGCACTGCACTTCCCAAATGCTGGTGTCATGACATGGATTTCCCTTGTTCAAGCAGCAAAGATCACTTTTCTGGATGCAAATTCCTCCCTGCAAAGGCTGACAGACATTTGCCATGCTGTGAATTCTAACAAGTCTCGATTTGTTTTCATGTCCATTATGCCTTTCTTACCTGGCACACCTGTCCTTATGGTATCATTGGATGAACTGTTTACATCGACTTACCTCGAGTTGAAATTGGCACTACCTTTCTCTCCCTTAAGCAATATGCCGTTTATCACATTTTCACGGTACATCATTGATCTTACCATGGATCTCTGTTACATTGGCTATTGCAAAACCCTCCTGACTTGTATGGATCACCTCCCAGTCTATGACTAAGACATGTACACTGGTCACTGCTCGAATCTCCGAAAGGTGAGAATGAGGAAGGGAGGAATTCTTGATGTGATGATCATGCATGAGAAGTAGTTTGGGACCAATGGTTACATTGAGGAAGAATGAGTTCTCTTCGCACCCATAAGGGAACACCCAAGCCAGGAAAAGATGAGCCTCAGAGGTCCGGAGGAACGTAAGAGGTGGAAGTGGAGTGGGCCCAATGGAGAGAAGAAGAGATGTAAAGAATCCGAGCTGGATCAGCCTCGATATACAGTTTGTACGTGTCACTTAGCCATTGACCAAGCATCTGGATCTTGTGGTCTGAATATCCTGCAGCAGCAGCAGCCGATGCACCACCTCGTCTAAAGCTATGCCCTGCAAAGAGGCTGGGGTCATATCCAGTGGCAGAAAGGGCTTCACGTATAGCTGATATAAAGAAGGTGTGGCTGATAGGTTTGGATTGATCATCGAGTGACGGGAATAGGGGAATCGTGGGATCTGAGGTGGTGCCATTTGGAAACAAGGCCTTGAGTGCTGCTATGGGGCATGAGGGCCTCCCTGGAGCTGCTGCGAGGCGAACAGAAACACCTTTACAGAAGGGATCTGTTTTGGAGGCTGGAAGGAAAAGAATGGCATGAGATGCATCATCAAAGTTGGGTAGGAATTGAACCGAGGCTTGTGAGAGTTGGAACGATGGTGAGAAGGCTTTATCTGCCGATTTAGAAGTGAATTCGCCACAATGAAGCAGACCTGAGAAGGCAATGCAGCAGGCTGCATAGACCACTAAATGGCCAGGCTTGATCCTGGGCTGTAGGTGTGCGAGAATATCCTGGAGTACAGGAAGTGTAATTGGCTGTTTAGGCTTCCTGTCCTTTTCCCCATGAAATCGCTTGATACCACGGATGACACGCTGGATGATGGGTGAGTCGGTGGCAGTGAAAGACAGGTTGAGGTCGGTATGCATGGATTTGACATGGGTAAGATATTTCTTGATTGTCTTGGGCTGAACTCGGGGGCCAAGGGATGCAATCCACTGCAAGATTGCCATTTCCGATGCCGGTAGAAGCGAGCCATCGGGGTTGAGGAGGGAGTGAAGCTGGACAAACTGAATATATGATTTTTACCCTGTGCTGTATGTTGATCTTGTGCTTGACGCGAGGCTGTGCCAAAGATAAAATGCGACGGTTTTGGAGAGATTTGCATGTCATTGATACCACCAATCCGGAGGCGCTTCGAGGAAGGCTGTTTTTTGAGGTATGGTGCAAGTTGAAATAAATGGGTATAAGCAAAATGAGAAGCAGCGTCAGCAATCACATTATCAGAGGAAGACAACCAAACACAAGAAAAAGAGAAAGCGAGGCGGCAAGCCATGCTAAGGAACTGTTGGAGGAATTTCATGGTGGGGGCTGAGCAGATAGTGTAGTTGTTGAGGGCTTCGAAGACTGCTTCGTTGTCAATATGGAATACCACATACTTGTGCTGGAGAGCCTTGCCCCAGCACAGCACGAAGTGGAGCGTGGCATACATCTCCTTCACCTGTATGTGAAAGTGCTGGATGCGACGGGGGGTCCATGCTTTGAACCATTGATTCCCGAAGACACCACCAATGCCTTTTGTGCCTGAGGCATCAGTGTAAATGTGAACAGTCTCGCGTTTTGACTGTGAAAGGTGGACCCCATTCCATTGTACTGCAACATTGAGCCACCAGTCTATATCGGAACGTACAGATGCAGGAAGGCACCATTGTGAGAAGGGAGAGGAAAAGGAGGATGCAAAATCATGCATTGACCAAATAAAGGCTCATGACATGGGAATAACCTGTGAGCAAAACTGGAGATAACCAGTTAACTCATCCAATTCATGTAGCGAGCAGGCATGATGACTGTGCCAGAGCTGCAGGATCTCATGGAGATATGCTAGTTTGTTGTCAGGTAAGTGAGCTTCCATCTTAACAGAGTCAAGAATGAGCCCCAGAAATTCGATCAGCATTGACGGCCCATCAATCTTAGAGGGCTGGAACTGCAAGCCCAATTGCTGCCCTAGTGCTAGCATCCAGTCTAAGGCTTTCTGTACCATGTCATGGGAATGTATGGGGGAGAATATACCCAGAAAATCGTCGAGATAATGCTGCAGCTTTGCTGGCATGTGATGCTGAATGATCCAATGGAGAGCTTCCATGAAAAGGTTAAAGATATATGGGGCTGAACAAAGCCCAAAGCAGAGCACAAGATCGTAGTAGAATTTGGCTTCCCACAAGAAGCCCAGGAGATGCCAGTCATCTGGTTGAACAGGGATCCGGTGAAACACTTGCTCGAGGTCGAGCTTGACTAACAGTGAGCCCGGTCCTGAGGAGATTAGGTCTTGGGTTGCTTTGCTGAACATGTCGTAGCTTATGGAAGCTTCAGAGTCAGGAATACCATTGTTCACAGATGACCCGCGTGGCCATGATAGATGGAATATGCGATGGATTTTGGATTGTTGCCTTCGCCTGATGGCACCTTGCGGCGAGAAAAAATGGGATCAGCGGCTCATTGAAAGGTCCGTGTGTGTGGCCTGCAGCAACTTGAGCTTGGATGTCAGCGTTGATGGCGATGGAGTGTTCAGCAGCAGAGCGAAGGTTTGAGCAAGATTGTGAACATTTGTGGTCCATTTGGTATCCGATGTTTGCTCCATGATGAATGATATGTATTATCATGTCTACAAACACATGGTCGGGATAATCTTGTAAATAATGGGACCATGCCTCAGCATTAAGGGACAAAGAGACAGTCGGCAGAAGCAGCGAAGCGGGAGGGGGCATGTTAGCCCAAGGATCTGTATTGGGTCAAGTAGGAGGTGGCAAGAGCAAGGGAAAAATTTCATGGAATGGTAAAGGAGGCATGTCTGAAATAAGAGTGTCTGAATTAAAAGTTTTAGCCTCACCAGGAAGTGGATCTGGGCAAGGTGTTGGTGAAGAGCAGCTTGCCCATCCACCAACCTATGCAGACTTGGGGTGATTGAAGGCACCGTGGTCAGTTTTGTTGCAGGTGGTGCAGACATGGGGACGACCCCATGGGAATTTCTCCCCAGTGCATCTGCCCAAGTTATAGTTGTGGCAGGGAGCAGAACAGTCGGCACCTGGTAAGCTCTTCTTTGCAATTGTTGATGTGCCTGCCTTGATCTTACAGTAGGGAAAGAGGTGTTCACCTCGGAGCTCTAAGATGATCCTGCCCCATCTGGCATAGTCTCCATCCATCATCTCCCTGCGGCGCTTGGTGAAGAAGGCCATGTGGTATGAGACCACAGCCTGCCACTTGTACTCTGATGCAATCCTTGAGAGGTGCACTGTGTAGTGGAAGAGCTGAACAGCGAGCAGTGCTGACTTGCCTGAGGGCTGGGCATGCATAATCAGTATTGAGAAATACATTGTGAGGGGGTCGATGATGGAGTTCAATGTCCTGTATTCCTTTAACACAGTGTTGTCATTGGCAAGCTTGAGTTTGGTGCCATTGAGCTCCAGTGTCTTCCTGTCCATTTTATCGTGGTGCCTTGGGTCCAGCTTGTAGATGTCAGAAGCACACAGCTCATGTTGGATAACACAGGTGATGGTAGCCACCTCGACTTCTGGAAATAACGAAAAAATAGAAGGCGACATACCAGCAGCAGGATTCGATGTCAGGGGGCCCAGAAACAGCTCTGAGTTGGGAATCAGAGTGGCTGGTGGCATAGGTGGTGCTACAGGTGATGTTGGGCTTGCAGCAGCAGCTTGCACTTGCCTTGTTACAAGTGTGGTGAGGTCCGCCACTTGCTGGGCCAGTTGTGCAAAGTCTTCAGCAGATGGTGTAGACATGAGGACAGGAGACAAGGGACGGGAAGTTACATGAAACAATGCAAGAGACGATGAAAGAACAGATGCGTTGATCAGATCAACGTTGGCATGCATGGCTCCAAGGAGAGCTTCATGTTCTTCTTTTGAGATGTATTTGCCAGTGATTGGGTGACGTGGTGGCAAATCTCATTTGGTTTTAGCCAGAGTAGAAGCAACTGCTAAACCGAGAGAAAATGAATCGACGTGTACTCCGTCTGCGAGCAGTGAGTAAGAGGGTGAGAGACATCACTGCTCGCTAACAAGTATATATAGTAGGAGAAGTGATAAGACAATGTTTGATATAAATGAAAAAAGACAATGAAAAGGACAAGAAGATAAATGGGAGCAAGATGCATAAGACAATATGAAATCATACAATGAAATTGGATGCCGTCAATCTTGGCATTGACCCTGAACAACCCTAACCGCTTGTTCACCAATTTTTAGTAACAATGGCAACAAGCATGATGTAGCCCATACAGGAATGTGTTGTAATTCTATGCCAGAAGGTCTTGATGCTTGAGGAACAATGAGCAGATCAATTTCAAATTTGGAATATGTGGGCCAGGGTCTTTTCATTGTATTTTCAGTGCCATTACCTTCACAGTGTACAGTTACTTTTGTTTCTCATTTGGTATATATTGTTGAAGTGGACCTGATAAGCTTTTTGTTCGTGCAATGAATATCAAAATCCCCTACCACAATCATATGTAAGGTGTTTCACATCTTCCTCTACCGTGACCCATCCCTGACTAACAACTTTATAGTCTCAACATGTCATTAAGCAATCAGTCTACTTGCACTTTCCTCTGTAACTTACTGTCCAGGTATGATGAGATATTGACATACAGTCCATCTCCCAAGCTCAGCAAGGTCATAGTATCCAGCAATGATGCCCTGACCACCTTCCAAGCCACTCAGTTGAAAGCTTCTATCATGGACCTTGAAGGTCCTATCATGGAGATACAAAATGAGTTCAACCTACTTCAAAATGCAGCTGCATCCCTGGAGATGAAGATGGCACAGCTCAAAGACAATAGGTGTTGTTACTCTGCAGTGTTATCCCCTATCCATCGGTTACCCACAGAAATCCTTGTTGAGATCCTGCTTTGGACACCCAAAACATACATGGAACTACTCGATACCCTGGACAACTACCAATCCTTCCATGTCCATGTATTCAACATGTTAAAAATCAGCAAAGGGCTGTAGTATCTTGGTCAGGTATGCAAGTCATGGAGAGATGCTATTAGATTTCCCTGCCCACAAATCTGGTCAGAATTGAAGATCAGTTGTCTGCTTAATCAAGAGGATATAATGGTACCTGTTCCTATGAAGGGAATGGTCACTTTTCTCAATCAGGCACTGGAGCATGGCCAGAACCACTGTCTTAATTTCTTCTTTATATCTTATCGGCACTGGATGGAAGACCTCAACAATGAACTTGTGGAACTTCAAGAGGTCATTCAGTGCTTTGATCTTCTCCTAACACACTCTAAGTGTTAGGGAGCTGTGGAATTTGAAATTGATCCATTTTTTGTACTTCACCTCTCTCACATTTGGGGAAGAGTTGACCAACTGGAGGATGTGCACTTAATGTGTATACCCCATGCCATGCCTAGAATTATGGATGCATTCAAAATTGCTCCCAAGTTGAAATCCTTGAACTTGGGAGGCATGCATGCAGATGCTGACATTCTGTTCCCTAAGGAGAATCTGTCTTTCTTTTCTGATGTGAGGCTCTGTCCAGGCCATGATATGGTTGGTAATTACCTGGATATCATTGCATTGGCACCCGATCTTAAAGTGTTTTTCTATTATCACTACAACAGTACCATCTCAGAGTCATCCAGTGGATATCATCCCCAGACTGTACACCAATCACTTCAGATGCTCTTGACATCACTGGGACCATTGATTGATAGCCTCACAATGCCAGGTTTGTTAACAGTAACTGGGTTATCACACATGACATTCAGCAATCCCTACAGTTGCCCCCGAGATATGCTCTCTCACATTTATAATTTGGTCATTCACTCTGAATGTTCCCTGACTACTCTCAGCTTTGTCAGTGCAGTAATGGACAATAACTTGCTTCCCATACTATGGTTATCCCCCCGGCTCAGCTCACTCTCCTTTGAGTGGACCAGATCATCAGAGGAATCTGATGCTACTATGAAGTCTCTTTTTTAGATATGTCAAAGACTGCCTACATTGGAGATGCTCTCCATCACACACTCCTTCCCTGTCTGGAGTGTCTGGAGCTCAAGATCAGCCTTGTCAAATTTGATACTGTGGATTATCTAGATACAAATTTTATAGACATGATTGCTTTGCAGTGTATTTTGCTCAGTTCTCAGATGCTTGCAACACTCTGAATGAAGGTCCAAGGGTGATGATGATGGTTTTGGTTTGGAGAAGATGAAGCATTTCTGTGATGATGGATTGGAGCCTTACCTACACTTGGATGATTGGGAAGCACATGTGTTGTGGGAAAATTAAGTGAATTAAGGCTTGCCTTGGTTCATCCTAATTGATCTCAACACCATATTTTAGATGACTGAATGGTCCCTGTACAGTATTTGCCACCACTACCCCACAGATTGATATATCAAAGTCTACAGAATACCATTAACCATGATATATTAAAGGCCTGTTCCTGCAGTCAGTGATTGATATATCATCTGCAGTTGCATCTGAAAAGGGTTAAAAAAGGAGCCCCAAATTGATCTACCTTTGCTCACTGTTGATAATGATGAGCTCTACTCTTCTGCACCTCAGCTAGACTGACATTTCCTGACAGGGTCCCAAAGTGAGTGTTAGATCATGCCAGGGATTGTTGGGGATTGCTGATCCTTACCAGAAATGTAATATGATCCAAATTGGTTACTACACACTGCATGATAGCTTTGATATTTAAGATTAAAATACTGAAATTGAAAGATATTTATTTTTAGCAAAATTTCAAATCAAAATATTGAAGTAATAGTTGAAATATCTTTTCAGTATTCCTGCTTTTCTTGGGTTTTGAGGCAAACTTCCTAAATATAAAAAATATATTCAAAGTTTCTTCACTGTATTTTTGACTAAAACATGATTAAAATAAATATCTTTCAAATTCAATATTTGAGGTTCAAATATCAAGACCATCATGCAGTGTACAGCCACTTGCAGCTTCCCTTGTTTCCTTTCTATCTCCTCAATGCATGGATCCATCCCTGGCACACTATCAAAGCAACACCATATCTCTGTTATCTCTATGCAATGTTGTGTTTTTTATTTTATACATCAGGAAGAGCAAATACATTGAAATCACTACTATTTATGAATGAAGATTCAATTAAAGGTAAGGCAGCAAGAACATTTTAATTACCAAATGTTCTGCCAAAAAATAAAAATCACCTGATTGACCCGTGTGGCAACAACAGTAATAGGTGTTCCCAAAGTCAGGGGCAGCCTATTATTGTAATTATTTGTAGTGAAATCCTTACACCCGAATAGCTCCCTCTTACCTCTAGGTCTTAATACCCCTCAAATACAAGCCTTTGGCTTTATATCACTTCATGGCACCTTGCGTAAGCTGTCACAGCATATCCCACTCTTCGGGATCAGTCGGGGGACATTTCATAAATGGACCCGATGTATTTCCCAATTAGGTTTGGCTCCCACCTGTCCATTTGCCAGTTATTTCACCTCTCCCGCCGCCTCTCCTGCCATCATGTAGAATACCTCAGTGGATTAATTAGACCATGTATTTAATCAACATGTCTACAGTATACTTAATACATCTCTATTTGCACCCATTATCTCTTGAAATATGTAAAATAGCCTCAACTTCCTCACTAATGGTCTTTTTGTGCTCCTCATTGTCACTGTTGTCGGTATCTGGATCAGTACAAAAAGGAGGGACAGTGTGTCTGCTATCAATATCCATGTCGATGTCTTGATATTGCAGCCCATATCCCAAGCGCTCTCCTGCAACTCTGTTAGGATTGTGCCAATAGGAGTAAGTGAAAGGAATGCACACTGTGGAATCCACAGAGTGTGTGGGGCTTGGCGAAGCTATTAGCAACGTCACCCTTGGGTCGAAGCCCAAAGAAGGATTACGGACGGAGTCCATGGGATTATGATCTCTAGGATCAAAGGTTAAGTCCAATGGCTATCAGAGTCTGCAGACGTAGAGAGATTATGGCTTGAAGACTGAAGAGAGTGAGGACGAGAGTTATTGGGCTAAACCAAGTTGATATTCGAACTGAGGTATGTACTACTAATTGTACAGCTTATATACTAAGGTGGAGTCCGATGGGTTGGGGTCTGGAATAATGTAGGTATGGCTAGAGTGATGTGATCTGGAATGTTCTGTATCTAGAGGAGTCGAGTATTCCGTGGACTCTGATATAACACCTACTCACTACCGTGACGGGTTCTAGGTGTGATAAATGAAATATGTGAAATAAGTAAATGAAATAGGAATATGAAATATGAGATAGAAACCGGGATTCGGAATCTGACAGATTCCAATGATTGACTTGGAGCCGGTGGAGTGGATGATGGACGAGGTCCGTGGAGTCCACGGCATGATCTTTACAGTATCCCCCTTTAGTGTTCTTGCCCTCAAGAGCGCAGATCCTGATGGCCAGGGGTGCCACATGGAATTTGTGAGTGAGGTATCACATGATTTTCACCTCTTGACTTGTTACCACCACCATCTAGGTGGTAGGGTATACTTGCTTTTGTCTCTACTCGCCGCAGAAAACAATGGCTGATGCATCCCGACAATCGTGAACACCGGAGCCATACGAGGCGCCCGCAACTCTGGATGATCTGGACGTGGATGAACTACCAGTGTTCTACGCTGGTAGGGATGCAAAGGAGGAAGCTCATTGGAGTGCTGTGGAGGCACATGAGCTGTGGTTGGCTGAGAAGCTGAAAGCCGAAAAGGCCACAGCAGCTGTGGAGGCCATGAGGAAGAGGTCCCTTGAGAGGGAGAAAAAGCTTCAGGAACTGAAGTTGAAAAAGGAGGCGGAGGCCACAGAGTGGTGGGCAGAAGAGGAAAGATTGGCAAGAGAGGCAGAGGAGCGGAGAGTTGCTGCGGAAGGAGTACCTGAAGGGTAGTGAGGAGTTCTTGGTGGAGGATTCCAAAGGAGAACTGGAGGAGGATGAGGAGGTCAGGACAGAGATGTTGCCAGAGTCTGGGGCCAATGGAGCGCCTGGTATAGCTGACTTGGTGTGTCAGATAAAAGGTAAGGGAAAGGACAATGAGGTAGATAGTGGAGAAGTTGGCAGGTCTGTGGATGCTTAGCACCTAACCTTGTATATAAATTTTTTATGGATTTTGTAGATAGATAGTAGGGTGTGCCCAGAGGGGTAGAAAATGTATATGGTTTTCTTGCTGCTGTGAACAATGTGTGAATAAAGTGTGAAGTCAAGAAATGCATCTGATGGAGTCCATTCCCAATTAGGCAATGAATTTGCAATAGTTTTCCAGAATTGAATTTGAAATTGGGGAGATGGATTCCAATGGGAACCGATAGAATGGATGATCAAGAAGAAATAGATGAGGTCTTGACTGAGACCTTGCAAATGGTGACCTTGGATAACAGTCCTGGTTTGTCTGGGTAACGACAATGGAAGTCTTCAATGTCATCTTCCACAGAGAACTCTGTAGCAGGAATCCAGGCAAATTCTTTGTCAGTACCTTCGTAGCCCAGCCATTGGACATGGTAGAGGAGTGGACAATGGAACTGACGGTCGAGCTTGGAATCAAGAATCTGTGCAATCTCGAATTGCTCTTCTCTGTCGACTTCCATGGGAGGTGGAGGTGGTTGGGTGCGATTAGGGATGGTATTGATTTCCATGGGTTCCAACTGTGAGACATGAAATACAGGGTGAATGGAATGGAGGTCTGCGGGAAGTTTGAGCATGAAGGAATGGGATCCAGGCTGAGCGATGATATTGAATGGTCCGAGGAATTTCTTGGAGAATTTCGCAGTAGGGCAAGTAGTCCTGATGTGTTTGGAGTTAAGGAAAACCTTGTCACCTACTTTGAAATCTGGAGCTGGGGACCATTGTTTGCCCGCTTGGAATTTTTAACGAGATTGAGCATGAGTGATTTCGTCTCTAAGGAATTGGTGAAGATCATCGAGGTTGACTATGAAATCATGGGCCCAGGCAGAGGCGATGTCGCATTCAGGGTACACAGTGATGTTAGGATGGTAACCCTTATTAGCGAAGAATGGAGAGATTCCGGTGGAGGCATTCGGAGCATTGTTGTACACAAATTCTGCAATGGGTAGTAGGGTATCCCAATTGTCTTGTTGGTATGAACAATAGATACAGATGTATTGTTCAAGGGTTTGATTAGCACATTCAGTTTGTCTGTTGGCTTCCGGATGGTAACCAGAAGTGAAGTGAAGCTCCATATCAAGAGATTTGGCTAGGGCGTGAGTGAATTGGGAGACAAATTCAGAGCCGGGGTCAGAAGTGATGTGATTTGGAACGCCATGCTTGGAGAAGACATGGGTGATGAAGAGCTGAGCTAGCTCCAAGGAATTGACGGTGTCATGAGTGGGAATGAAAATGGCTTGTTTACTTGCATGGTTGATAACAACAATGATGGCGGTGAATCTGTTGGATTCCGGGAGCTGTTCAATGAAGTCCATGGAGATGGAATCCCATGGCTGTCTGAAATGACCTGCCAACATGTGGTCGTGATTGTTTTGAAGGACATGAAGATGGAGGTCTGCAGAGTCTGGGACGTAGATATGGTTATCAAGGCGGAGTATTCCTGACTTGTCTACAGACCACCGGGAAGGATTGGAAGGGGAAGAAGCAAGGCGGAAGCCTTCAGTCACCGTGGAATCCGTGGGTTGTGTGAGCTTGATATCAGAATTCAATTGGTCTACATCCATGATTGCACTAGCACGGAGTATGGGACCTTCAAGAAAAGTAGCGCGGAGAGAAGCGGAGAGTTGCTCTTGAGTAAATACAGGGCAGAAATTGTGAGGATTGACTTGAGCGTATTGACTATCCCCCTCTGTAGGGTAGACATCCCATTGTCTAGTGAGTGCATCCAGTTTTCCATCTAGTTTTCCTGGATGGAATCGGATAACAAGGTTGAATTGGGAAAGGAATTCGGACCAGCGGACTTGTCGGCATGTAAGGACCTTGGTAGTAGAGAAGTACTCAAGGTTTTTGTGGTCAGTAACAATGTCGATGGATTCCACGGAGCCTTTGAGGTAATGACACCAGTATTTAAAGGCTTCAAAGATGGTGAGAAGTTCTTTATCATGGGTATCATAATTGAGTTCAGCTCCATGGAGACTGCGGAACAAGAAGGATATAGGGTGAATTTCCCCATCATCAAGGTAGATGGAGGGGATAGCGGCAATAGCATAGTCGGAGGCATCGGTTTCCATGACAAGTTGATGGTTGGGAATCCAATGGGTAAGGATGGGAGCATGAGTGAAAGCCTGTTTCAACTTGTTGAATGCAGCTAAGCATTTGTCGTCGAATTTCCATGGAATACCTTTGCATGTAAGATGTGTTAGAGGGAGTACGATCTCACTGTATTCTTAGATGAAACGGCGGTAGAAATTGGCAAAACCAAGAAATGATTGGATATCTTTGACCTTCTGCGGGATTGGCCAGTGAACAATAGCTTTGACTTTGTCTTCAGCCATTTGTAAGCCTTCGGGAGAGAGGATGTAGCCGAGATATTCCATGGAATCCCAATTGAACTCACATTTAGAACCCTTGCAGTAGAGCCCATTGGCTCGAAGTCTGTGTAGGACTTCACGTACATTCTTTCGGTGTTCCACGGGATTGTCGGAGTAGATGAGGATATCATTGAGGTACATGACAACAGAGACATCGAGCATGTCTGCGAAAATGTCATTGATGAAGTGTTGGAAAGCTGCGGGAGCATTGGTGAGACCAAATGGCATGACGTTGACATGCTCTCAAAGTGTTTACCAGTGTAATTTCGCAAAATGTATCAATATATACATTTTACAACATCCTGGCATTGAGATAACAAAGAATATGAATAGAGCGCAGTAAAATATGAATAGAGCTCAGTGTAATACACACAGAACACAGTGATATCCATATCGCACGCGATACAATACACATGCATGTCAGTCTTGAGTGACAATTGGTAGAATGCATGTTCTAACTTAGAATGATATGGGATATGGTCACACTAAATACAAGAGTTCTGCATTTGATACTGAATGCACTAGAAACAGACTGCCTATGCACTCTAATGCATTAATGAAAAACATACCTGATACTGGGAAAACTATGTGACACACTGATCTATGATGCACTGGGCAGAGATCGATCAAAGAGTCATGCACATGTATGAAATGATGGCTAAGAATAGTTAACTCCGAGGGAACGCGATTTGGCAATAGAGCGCAGTGCCTAGGCTTACCGCGGGTAACCCCCACCTACCAGAGAAAACTAGAAACTCAAGAATAAATTATGATACAGCCTATATGACTGGCTGTTACTCCAGGTATTGTCCGAGGAAATAACGAGTGACATGCCAACACATAGAGCGCAGTGCAAGTGGAGTCTAAACCATGAGGAAACAGAATCTGGTCTCGAGATAGACCTCTGACCAAGTGTCCAGCCTCGGGCATGCTATAACAACATGCGTGCATTGCGATTGATGATGTTCCAGGATTGCAACAGTAGTGTATTAAGTTGAACCGACTTGTAGGATGTAGAAATGTATAAATACAATATTGTAGATAGAGTAACATAGGTTTTCAACCCCCCGTGTAATAGTGACAAGCTTATTTGATATACGCGCGATCCTTTGGAGCTGTTTGAGCCTTGTGCTTTGTCCATTAGAGATGAGTCAGAGGTGTTGAACCCCAATTGTGATGGTGCAAGAGACAATAGCTACTCGCCCTGGCACTGGGGGTGGTTTGTAACTTCGAGCGAGAGAATATAGACGTCCTTGATATTACTTTGAGTGATTTGAGTTGTGAGCGTGGCCGATAAGGCTTGCAGGGCACTCCATACTTAAGTTGCATTGATTGTTTGACTTGAGCTCTGTGTTGGGATTGAGAGGTTCGTGTCAGTGTAGGCACTACTCTATTGATTGAGGGTTTCATGTGATGCGAGGCATTACAAGCAGCAGAGGTTCAAACCCTTTGGCTTGGTTAGTGCTCGCTCTGGTTTATTTCCGCAAGTTGGCAAAGGTTCAAACCCTTTGGCTTGTCAGACGGGGTTCTCTGTGTTTGTGTGTATTCTCTGGATCGCATTGGTTCAAATCCTGTGGGTCTATGATTGGTTAGGAAACTCGAGTGCGTAGGTTAGAATCCTGTGGTTCTTGTGGATTGTTTAATAGGAATTGGTTTCTGCTTCGAGCACAGTTGTTTAAGTGGTGTTTAGGGTGTTATTGATAGGGTGCAGTGGTTATTAGAGTCCTGTGCAATTCCTAGAAAGTTGTAGAGACGTTTAACGAAGTTGTGTTTTGTTATACACCCTTGCCTTGAGGCCTGGCAATGGAAGTCGCACCTCTTGTTCTTGAGAAAAGCCTTTGGACTTAGAGAAGTCTGGATATTATATGAGAGCTATTGCTCTGTGTATCTTAGAAATATTGAGAAGCCAGTTGATTTGGTTCGCTACTTTCATCGCATTAGAATCCCCCCACAAACTTGAGTGTGTTTGTGTGTGTAGTGTTGGGTGTGGGTGTGATCAGTGTCTTTGACGCTGTTGCATTTTTAGCTCTGTGCACTCAGATGCCTCTTCACTGGTTCAATGCCGGTTAAACCATCCAAATCCATAGGCAACGCACGAAGTTCGCGAGCTATGACGCATTGGTTGGCTCTGACGTGAATCACCGGCATTGGCCTGATGCAATTAAACATACGCGTCATATGCATCTGACATGGCAAGATATGGTACCTAGCATGTGACCAGACCCACATGGTCATAGGGTCTCCCGACACTCACGTAGTATGTGGCAAAAGGGACTTATAATAAAGAAAGCTCCAGGCACGCTGATGTGTACATGATCCGACCAAACACGTTTGCGAACTTGTGGCAGTAGTGACTGCAGAACCACTAACAGTTAGTAAGGTGGCCCTGCCATTAGGCCTCGTTAGCCAGGCAGACAGATATCCATACAAGCAAGCTATCATAAGGAAGATAGCACAGTAATAGTGTTACGAATAAGTTCGCTATGCTCAATAAGCAAGTACTGCAGCTGACAACAGTAGATTATGCTGTAGTATAGAATAGTAGTATAAAAGTAACAAAGTATTCAAGCTAGAAGAATAGAATACGCTCGGGACTACTACTCCCCCACACAATTGACCCAACAAACTAAGGTCTTCATAGTCGAAGACACACATACACAACAACTCAGTCAATACACTAGTGTGTTGCAAGTCTATCGCAAACTTGATTACACTTGTGCACTGTACCACTACATGCCCATTGCCTACTAGCTTAAGTCTATAACCAAAGAAGGGGAAACTCACCTTCATTGGCACTCTCAGCCTTCCACCCGCTACTAGCTAACTTCAAGGGTAATCCGAGATAGGATAATCACCCTTTAGTTACTGACACCCACAGATACCATTCGATTCACTAAGAACGACACCAAACCCACTAGCAAACTTCTTTCACTCACCTAGTTCTCCAGTACCAACTCGTTACTGAAGTAACAACAGAATGCTATCAGCTTAGGAAGGATAGTCATTGCACGGAGGTGCCCGACTAGACTCGCTAGAACCTGCCTTCAGATTCTGTAAAATGGATACCACTTGCCATTAAATGGTTTAGTTGTTTTCTGCCCGCAGGAGTCTCTAGGTTCATCATCACATAATGACCTCCCCTGTGGTAGGGTTGTGGTGCATTTGCATATAGGCTTTCACCTCTATTTGTTCCTTGTAGCATGAACTGTGTGGCTTCATATATATCTTTCAAGGCATAAGGGTCTGAGGGGAAATGATCTGGGAGTTTGATCTGTAACCGGTGAAGAGCTGTCTAAGTGCACAGAGCTAGAAATGCAACAGCGTCGAAGACACTGATCACACCCACACCCAACACTACACACACAAACACGCTCAAGTTTGTGGGGGGATTCTAATGCGATGAAAGTAGCGAACCAATACAATTCAATTCTCAATATCTCTAAGATACATGCACAGCAATAGCGCTCGTATAATATCTAGACTTCTCTAAGTCCAAAGGCTTTTCTAAAGAACAAGAGGGTGCGACTTCCGTCGCCGGGCCTCAAGGCAAGGGTGTATAACACAATACAACTTCGTCAATCATCTCCACAAGTTTCTAGCAGTCACTCGGGACTCTAATAACCACTGCACACAATCAATAACACCCTAAACACCACTTAAACAACTGCGCTCGAAGCAGAAACAATTTCCTATTAAACTCAACACACTAATAAACCTCGCGCGTCGTGCGCTAAACCAAAACCTTTGCAAATACATGGAGAAGTGTCTACACTGACACAAAACTCCGAAACTTCCACAAGAGCCACAGGGTTTGAACCTACGCGCTCGAGCTTCCAACCGATCATAGATTCACAGGATTCAAACCTATGCAATCCAGAGAAACCCCGTCCGACAAGCCAAAGGGTTTGAACCTTTGCCAACCTGCGGAAATAACACAGAAAAGCGAACACTAATCAAGCCAAAGGGTTTGAACCTCTGCGCCTGTAATGCCTCGCATCACACAAATGCCCTCAAGAACTCAAAAGGGTGACCTTCAAGACACCATACTCTTATTCTCTCACAGAGCGCAAGTCAAACTGAAACCAGACTCTCTGCATGGAGTGCCACGCTATTTTCTTGTCTAAGCACGTGACTTAAATCACACAATAGATATCTGATATGGGTTGTATTCTCTCTCGAAGTTACTAGCTACTCTAAGTGCTAGAGCGTGTAGCTGAAAAGCTTTGCACTGTTACACCGTGGGCTCGAAACTTGTACTCTACATCTACACTACAGTATTTATACAATTCTACATCATACACGTCGATACAACTTAATACAGTACTGTTAGAACCTCGGAACATTATTCCTCGCAACGCGTGCGCGTTGTTATAGCATGCCCAGGGCTGGACACTTGGTTGGAGGCCTATCTTGAGACCAGACTCTGTTTCCTCATGGTTGATACTCCACTCGCACTGCTCTCTATGCGTTGGCATGTCACTCGTCATTTCCTCGGAGGATACTTGGAGTGACAACCAATCATATACACTGTATCTCATTCAAATGTTGAGTTTCTAGGTTTCTCTGGTTGGTGGGGGATACCCGTGGTAAGCCTAGGCACTGCGCTCTTTGGCCAAACTGGGTTCTCTTGGAGTTATCTATACTCAGGCATTATTTGGGACACGCACGTGCGTGCCGTGCGATCAGGCCCTGTGCGTCATAGATCATTCTGTCACGTAGTTCTCATGCATGTCTTTCAGTAATGCATTAGGGTGTGTATGCAGTCTGCTTCTGGTGCATTCAGTATCGAGTGCTGAGCTCTTGTACTTAGTGTGACCTCAATGAAGTATCATACTAAGTTAGAGCATGCACTCTACCAATAGTCACTTCAGACTTGCACGCGCATGCGCGCATTGTTATACCACGCGCGATGTTGATATCACTGCGCTCTATGGCTATTTTTATATATGCGCGCAACGTGCATGGCAGATCAATCCTTTTCATACCATGTCTGTCTCTCATCAATTCATTGGAGCGCGTATCTGATCTGCCTCTAGTGTATTCAATATCAAGTGCTGAGCTCTCATACTTAGTGTGACCTCAACCAGTATCATTCTAAGTTAGAGCATGCACTCTACCAATCATCACTGAAGACTTGCACGCGCACGCATTGTTACACTGCGCGCTATCTTGGTTTGTTCACTGCACTCTATTGGTTTGACACTGCGCTCCATGTCTATTTCCATCTATGCGCGCAGCGTGCGTCTTTTCATGCACTCTACTTCTATGTTCCTATACGCACGTGGCACGCGTCATAGATCAAAGTAGTTCTCCTTGTATCATGCCTGTCTCTCATCAATTCCTTAGAGCGCATGGCTGATCTGCATCTTAGTGCCTTCAGTATCAAGTGCTGAGCTCTCATACTTAGTGTGACCTCGACTAGTATCATTCTAAGTTAGAGTATGCACTCTACTAATTGTCACCTAAGGCCATACTGCGTGCGACTCTATATTGTGCCCCATACATGTATCACTGCACTCTGTGTGTTTGACACTGCACTCTATGCATATAGCACTGCACTCTATCTGTGTCTTTCGTTATCTCAGTACCTAGCCATTACGCAATGCATGTATTGATACATTTCGCAAAATTACATGCGTAGACATGTTGTGAGCGTGTCACCAGCGCATAATTCCTTCCCATACGGAATCTGGGAATCCTTTGCTGAATAGGTTACTGACTTCTGAGCCCAAAAGTCTTTTCTTGGCTTCTAAGAATTGTGCTTTAGGGAAAAATTCCCTATAATATGTTCCCAGATCTGCTAGGGATGACACTTCATGAGCGTATTTGCCTATGACGTGTTCAATATCCATACACTCGTATTTTCTATTTGCGTCCGCATCAGGATATTGTTTAATGATGGCCTCTTTAAGATGATCATATGTCTTGTTAACATCCATGAATTCTGTAAGACTTTCCCAGAAGTCTGCAACTGCAACTCCAGGGTAATGTGTCAACCATCTCTTCTTCTCGGTGTTGTTCGTTATGTTGTATTGAACAAACAGGGCTTCTAAGTCCTGTAAGTATTGTGCCAGTTTGCGACCAGGGTTTGCTTCGTCAAATATACTGGGTGCACTTTGCTCACGCCTGAATGGCATCTGAGCATTCATTGCGGGTGGTGCAGCTGCCTGCACAGGTCCTGCTCTTCCTGGTGCAGCAGCTGGGGCAGCAGCAGGGGCAGCTCCTCCTTGTGCGAGTGGCATTGAAGTTTGTAAGGTATTGGTGGGTTTTGTATCAATAATTACTGGTTGCGATATGAATGGAATATAGATTTCCTCAGTTTCTCCTTCTTCTACTGGTGTAGTAACAGGTGCAGCTGTTTGTACTGGGGAGTCATGTGAGGATAATTCGGTAGTGTTGGTGCTCTGTGTAGTCAAGGTCTAGTTCTTGGTTTGGGTTATGGAGTGTCGCGGTGAAGTGCCGTCTGCATGCACAAAGCTAGAAATGCAACAGCGTCGAAGACACTGATCACACCCACACCTAACACTACACACACAAACACACTCTTTAGTTCATGGGGGGATTCTAATGCGATGAAAGTAGCGAACTAAAACAACTATATTCTCGATATCTCTAAGATACACGTAAAGCGATAGCGCTCGTCTCATATCTAGACTTTACTAAGTCCAAAGGTTATCTCTAAACAAGAGGCGCAACGTTCGTCACTTGGCCTCAAGGCAAAGGGCTTTCCAAACACTCTAAACACCGATAGATGTAACCACAACTCTCTAGTAATCATGCACAACTCAAATAGCCACCAAAAGAAACCACTAATTGTCAACCCAACACTTTAAAACCTCGCGTGCAAAACCGTAACCTTCACAAATACTTGGAGAAGTGTTTACACTGACACCAACTCCCAGAACTTCCACAAGAACCACAGGGTTTGAACCTTTGCCAACCTGCGGAAATAACACAGAAGAGCGAACACTAATCAGACCAAAGGGTTCGAACCTCTGCCGTCTGTAATGCCCCACGTCACAAGAATGCCCTCAAGAACTTGAAAGGGTGACCTTCAAGCCACTGTACTCTCGTCCTTTCACAGAGCGCAAGTCAAACCAAAACCAAAAGTACTGCACAAAGTGCTGCACCACTGTCTTATCCAAGCGCACAACTTAATTCACACAATATGTATCTGATATGGGTTGTATTCTCTCTCTAGAAGCTACAAACTGCTCCAAGTGCTAGAGCACATCACTAATCTGCTTTGCACCGTTACACCGGGGGTCTGAAACTTGTACACTACTTCTATACTACTGTATTTATACCTCATGCGCTCTACAATTTAATACAACCAGTTTTAGTACTATTTCCTGCTCGGATCTCAATTGTCTGCATCCCACGTGTCCCATTGAGCATGCCATCTCGTTGCACATTGGTCAGAAGGTCGATTAAGACCCAGACTTATCTCGCGCGCATGGTTGTGACATTGGTTAGCAGTGCACGCAGCACGTAACCTGCCACATGTTATCTCCTTGGAGCTCCCACCTATCAGGATTTGCTCCGCTCATAGTCCTCCATTGTCTTCCAGTCGGTAAGGTGACTTGCGTTATGCCTAGACCCTGCGTGCTTTGGCCACAGTGTAGTATCTTGGTTGTATCTGTCCTGGGGCTTTCAATATATGACATGCGCAAGTTGCTGGTCGATCCATGCCTTGCACGTCATAGATCAAGGCCTCTCATAGTTCATTTACATTGCACATGTATTCAATTATCTTTTTAGAGTACGCGCTGAAGTGCTGTCTAAGTGCGCAGAGCTAGAAATGCAACAGCGTCGAAGACACTGATCACACCCACACCCAACACTACACACACAAACACGCTCAAGTTCGTGGGGGGATTCTAATGCGATGAAAGTAGCGAACCAATACAATTCAATTCTCAATATCTCTAAGATACACGCGTAGCAATAGCACTCGTATAATATCTAGACTTCTCTAAGTCTAAAGGCTTTTCTCAAGAACAAGAGGGTGCGACTTCCGTCGCCGGGCCTCAAGGCAAGGGTGTATAACACAACACAACTTCGTCGAACGTCTCCACAACTTTCTAGCAGTCGCTCGGGACTCTAATAACCACTGTACACACTCAATAACACTCTAAACACCGCTTAAACGACTGCGCTCGAAGCAGAAACCAATTCCTATTAAATTCAACACACTAATAAACCTCGCGCGTCGCGCGCTAAACCAAAACCTGCACAAACACGTGGAGAAGTGTCTACACTGACACTGAACTCCGAACCTTCCACAAGAGCCACAGGGTTTGAACCTACGCGCTCGAGCTTCCAACCGATCGTAGACTCACAGGATTCGAACCTATGCAATCCAGAGAAACCCCGTCCGACAAGCCACAGGGTTTGTACCTTTGCCAACCTGCGGAAATAACACAGAAAAGCGAACACTAATCAAGCCAAAGGGTTTGAACCTCTGCGCCTGTAATGCCTCGCGTCACACAAATGCCCTCAAGAACTCGAAAGGGTGACCTTCAAGACACCGTACTCTTATTCTCTCACAGAGCGCAAGTCAAACCGAAACCAGACTCTCTGCACGGAGTGCCGCACTATTTTCTTGTCTAAGCGCGCGACTTAAATCACACAATAGATTTCTGATATGGGTTGTATTCTCTCTCGAAGTTCCTAGCTACTCTAAGTGCTAGAGCGCGTGGCTGAAAAGCTTTGCACTATTACACCGGGGGCTCGAAACTTGTACTCTACATCTACACTACAGTATTTATACAATTCTACATCATACACATCGATACAACTTGATACAGTACTGTTAGAACCTCGGAACATTATTCCTCGCAACACGCGCGCGTTGTTATAGCATGCCCGGGGCTGGACACTTGGTTGTAGGCCTATCTCGAGACCAGATTCTGTCTCCTCATGGTTTATACTCCACTCGCACTGCATTCTATACGTTGGCATGTCACTCGTCATTTCTTCGGAGGATACTTGGAGTGGCAACCAATCCTATACACTGTATTTCATTCAAATGTTGAGTTTCTAGTTTTCTCTGGTTGGTGGGGGATACCCGTGGTAAGCCTAGGCACTGCGCTCTCTGGCCAAACTGGGTTCTCTCGGAGTTATCTATACTCAGGCATTATTTGGGACACGCGCGCGCGTGCCGCGCGATCGGGGCCCTGTGCGTCATCGATCACTGTGTCACGTAGTTCTTCTTGAGATCAGGCATGTCTTTTATTATGGCTGCAGAGCATGTATGCAATCTGTTGGTAGCGCATTCAGTATCGAGTGCTGAGCTCTTGTACTTAGTGTGACCTCAATGAAGTATCATACTAAGTTAGAGCATGCACTCTACCAATAGTCACTTCAGACTTGCGTGGGCATGCGCGCATTGTTATACCGCGCGCGGTGTTGATATCATTGCGCTCTATGTCTACTTTCATACACGCGCGCAGCGCGCGTGGCAGATCAATCCTTCTCATATCATGTCTGTCTCTCATCAATTCATTGGAGCGCGTCTCTGATCTGCCTCTAGTGCATTCAGTATCAAGTGCTGAGCTCTCATACTTAGTGTGACCTCAATCAGTATCATTCTAAGTTAGAGTATGCACTCTACTAATTGTCACTCGAGGTCGTACTGCGCGCGACTCGGTATCGTGCTCCATACATATATTACTGCACTCTGTGTGTTTGACACTGCGCTCTATGCATAGAGTATTGCGCTCTTTCTGTATTTCGTGTTACCTCAGTAACTAGCCCTTATACCATGTATGTATTCATACATATCGCAAAATTACACGGCTAGACACGATGCGAGCGTGTCATATCCCCCACACTAAGCTATGGACCTTCCACGGTCCTGTAGTGGTTCGCTAGGTGTTGGTATCACCATTCACAATGCACAGACATGTTGCAAGTTGGCCCGGAGGCTAGCTTGTTAGTCTAGACTCCTCCATTGTCACCCGCGCTGTCAATTTTTATCTAATAATGACAAGTATTTATGTCATGTTGGACTTTTTAAGCTGTCACATCGTCTAACAGCTCCCTCTTTTCACCACGACTTTTTCTCTTTTTCTCCTCCTTGTATTCAACACATTCCGAGTCTCTCTTGTCATGTCCGACTCCGAACTCATCCCGTCGCATCGCGCGCCTATGTCGGATATCTGTGACAACCTCGTGAGTGCCCGGTCACTGACTGCGCGCTACTTCGAGCTGGACGCGCGCATGGCGGCGTCTCCGGAGGAGTTGCTTCGTGTCCTTAATAAGGCTCACATATACTTGGTGTGTCTTTACCTTTTCTCCAGCCTTGTGTGTGCTGACCTATCCTCGTTTATTTCTAGGATGCACACATGGGTATCCTTCGTGACTTCAAGCTCGTTGATTCCCGCTATGGACTCTCCTTGCGCACTCTCATCTCTGTCCTCGTTAGCCGGATCCCGTTTGAACAGCGTCCATTGGCCTGGCGCCGTTGGTTTCTGACCGAGCTGGAGATGGACCGTAACGATGTACGTCTCTCAATCTGGCTCCTTTCCCTCATTAAAATTTTTCTAACCGTTTATTTTCTTAGTATAAACTAGACGAGACTTTCTCGCTCCCTGGAGAGGAAGGTTACGAGGTCAATGGTGATCACTCGGTCCTTGAGATCGATGTTCGACCTTTGCACCGCCTTGTATTGCCTCCACCTCGTCGTCCAGTAGCCGCGACTTTGACGTCTGTTCCTTCTCCTGCGAGCGTCGCTCCTCCCGAGACTCCTGTACCTCTTCCTTCGATACCCGCGGGTCCCGCTATGTGAGTCTCCCCTGTGCATCGTTCTTTTTCCGCTTATACTGACCTTTTTACTCAGTAACAAACGACCTCGCCCTTCGATGATCAAGACGTTGGAGCCTCCCAAGGACCCCGGTACGTTGCGCCGTCTCATTCCTCCTCTCGATTCATCTCTGCTTACCTTTCTTGATTAGTCTTTCCTCCATTCTCGACCCAGAAAGTCGAGGGTCGTAGATCTCCCTCGGGATCTCCTCCGGTACGTTGCCTTGTTTGCTGAACGGTCCTCTCCTTTTATTTCTATGTTTATTTTGCAGCCGGTTCCCATTGCATCCAAGCGCAAACGCGCGCAGGGTAGTGCCACGCAACTCCCTGCTGATGATCCCGAGATTAAACGGTAGGTTTCTTCATTTCTTTTCATTCCCCTAGCTCCCGGCTAGTTACTAACCATTGATGCATAGGTCGACGAGGTCTACGAAGCCTCCCGCACCATTTTCCTCTCTGAAACTTTCTAAGCCTCCGGCATCCAGACGCGGTACTCGTACCAGTGCGAGGACAGCCAAGGTAGCTCCGGTACACGAGCCACCGGCTACGCTCGCTAAAAATTGGACGCTCGGTATGTCCGTTTCCTTTGTTTATTGTTTCTTTACTGACGGCCTTCCACTAGCTTATTCTTCGGGTAACGTCGTCCTTTCTGATTCTGGGGATGATGATAGTACCCTGCAGGACATCGCGCGCCATGATTCTGGTCAGGAGACTGAGGAGATCATGAGTCGACCCATCAAACGAGTTCGTTTGGTGTCACCGGCGGCCATTAGTTCCCCTCCCGCGCGTGCGTATCATCCCCTTACTGGGGAGCCTTTAACAGGGCTCACCTATGTTTCTCTTTCAGCTCTCTCTGAGCCTGTGCAACCTTTCCCAGTTGCCGGCACTTCTTCCAAGGGCAAGAGTAAGGGGAAGGCTCGTGTTGCAGCATTGCCGGCCCCTGCTGTCGTTGCTCCTGTATCTCCTGTCGCTGCGATTGTCGACAACACGATCTACGCGCGTGGATTCCATCCGGATATCAACCTTCAGTTTCATGAGCCTCCATCTCGTGAGGCTCTCGAGCGTATGAAGATGTCTCTCCTACCATCTGCTCCTGAGTCTTTAACCAAGTACGTCCCTCGTTTGTAGAGTCGCGTGCTATTTTCTTACTTCGCGTAGACCTCCCTCGCAAGTGCGCAGTGGACGGGAGTACGTGTATCGTTGCCATTCCGATCCCAATCCCTACTTCATTCGAGCTCCTTTAGTAGGTCTCCCTTCATTTTATTTTTCTCTGTTTGTTAACGTCCCTCGCATAGCTGAACTGGCCGTGTTTCAACTGTACATTGGCCGGTATGCCGGACGAGTGTATTTTCGAAGGGGGAGTGGGTGAAGAGTGCTGCACTCGTTGCAAGTCAAATCGGCATGGCCCTTGCTCTGCTCGCTGGGATGCCAATCAACTTCGCAGCGCGGCTACATTATTGGATCCCCTTACTCTCAGTGGGGATGGTGGTATGTTCCTCCAGTCCTTCGTTCTTTTTCTCCTGCGTTGACTCGTTCTGCTCCAGCTATTTTCCGTGGCATGCGACGTGTTGAGCGTCTCAATGAGCAGCTCAAGCACCTTGGTCATCTCACCAATCAGCTTCGTGCTGACCGTGATCAAGTTGTTGCTGAGCTCGCTGACGGTCTGGATGCGATTTCTGCACGTGAGCATGGTAAGGACATCATCGATGCCTATGCTGGTGTCTCGGATTTTCTCAAGTCCTTCATTATCCATCCGGGTGAGAGTGCCTCGCAGTCTCCCGCGCGTGGTTCCGTTGCTACCTGCCTATCTGATGACGGAGCTGATGAGGATCGTTCATTCGAGGATGAGTAGTTGAATTTGAGTATCTTTTCTTGGACTTTGGTAATCTCTCTGCCTCCGTGTTTCCTGTCGATACTCGTCTTCCTTTATTTATCGTACTACTCAGGGTCTTTGAATGCAGCCAGCAGTCATTACGCATACATATCAATTTTCTCGTATATCCCGCGCAGTCTCTACAGTCCCTAGGGCCTCACAAATGTAATATATGCCTTTTCTTGTTGCGCTCTTTCCCGTTGTGATCATGCGCGAACTTCTACACGATCCTTAAAGCTATTATTAGCTTGTCCGATCTTTTTGACATCCCTGACTCCTGGTATGATTACCGTGCGTTTGATATAACTTGTGCGCGACCCATATTTCTCCGTATCTGAATGTTCAAGTCAATTTAGACTGCGCTCTAGGTGTATCTCGTTCATGTCCGTGAGTGCAACCATGGTACAGGTTACTCGCCACCGGACATACCCTTTTCTGATGTTACCGCTGCTGTGGCGCATGCTACAGGTTTGATCCGCTGTGAATTTCATTTCCTTTCTTGTGTGCTAGGTACCCGTTTTGTGTTCTGTATTTTCTGCTATACAGAAATCGCAAAATTTATTCGAGCTTTTTCCTGTTAAGGTGGTAATACCCTCAGTATACCTTTATCTCCCCCGCACTAAAAGAATCTGACTGTCCTCAGTCACAACTGCATGACTCCGCCCACAGGGTTTTTCCGACTCCGATTTTTGTAGGATAGTAGCCATTCCCATGACGTCTCTGTCAGTATATATTTGTCTTTGTATTGTTTCTCCGAGCTGTTAAGGTATTACTCCGGAAGCTCTGTCCGTTTGAGTATAAAACATGTTGGGTATGCGAAGGAGACATTATCCCAAACCACATACACCCAACCAGCTCTTCGATCTTCTACAGACTCACTCAATTCTCTATTCAAGTGTCATGATTCCGGATTCTGACTGCGCGCAATACAGTCCTACTTAGAGCACTACAAGGCAGAGCTCTTGAAAGACAAAGAGCTTAAGGACTGTGTCTTTAAAGCTCGTACCGCTATCGAGAGGATGTACCAGGTCAATGCCTCCAAGCAACCGATCCATAGGGTTCTCAAGACCATTACTAGCTGGATCAAGATGGAGCGCAACCAGAGTGCCGAGGGACCCCCTGTTGGTGCCCCGACTGGCCCTCGTCGTGACCCAAAGTCGGTCAGTATCTTCTTTCTCTGTGTTTATCTCTTGAATTCACGCGCGCATATTCCAGACTCGTGGCAAGGGCAGAGCTCGCTCTATCCGTCATTCGCGCGCCACTATTGAGAGTGATTCCGAGGACGACTATGATGATGTAGACAAGGTAGCTGCCCATTCTGAATCCGATGCCGACTCTATTAAAGTATGCACAGTCTACGCGCTCTTTGCTTGATGTTCTAACCACCAAATTTGTAAAGATGGTCGTTGATGACCGTGGTGGTGAGGTATCAAGGTTTGTTAAAGCCACCAAGGCCAAGTCCAATGACGTTTCTACTGGTGAGAAGCGTAAGGAACCCTCCAAGGTAAATTCTCTATTACGCTCTTTTGATTTTCCCCTTACTAAATGCATTCAATTGCAGGATGAACCTTCTGGCTGCATCTATTGTGGTGCTAATAGCCACCCATCTTCGGATTGCATTGATAGAGGCCAGGTATGCATTTTTCTTCTTGCGCTCTTTTGGTATTTTCACTTACTCTTCAAGTGGCACAGTCAGGTTCCCGAGGGCATGCACCTCGAGATGGTGCGCGCTCTAGCAAACGTGCTAAGCAGTCGTTCCCACTCCCGTCTGCTAGGGAGTACTTCCCTCGTCATTCTAGGGGAGGCGGAGACAGGCGACCGTCCTCAGCTCTTGGACTTGTTAGTACCAGTAAGTCTTTTCTGTTTCTTCGCTCGGTAGGTTTTATACTGATTTCTTATTGCGCTCTAGCCACTGGAGAAGGGGGAACTCTTCCCAGTGTCGATCTCTTGCGCGAGTCTTATAAAGGACCGGCCATGGGCTCTTTCACTGTGGAGAGACCAGAGCATCTGGCCAAACTCGAGAGTGCCCTCATGGGCGATGTCCTCGTGTTACAGCACACTCTATACGCTGCAGAGAAGCAGCGCGCGTTTCTCCTTGACGAGCTCGAGCGTGTTCAACACGCGCTTCACCCTCCAGTGGCAGAGGCACCACCGGACTCTAGCGATCCCGCTCCTATGGAGACCGAGACTCCTCCCGTTCCTTCCACCTCTTCTAGCTTGGACCCTCCGTCTGCCTAATCCCAGGCTTGTTGTCCTTGATATTTACGGTATTCACTCGTCTTCTGGCCTACTCTTAACTTCTTATCGCGAACTCCTTTTCTCGTTTTCCTTTACTGACTGTTATGCTGAACTTTTATTACCTATCTGTGAAGTTACTCTACCGCTCTTTGCAGATTTGAGTCTCCAAGTCGTCCAAGGCTTTAAGCGCATGTATCCATAGTCAGTATCTCATTTATATCGCAAGTACAGTAGCTAGTGCTGTACATCCAGTCTTTACTCTCAATGAATATGCTCGCAGACGGTGTTTCTGCGTCGCGCGCTAATCCTCGTCCAAGTTAACTGCATCAGAGACCTTCGGATTTGCGACCTCTTCAAACTCCTCAGTGAAGTTCGCAGGCCATTTATCTTTTGGCTCGGGTGAGTCAATGATTCTTCTTAATTCTTTCGAATCTTTGCGCATCCAATGTAATACTCTATCATTGATATCAATAGAGTGACGCGCGAGGTAAGGAATCACGCGGAATGCCGCTATCTTCGAACCAATAAGTGCACCATCAAGCTCTGCTAGGATGTAATTCCCTGCACTCGAGCGATCTACAACAACTAAAGGTCCCAAATATCTTGGCTTCATCTTCGTATTTAGCGCGCTCTCAATCTGCGTGTTGCGCATCAATACTAGATCTCCTCTCTTGAAGTTATAGGACTTAATTTTATTCGCATTCATAGTTGCGTATTTCAAGGTGTCCTGTCTCTTCTGTTCATCCATATTATTCCTCATTTCAGCAACCTTATCTGCATGCTTCTCTAGCGCAATCGCGCGCAAGCCGCGGAGTTCCCAATCCTCTACCATTCTCCCTGGGTACTCAACTAGCCAGGTTGCTTCTATCACATCAAGCGGTAATATGGGATGCGCGCCAGTAACTGCAAAGAAGGGAGAGCATCCCATTCTCTTTCTAACAGTAATCCGGTCTGCCCACATTATCAACAAGAAGTAATGGTGCCATTTTCTCTCGTTTCCTCCGCAAGCCTTGAATAAACTCTGCCTCACATCCCAGTGAGGTCGCTCTATTCTGCCATTTGCTTGCGAGTTGTATGGTGAGATTCTAATCCCTTTAATCCCATACTTTCTCTCTAAATACGCTACCGCGGCTTTAAATGGTTTCCCATTATCGGTTACAATCAGGGAAATACATCCCCATCTACAGATGATGTCTTCGAACATCCATTCTGCAATAGCCTGTGCTGATTCAGTTGCTAAAGTCCTCCCTTCCATCCAGCTCGTTAGCGCGCATCGTCCATGTACAATATACTTGTGATGGTTCGAAGCTTCTGGCATATGCATTGTATCTGCATGTAATACCTGGAAGATCGACGGCGTGAAGGTAACGGTCGGTGGGGCCTTGATAATTGTCTTCTGTCTCTGTTGGCATATCTCACAGGTGCTAACAAACCAAGAGATATCGCGCTCCATTTCCGGCCACCAGAATCTCTCTTTTACTAGCATCTTCGTCGCGTACATCCCTCGGTGTCCAAGTTGATCATGCGCGGCCTTCATAATGTACATGCGCCTGTCTGGATATATAACGAGCTTGTATTCGGACTCTATATCTCGTCTATACAGTCTGCCCTTCTCCACCATGAAGTTCTTTGCATATCTAATGAAGTTGCGATACTGGTCATCCTTGAATCCCGGTAAACGCGCGGTAGGGTTTTCATGCCACTTAATGACAAGAGGTAACTGGTGATCCAGCATTTTCGCATACCCGCTCCTCCGCTCTTCGTCATAGTGTTCAGTGTCACTATATTCAGCTGCCTCTGGTAGGAGTGGTCCCGCGTTATACAGTACTGAGTACGTTTCACCGCGCTCTGTTGCCTCCTGCATTACTTTATCTTCATGAAAGTCGTGCACAGCTCTGTCAATTGTTACAAAGCCATGCCTCGTATCAATTCTCTCTTTAAAGTCTGCTATGTCTTCTACTTGGTCCTCTGTCTCGTTAACGAATTCCCAAGGGTCCTCTTCTTTTGGACTGTATTCATCTTCGGGGTTCGAGTATTCCTCATCTCCAGGCTGAAAGCTGCGCCTTGATAACCCGTCAGGAGCGTGTCTCTCTCCTGGAACATGTACCAAAGTAAAGTGGAACATTAATATTGACTCGATCCACCTGTTTATTGCTGCATTAGGGACTTCGTCCGGGTTCCTAAGCATCCCAGCAATGTACTTCGCGTCAGTCTCAACTACCAGTTTCCGGACCCCAAACAACCAGTGTCGACATGCATGCAGAGCTCTAAAGAGGCCGTATAATTCTCGTTTGGGCTGCGAGAAACGAGCTTCACGCTCGTTTAAAACAATAGACCCAAAGCGCGTGTATCGTCTTCGTTTAGGGTTGTCTGGGTCTACCTGGCAGATATAAAACCCAATCGCACGGTATGATGTATCCACACCAAGTATTACCGCAGTCAGCAACTCATAATCAATTGGCATTAACGAAGGGCAATCGCGCAGTGCATCTTTAAGCATCTGCATTGCTTCCTCCTGATCTGTACCAAACACAAAGGGTACCTTCAAGCGCGTGAGCTTGGTTAAGGCATCTGCTTTTTCTGCATAGCCCTTGATAAACATTCGATGTACTCCTACTGTTCCCAGGAAGGAGCGCACATCTCCAAGATCTTCGCAAGGACCCCATCTCAATATGACTCCGACCCTATCAGTTTCTGGCTTTCTACCCTCGTAAGTGCAGCGGTGTCCCACAACCATTATCTCTGACGCGCAAAGTACAGCCTTATGCCCAGAGAATGTACCTCCTGCATATTTCATGCGCTGCACAACGCGGTTCATATTCTGGAAGTGTTCCCATACGAATCTTCGTATTCCGGCATTTTCAGGTATTGTTTCATAGCCTCCTCCCTTTATTTCATAGCGCGTTTTTGCTCCTCGTACGGGGACATCATCTACATAGGGTATTGTAACATGTGGTACCTCCGCTTGCAGAATATAAGTCACATCATCGTGAAATATTGGTACTGAGTTGGTCCACCCCATCGGTAATGTCACTAGTCGTAGCGCGCCAAACGGCGTCTGAAACGTCGTCATATCTCTTGAGTCTTCATCTAATGTTCTCTCATCATATCCTACATACAAATCGAGGGTACCCCCACAGGAGCGTCCCGCGAAATGTTCCGCAAGCTCGTCAGTCGCAGGGGGCACACCCGAGTGCTTTATAGTTACAGCATTCAATGGCTCCAAGCTGTGGACGAGTCTTAGACTCTTTCCATCCTTCTTAACCACACAAAACCATCGCGAGCGATACGAGGAATTTGATGGCTCGTATACTCCAGCTTCGATCTTGGTTTTGATGATTTTACACACCTGATCAAATATTCCAGGTGGAATCGGTATGTTCTTCTGTATCCAGGGAGTATGTTCTACTGCTGGAATGGTCACAGGTGGGAAGTATTCCTCCTTAAAATGACCACGCTCGGTATCGTCCCATGCAAATCCCTCGTTCTGTACACTCATGAATTCATGCATGAGTTTGCGCTCCTCTTCCCAAAGGAATTCCTCGCTATGTACTTGGTCAATAATCTCTTTGCGCTCCTGGGTATAACGTCCTGTAGGCGTGAACTCAGGTGGATGTGTACTCAACTGAGGCATATCCCTGAGTGGATCACCCTTTATTTCACGCACAATCCTGAATTCCGAGGGTAGACCTCCTGTAATAGGTCTGACCTTCTGCGCAACTGGTTTGTACTTCTTGGTTGCAAATACATCTCTTACAGAACCCACTGCGGGCTTCGCGCGCGTGATGTCTGTTTTCTCATAGAAGTAAGTTGCGCTCTTATCTCCCGTGCTCGTTTGAGCATCACGCGCAGTCTCCGTATACACGCGCGCGTTGTTGGAACACGGCTTAGTCTCGCGCGTAGTCTGCGCGGCCTCCGCTCTCTGCCTCCTTATATCTCTGACATCTTCTAGCGCACCAAAATACGAGGATAATGTCCCACGCGCTTTCATATCCTTACCACACACCGTTGAGCTTGCGACGGCATATACTGCCTGTAATTCCTCCTTGTTAAACATATGAGATCCTGTGGGTTTTGCATATCCGCTGATCACCAGGTCTCCATTGCAATCGGCTTCTATCATCAGTGCTAACTCTCCTTGATCATTGATCAAATCATCGATCACTGAAAACCCTCCTCAACTTCGCGCGTGATGAACTTCTTTTGTCCTCTTGGGAATGTGGGTATCATAGCACATCGCACTGAGTTGGGATCTTTTATTTTAATTGTCTGACCACCATCTGCGGTGTTGTAAACGGTACTTGTAGTCAATACATCAAAAGGACGACCTAGCAATACATCGTAAGCAGGGTCCTTGATGATATGCACTTGCAAGTAAACCGTAATATCTCCAAACAAGAATGGGATATTCTTCGCCATTCCGAGGGACTTCTCAACTTGCTTATTTGCTGATTGCATGTTGATCACTTTGTCTGGGTCGTATATTAGACCCAATCGGTCTGCAACTTGACTTGACATGGACACAATTTGCGAACCAGTATCATACAAACTCTCAAAGCGCTCTGTACCATTTATGAAAGGGTACACAGAGCGCAAGGCTTGCGAGTCCTTCGCAACATAAACCTGCTTTGGAACTTCTCCCTTTTCTTCTGCATCATTCAAATACTGCTCGAAGGGGTCTTGCCAGACAAGCGCGCCTTCTGGTATTCCATTCATAGCTTCGGTGGTGACAATAAATGTCCCAATAAATGGAACCTGCGATAAATGTATCGCTCCAGTTGGTAGTCCATTGGTGTCATCCTCTTCTTCTTCCTCCGCAAAGGGGAATACGCGCTCTGTAGATTCGTCTTCTGATTCCGAACCTTCCTCAATCACTAGTCCAAACTGTTGCTTCCCAGTTTTCTTGGACTTTCCCAGAGGTACACGCTTCATAGTCAATTCCTGCTTTACCGCGCCACCAATTTTAGAGAGCGCAAGTAATTCTCCAACCGTCACGGCTATGGGGGACTTCATGAGTCTCTCCAATACCTCGGGCGAGTTTCCTCGGTCTTCTACCTGGTGCTTTCAGACGATAAGCTGACTGTTTCTCTTCCGCTGTGTACGGTACAAATCCCGTTGTCTTCTGTAATCTCTTTGGAGGACCTCCCTGCTTACCCGCGTTGGTAACATCTGTCGCGACCAGGTATGGTATCTCTGGTTCGGTTGTCGCATCGCGCGCAGTCAGGTATAGTCCTTGGGTACGGGGTCCATCCGTACTTGCTTTTTACTCTGGGGGGGCATTACTACTGCCACATTCTTCCTTTTTGTCACTTTAGATACGCGCTCCTCATCTTCGCTATCAGACGAGTCACTCAATACCTCAACTCTTACCGCTCCACTCCGTTTTTTGGTTTTTGCGTCCTCCGGGGGTGATGGTGAACCAGACCTGGCAACTCCACTGATCTTATATTGGTCCCCTCCTGCCTTCATCGAACGCCTAGAAAAACCCTGCTCCCTATCTTCGTCATTGGGTATCTGGGCAATTGGATCATCAGGTGGAGGGCCTTTACTCCGCGTTCGCGCACCTGTATCATTGCTCTCTTGCAGCGATCGCATCGCATACACCTGTCTCTCTAACTCCTGTTTTTCTTGGAGTAACGCGCTGTATCCTCCTGGCACATGGAACAGACCCGGTGTTGATGTGGATGCAATCACCACATTCTGGCTCTGGACCTTGCTAGCCTTCGCGCGCGCGTAGTACTCGTCAATGCGCTCCTTCACATACTGACCTCGAATGTCCTTGGGGATGTCACCTCCACCAGGGAGACGCGCTCTTCCATCTACGAGCTCGATCTTGCCTGACTTGATATACGAGGCTTTGACCAAGCACTCGTTTGACATATGCCCATCTGTATCTCCACAGAAAAAGCATGCGCGTGATGGGTTAGTGCTATGCGTATGCCCATACCCCATCAATCTCAGTCCAGGATCGTACGAGGGACCTGGAGCTCTGCTCGATTGCTGTTGCAAGAATGTAAGAATGCTCTTCTGATTCTCCAACATTGATTTCTCCATGCTCGCGAAGTCGTTTGTCACTCGCAGAGGTCTGCTGCTCGATGAAGTCCTTCATGACTGCCATCACACTCCCCATCTCTTCTTGCTTTACCTGCGCGATCCTCGTCCACGGGCGTATTGCGCGCGGTCGTTGTAGACCTGTGCTGCTCTCGTGTGGAAATCGCCGGAATACCTCGCGCTTCATCTCGTTTTCTGTCCATAGATGAGAACACTCCTTGTAGCACATTCAACCCAGCTTGCATAACCTCACTCAAGGTATACGGATTTGCGAGCTCCCTTTTTGATAGACCCGCGGGTAATGGGAGACGCTCTAGCTGCAACTTGATCGATCTATACAATTCATCGGACATAGGTGCCAAGAAAGCATCCACAAGTTCCCTGTTTGATTGCACCGTCGCGAGCGAAGCTGCCAGGACTTGGAATTCTCTCCTGAACGCCATGTACTCACTCTTGTCCGAGATCTGCGCTATATCATATCTTCGGACCAATCTCTTCAACTCCAAGACAGCATCGCGGTCACCATCGCGCGCGCCATCGTAACAATCCATTACTTCGGATTTGAAGTCTTCATACTTCTCTCCAGTCTTAAACTTGGGGAGCACCTTCCACTGTCGCTCGGTGCGGATATCAGTATATGACACCGCAGCTTTCTTCTTCTCATCTTCATCCGTGATTGCACACTTGGTGAAGAGGTCTTCAAGGCGCGCGAAGAATCTCTCGAGTTCCTCGGGATCAGAGGAGCTCTCAAACCTCGGTGCAGCCTTCTCATTCGGGCCTGGCATAGAAGCGGCCATTGTTACAATATTCTGATTACCAGGGTTCGACTGACCCGTTGGTTGGTTTACAATAGGTTGCGAGTTCGAAACAGAGCTAGTTCCACGCTCTGTGGGGATAGTTTCACTGGGAGATACCCAAACTCGAAAGAGACTATTGTTGGGATCGACTGGTGGAGGGGACACAGATATTGATGCGCTCCTCTGCCGTTGAACCTCTTGGTTCGCGTCGATTCTATCCCGACGTCTTTTCTCAGGATCGAGTGGGTAGGCAGGCGGTACTCTAACACCACGCGCTTCTTTCTCCGACCTAGTCTTAGGCTCTCGAGGCGGAATACGTCCAGCTATTCTGACTCAAATACACAACGCTCTCTGGGGTATTTCTACCCTTTTTCACTAAACAATAATCGAGATGATACTCGTCTAGCAGATTTGCTCTTGGAGGAGGAAATCAAAGATAAGATATAATTGTTTCGCGCGCGCGCAACTAGATTCTCTTGAATCCAATCGTATCAGGCTTTGAAAACTACTTCCCCCCCTCGCGGTGGGCTCCAGATGAAGATGCTGTCTAAGTGCGCAGAGCTAGAAATGCAACAGCGTCGAAGACACTGATCACACCCACACCCAACACTACACACACAAACACGCTCAAGTTCGTGGGGGGATTCTAATGCGATGAAAGTAGCGAACCAATACAATTCAATTCTCAATATCTCTAAGATACACGCGCAGCAATAGCACTCGTATAATATCTAGACTTCTCTAAGTCCTAAAGGCTTTTCTCAAGAACAAGAGGGTGCGACTTCCGTCGCCGGGCCTCAAGGCAAGGGTGTATAACACAACACAACTTCGTCAAACGTCTCCACAACTTTCTAGCAGTCGCTCGGGACTCTAATAACCACTGTACACACTCAATAACACTCTAAACACCGCTTAAACGACTGCGCTCGAAGCAGAAACCAATTCCTATTAAATTCAACACACTAATAAACCTCGCGCGTCGCGCGCTAAACCAAAACCTGCACAAACACGTGGAGAAGTGTCTACACTGACACTGAACTCCGAACCTTCCACAAGAGCCACAGGGTTTGAACCTACGCGCTCGAGCTTCCAACCGATCGTAGACTCACAGGATTCGAACCTATGCAATCCAGAGAAACCCCGTCCGACAAGCCACAGGGTTTGAACCTTTGCCAACCTGCGGAAATAACACAGAAAAGCGAACACTAATCAAGCCAAAGGGTTTGAACCTCTGCGCCTGTAATGCCTCGCGTCACACAAATGCCCTCAAGAACTCGAAAGGGTGACCTTCAAGACACCGTACTCTTATTCTCTCACAGAGCGCAAGTCAAACCGAAACCAGACTCTCTGCACGGAGTGCCGCACTATTTTCTTGTCTAAGCGCGCGACTTAAATCACACAATAGATTTCTGATATGGGTTGTATTCTCTCTCGAAGTTCCTAGCTACTCTAAGTGCTAGAGCGCGTGGCTGAAAAGCTTTGCACTATTACACCGGGGGCTCGAAACTTGTACTCTACATCTACACTACAGTATTTATACAATTCTACATCATACACATCGATACAACTTGATACAGTACTGTTAGAACCTCGGAACATTATTCCTCGCAACACGCGCGCGTTGTTATAGCATGCCCGGGGCTGGACACTTGGTTGTAGGCCTATCTCGAGACCAGATTCTGTCTCCTCATGGTTTATACTCCACTCGCACTGCATTCTATACGTTGGCATGTCACTCGTCATTTCTTCGGAGGATACTTGGAGTGGCAACCAATCCTATACACTGTATCTCATTCAAATGTTGAGTTTCTAGTTTTCTCTGGTTGGTGGGGGATACCCGTGGTAAGCCTAGGCACTGCGCTCTCTGGCCAAACTGGGTTCTCTCGGAGTTATCTATACTCAGGCATTATTTGGGACACGCGCGCGCGTGCCGCGCGATCGGGGCCCTGTGCGTCATCGATCACTGTGTCACGTAGTTCTTCTTGAGATCAGGCATGTCTTTTATTATGGCTGCAGAGCATGTATGCAATCTGTTGGTAGCGCATTCAGTATCGAGTGCTGAGCTCTTGTACTTAGTGTGACCTCAATGAAGTATCATACTAAGTTAGAGCATGCACTCTACCAATAGTCACTTCAGACTTGCGTGGGCATGCGCGCATTGTTATACCGCGCGCGGTGTTGATATCACTGCGCTCTATGTCTACTTTCATACACGCGCGCAGCGCGCGTGGCAGATCAATCCTTCTCATATCATGTCTGTCTCTCATCAATTCATTGGAGCGCGTCTCTGATCTGCCTCTAGTGCATTCAGTATCAAGTGCTGAGCTCTCATACTTAGTGTGACCTCAATCAGTATCATTCTAAGTTAGAGTATGCACTCTACTAATTGTCACTCGAGGTCGTACTGCGCGCGACTCGGTATCGTGCTCCATACATATATTACTGCACTCTGTGTGTTTGACACTGCGCTCTATGCATAGAGTATTGCGCTCTTTCTGTATTTCGTGTTACCTCAGTAACTAGCCCTTATACCATGTATGTATTCATACATATCGCAAAATTACACGGCTAGACACGATGCGAGCGTGTCAGCGCGCCACTTCATCTTAGTGCAGCTAGTATTGAACACTGGGCTCTCATATTTAGGATGACCATGTCTCATATCCCCCTAAGCTAGAGCATGCACTCTACCAATAGTCACTTTGAATATTTGTGGTATTATGCTTATTTCATTGTGCTCTTCTCTAATCTCTCTTATTTCAGTCGCGGGACTTCTCAACTGGTGTCTAATGTTATAAAACGCGAAATTACATGCGTAAATGCCTAGTGGGCATGTCAGCGGTATCTGATGCTGGGGTAAGGTTACCCACAGTATGATAGGCTAATGGTAGTGTATTTTAGAGAATAGGTTCGCAGATAGTTGTAGACTGGATAAGACTTCGTCTTCTTCGAATAAATCAAAGGGTTCCACGGTCGAGATATCGAGTCATTCGTTGTAGAATTCTCCTGGTATAGAAGGTTCTACTTCTTCTTCTTTAATGGTTCACAAAGAAGAACTGGGAATTGGTTGGTCACTGGGTGGGGTGTCGGCAGTTAAGTGCTCGGTATCTTTTTGCCACTGTTGGCATTGGGTTGTTACGCATAAAGGTCGCGAGGTAGTTGGTTGGTAGGGTTTGTTATGACCAAAGTCCTTTGGGGGCGCAATGATCAAGGTATGTTTTTAGGAGATAGAGTCGAAATTTGACTATTATCCCCTCATGGTGGGCTCCAAAATGATGAACCTATTGACTCCTGTGGGCAGAAGACACAACACCTAAATGCCAAGTATAATCAATCACAGAATCTGAAGGCAGGTTCTTAGCGTGTCTAGTTGGGCACCTCTGTGCAGTGACTATAGGTCCTAAGTTTGTAGCTTATTCAAGACTACTTGGTGTTATGTCTCAAGTTACTGGCTCTGTATAAGACACGGTTGGTTCATGAAGCGGTTATTAAAAACTATCCAGTTTGCGAAGGTGTTATTGCAGCATCTACTGTTGCACTCGTCTTTGAGTGCGATGTCTAGAGGTGTGAGGATGCCAACAAAGGTGAACAACCACCTTCTTGGTTTATAGAGTAAAGCAAGGGACAGCGTGGTCATGACTTAGTTAAGCGTGTTCGTAGTCACTGATTTGTTGGTGTATATGTCCTTAGTGCAAACACTAAGAGTTCTGAAGTCTTTGGTATGGGGGAGTAGTATCCCGAGCGTATTCTATTCTTCTAGCTAAAACACTTGAGTTTTTATACTGGTTTTCTCTAACGGTTCGTGTAATCTAAAGGTGTCATTCTTGGTAACCGCAGTAATAGATTAGTGAGCTTCGTGAAGGGTTTGTAACACTATTATCATTGCTATAACATCTTTTACTGAGCTTATAACATATAATTATGCCTGCCAGTTTACAATGCATCGCGGCATCCTTAGCTGACTGATGGATAATAGCTGCGCAGTGCTAGCCTGAGTGATTCGTGAACTTCATTTCTTATTTAACTTCACGACCGTATGTTTGTGTTACGAGTCCCATAGCCGGGCACAGCCTGTGTACTTATATGCAGTCGGTGATCATATGGGCAGCATCACATGACTAATATTGCATCATGCCGCCTTTGTTTAGGTGATGACATGAATCGGATGACTAGTTCAGTGTCAGTCCCATGGTAACCAGTATTGCCATGTCCTTTGTGCCGTATTGATGATCTATGGTTTGCGAACCATTATTGAATATGCACTTCATGACCTAAATGACTATTTGGTGGGGATTTGACTTGTAATGGACTTGCAAGGATTCATTAATTGAACATCCTTGCAAGTAAGAATTTTGTTAAATTGTTTTGTGTGCCCACAATTTCTGAGTGCACAGAGCCACAAGGCTCATCAACAGTACAAAACCCATTGTCTTCTGTAATCTCTTTGGAGGACCTCCCTGCTTACCCACGTTGATAACATCTGTCGCAACCAGGTATGGTATCTCTGGTTCGGGTGTTGCATTGTGTGAAGTCGGTATATCCTTGGGTATGGGGTCCATCCATACTTGCTTTTTACTCTGGGGGGGCATTACTACTGCCACATTCTTCCTTTTTGTCACTTTTGATATGCACTCCTCATCCTCACTATCAGATGAGTCACTCAATACCTCCACTCTTACCGCTCCACTCCGTTTTTTGGTTTTTGTGTCCTCTGGAGGTGATGGTGAACCAGACCTGGCAACTCCACTGATCTTATATTGGTCCTCTCCTGCCTTCATTGAATGCCTAGAAAAACCCTGCTCCCTATCTTCATCCATTGGTATCTGGGCAATTGAATCATCAGGTGGAGGGCCTTTACTCTGCATTCAAGCACCCATATCATTGCTCTCTTGCAGCAATCACATCACATACACCTGTCTCTCTAACTCCTGCTTTTCTTGGAGTAGCATGCTGTATCCTCCTGGCACATGGAACAGACCTGGTGTTGATGTTGATGCAATCACCACATTCTGGCTCTGGACCTTGCTAGCCTTCACATGTGCATAGTACTCGTCAATGCACTCCTTCACATACTGACCTCATATGTCTTTGGGGATGTCACCTCCACCAGGGAGACGTGCTCTTCCATCTACGAGCTCTATCTTGCCCGACTTGATATACGAGGCTTTGACCAAGCACTCGTTTGACATATGCCCATCTGTATCTCCACAGAAAAAGCATGTGCATGATGGGTTATTGTTATGTGTATGCCCATATCCCATAAATCTCAGTCCAGGATTGTATGAGGGACCTGGAGCTCTGCTCAATTGCTGTTGCAAGAATGTCAGAATGCTCTTCTGATTCTCGAGCATCGATTTCTCTATGCTCATGAGTCATTTGTCACTCGCAGAGGTCTGCTGCTCGATGAAGTCCTTCATGACTGCCATCACGCTTCCCATCTCTTCTTGCTTTACCATGCGATCCTCATCCATGGGCATATTGCATGTGGTCATTGTAGACCTGTGCTGCTCTTGTGTGGAAGTTGCAGGAATACCTTGCACTTCATCTTGTTTTCTGTCCATGGATGAAAACACTCCTTGTAGCACATTCAAACCAGCTTGCATAACCTCACTCAAGGTATATGGGTTTGCAAGCTCCCTTTTTGCTAAACCCGTGGGTAGTGGGAGACGCTCTAGCTGTAACTTGATTGATCTGTACAATTCATCAGACATAGGTGCCAAGAAAGCATCCACAAGTTCCCTGTTGGATTGCACCGATGCAAGTGAAGCTTCCAGGACTTGGAATTCCCTCCTGAACGCCATGTACTCACTCTTGTCAGAGATCTGCACTATATCATATCAATGGACCAATCTCTTCAACTCCAAGACAACATTGCAGTCACCATCGTGTGTGCCATCATAACAATCCATTACTTCATACTTCTCTCCAGCCTTATACTTGGGGAGCACCTTCCACTGTCACTCAGTTTGGATATCAGTATACGACACCACAGCTTTCTTCTTCTCATCTTCATCCATGATAGCACACTTGGTGAAGAGGTCTTCAAGGTGCATGAAGAATCTCTTGAGTTCCTCGGGATCAGAGGAGCTCTCAAATCTCGGTGCAGCCTTCTCATTCGGGCCTGGCATAGAAGCGGCCATTGTTACAATATTCTGATTACCAGGGTTCGACTGACCCAGTGGTTGGTTTACAATAGGTTGCGAGTTCGAAACAGAGCTAGTTCCACGCTCTGTGGGGATAGTTTCACTGGGGGATACCCAAACTCGAAAGAGACTATTGTTGGGATCGACTGGTGGAGGGGACACAGATATTGATGCACTCCTCTGCTGTTGAACCTCTTGGTTCGCGTCAATTCTATCCCGATGTCATTTCTCAGGATGGAGTGGGTAAGCAGGCAGCACTCTAACACCACTCGCTTCTTTCTCTGACCTAGTCTTAGGCTCTCGAGGCGGAATACGTCCAGCTATTCTGACTCAAATATGCAATGCTCTCTAGGGTATTTCTACCTGTTTTCACTAAACAATAATCAAGATGATACTCGTCTAGCAGTTTTGCTTTTGGAGGAGGAAATCAAAGATAATATATAATTGTCTCGCTCACATGCAACTAGATTCTCTTGAATCCAATCGTATCAGGTTGTGAAAACTACTTCCCCCCTCACGGTGGGCTCCAGATGAAGAGGTGTCTGAGTGCACAGAGCTAGAAATGCAACAGTGTCGAAGACACTGATCACACCCACACCCAACACTACACACACAAACACGCTCAAGTTTGTGGGGGGATTCTAATGCGATGAAAGTAGCAAACCAATACAATTGAATTCTCAATATCTCTAAGATACATGTGCAGCAATAGTGCTCGTATAATACCTAGACTTCTCTAAGTCCAAAGGCTTTTCTCAAGAACAAGAGGGTGTGACTTCCATCACTGGGCCTCAAGGCAAGGGTGTATAACAAAACACAACTTCGTTAAACGTCTCCACAACTTTCTAGGAATTGTGCGCGACTCTAATAACCACTGCACACTATCAATAACATCTTAAACACCACTTAAACAACTGCACTCAAAGCAGAAACCAATTCCTATTAAACTCAACACACTAATAAAACCTCACACATCGTGTGTTAAACCAAAACCTTCACAAACACGTGGAGAAGTGTCTACACTGACACAAAACTCCGAAACTTCCACAAGAGCCACAGGGTTTGAACCTATGCAATCCAGAGAAACCCTGTCCGACAAGCCAAAGGGTTTGAACCTTTACCAACCTGTGGAAATAACACAGAAGAGTGAGCACTAATCAAGCCAAAGGGTTTGAAGCTCTGCCACCTGTAATGCCTCGCATCACACAAATGCCCTCAAGAACTCAAAAGGGTGACCTTCAAGACACCATACTCTTATTCTCTCACAGAGCACAATTCAAACCAAAACCAGACCCTCTGCACAGAGTGCCATGCAATTTTATTATCTAAGTGCGTGACTCAATTCACACAATAGATATCTGATATGGGTTGTATTCTCTCTTGAAGTTCCAAACTCCTCTAAGTGTTAGAGTGCATGGCTGAAAAGCTTTGCACTATTACACCATGGGCTCGAAACTTCTAGTCTACATCTACACTATGGTATTTATACAATTCTACATCCTACACATTGATACAACTTAATACAGTACTGTTAGAACCTCGGAACATTATCCCTTGCAACGCGCATGCATTGTTATAGCATGCCCAGGGCTGGACACTTGGTCAGAGGTCTATCTCGAGACCAGACTCTGTTTCCTCATGGTTGATACTCCAGTTGCACTGCACTCTATATGTTGGCATGTCACTCATCATTTCCTTGGAGGATACTTGGAGTGACAACCAATCCTATAGGCTGTATCCCATTCTAAAGTTGAGTTTCTAGGTTTCTCTGGTTGGTGGTGGATACCTGCGGTAAGCCTAGGCACTGCTCTCTTTGGCTAAACTGGGTTCTCTTTGAGTTATCTATGCTGAGGCATTATTTGGTACACGCATGTGCGTGCCGCACGATTGGGGCCCTGTGCATCATTGATCACTGTGTCACATAGTTCTCTTGAGATCAGGCATGTCTTTTATTATGGCTGCGGAGCATGTATGCAATCTGTTTTTAGTGCATTCAGTATTGAGTGCTGAGCTCTTGTATTTAGTGGGACCTCAACAAAGTATCCTACTAAGTTAGAGCATGCACTCTACCAATCGTCACTTCAGACTTGCACACATTGTTATACCGTGCACTATGTTGATGTCACTGCTCTCTATGGCTATTTTTATATATGCACATAATGCGCATGGCAGATCAATCCTTCTCATATCATGTCTGTCTCTCATCAATTCATTGGAGCGCGTATCTGATCTACCTCTAGTGTATCCAATATCAAGTACTGAGCTCTCATACTTAGTGTGATCTCAACCAGTATCATTCTAAGTTAGAGCATGCACTCTATTAATTGTCACTTGAGATTGTACTGCATGTGACTCTGTATTGTGCCCCATACATATATTACTGCACTCTGGGTGTTTGACACTGTGCTCTTTCTGTATTTTGGGTTACCTGAGTAACTAACCCTTATACAATGTATGTATTCATACATATCGTAAAATTACATGGGTAGACACGTTGTGAGCATGTCAACATGGTTTTAAGGCAGCAGAGCCAATACAGCATGTTTTGTCGAAGATGAGTTTGGAGAGACCATGTGCCCAAACAGCAATGATGCGAGGTAGGAAGGCATGTGCTGGCATTTGGTCGACAAAGAGCTTTGATGGGGATATGGTAGGCTTGTTCAGTGCAGGGTGAGCATCTAGAGTAAAATTAGAAATTGTTGGAAATTGTAAGGGTAGAACTTATGGGGTGATCGTTTATGATCTTCTCTTGATGAAGATGAAGATGTTACAGGAGCTGGTGACGGATTAACTGGTGGTGCCAGTTGCCCACTCATGTCAGTCCAAGAAAAAACATTGGGAAAGCGGATGTGGCTATGAGTGAATCAATCAAAGGCGTAATATTTATCTGCTGTTGCCCCATGGCCTCTGAAGACAGGCTGAAACTTGGCACGGTGCTGTTCAAGCAAAAGGAGAAATCTTCAGAAGAGCAGACCAATTTTATGTGATAGTTATTTCGAGATTGCACGGAAACTGTGATAGTAATCAGGGAGCATTCAGAGTATCACTGAATTCATCTCGCCATTCTGAAAATTCATCAGGTTCAAAGAGGGAGGGATGGATGCACAGCTTTTTTTGGATGGGAAGGATGTGTTCTTTTCATTTGATGACAGTTGAATATCTTCTTGTTGTAAATTATTTAGGTATCAAAGAAGAAATCTTCCAAGAAAGGGTAAGAGTCGTCTCCCTCTCCTTTGCGCTTTCAAAGCCAAATGAGTTATCCAGGAACATTTTCTCACTGACATCAAGAATTATAGTCATGTTCACGCTATGGTAACTGAGGTTTTTATTCACGGCTGCTATTGGAGACTCAATTTCGAATGCAGAGACTACAGGCACTGACATTGTAGTGTTGTCAACATTCATGGATCTGTTTGTGTCATTGTTCCTTCTTGTGTGCTCTCTCATTTCTCATGACAGTGTCCGAGGTTTGTCTCACTGCTTCTGGCATACTGCCTCTATTCATTCCAAGCCAGACTCCTATGACAAAGATAGGCTCACTTTATACACTACATGCAGCATTGGATTGATTCAACAGATAGTTCGGAATGCCATAATAATTTAAGTATTGGATATACAAGGGGAGTTAATGAATGAAATCTTGTCGATGATGCCCATTGCCAACGGCAGACTCCGCAGAAGAAACCCCACTCAGACTTCAAGGCCAGGATTTTCCTTGGAATGGTCCAATTTGTGACTAAAAGAGCCGGTTTCCTGGATCTCAGAGGGCGAAGTGTTGATATCCTAAAGAAAATGTTCAATGTAGAGTCAAGACGATGATTGGAGCTGCGAACGAACCATTTCTGCGGTATTGTGAGGCGCAAATTGGAGAATGGCAGACTCGGATGTTGAATGGCCATTGTGACCTGTGTTCGGTTTTTGCGTTTGGCGTTTCGGCCGATGATTGAACCTAGCAGACATGAGCTTCAGGCAAGGAACTGAAGAAGACAATGTACATAGCAAGTAAGGAGTTGATGTAGACTTCTCCAATTCGTTAGCTGTTCCACATTGGTAGGTACAATGACTGACGTTTTGGTAGGATGAATACGATACCGAGAAAAATGAGAGATTCCGGCCATGCGATGTACTGCAAAGACTTATGATATTTTTACATGCGGTGAACCTGAGACAGCTACTAACCGATATGAGAGTCAGTAGCGAGCATGTACTGTCGTTGTTACGGTCAGATCACCTCAACAATCAGTCAGAGACATATTCACCTTGTAGCTAACCCTGACACAAGAACAAGTCGCATTAGATTGAGTATGAAGAAAGCGCTGCTAGTAGAAGTAAATTCAGAGATTGAGGGGAAGCCTGGTGGATAGAATAACGTATGTAGATGAGCTCATAGCTGCTCGGATCTTATGCAGGTAATAACACATCATGAGAGCTATTACAAAGTCTGTCACTGTGAATGTAGAGAAAGCAGTGCACATGGACGTCTGTAGCATTCTAGTGAACATCTAAGATAGCCGAGATCACAGATTTGACAGACTTTAATGTTGGAAAGGGCAGAGAAATTTGGTGTTGTAGCACTGTCGAAGTTCAGCTTAGGTGGTATATCAAGCTCTAGATATTTTCTTACATCTCATAAATTATAACTGAATCAATAACATCGTCGAAAACCGAACAAGTGAGAAGAGGATGGCCTACATATTCCGGAAGCTGAAAGAAACCGGGTATGATCAGGATTAACGTCGAAACAGACAAGGTGGTTCATTACCAAGCGATGCTGTCATGGCAAGAAACTGGTGTACAGTAAGTAAGGGCAGGAGATTTTGTTATTCAGCAGTCGCAGCTTACCATAAACCACGGAAGTATTTTATGAAAATGGTGCCCAACTGAGATTACGCTGAGCTTGCTATCAACAGCAACAACAAAAATACCGACGCTTGCACAGTCGAATGGCATATAATCTATGAATCGTTATGACGTTTCTCCCAAATAATACGTGGCTCGTACCCTGGAACATATACGATTATCACCACCTTCGACGGATACGGATGAGATTACTAAAGAGATATATATGACTTTGGGAGTTCATACTTACATTTATCATTAACTGTGCCTGAACATATGAACGAGATTTAGCAAAATTTAGGTCAGAACTACACCCACAATCACCTTAAAGCTCCTGTGCTGTATGTTGAATGAAAAATACTGAATGTCCTTGAATACCTACCAAACATCATGTACTAGAGCACCGGACAGGTCTCCAAACATTTCAATGAGATAGAAGTATAAGGTGTGGGTACTTAAAATGACATGGAGCGTGTCGAGGACCCTGGGAAATTTTGCTTTGAGAAGGTACCACGGTCAATAAGGATTGTCGGACGGACCAAAGTAGTGCGACCTATCCCACAAGGTTGAGCGAAATTTTTACTGTGCAAGAATTTCGACCTACTGAACATCGGTAGAGCCACCAGTCTTTGGGGTACCTCTTGTAGTACATGACACTTTGTAGATTCGTTATTCCGAATAACCTAACAAAAGGTGAATGCCATTCTGCGAGGAAGGGGGACCACTTACATGGCAGCTATGATAGAACCAATATAGAGAGCACCGAGAGTCTCCCCAATAGATGGGGCAGCGGTCGAGGATAGCGAGTTCATCAGAGTGAGGAAGAAAGGATGGTCTTGAAAGTTTCCTTAACTTATATATACATAGACGAAATTATCATGGAAGTAAGAACAATGACAGATGATCAACTCAGGTACTACGATGAACTCACTCCAGACTTGATATTTTAGCGGTGTGATACGAGGCGGAGCCTGATGCTCATGCCTCCTGGAAGACTCTCCAAAGCAGTTACAATATACAAATAAGAAACAACCACCTCACAATTTCGCCTGGATTGATGGAAGTACACAGCTGTGAGAATCCACTTGGAGTATGAGAATGGCTGACGGGACGCGATGGCGAAGGAGATCCATACCTGAGAGTGTTACACACAAACTACATCAATGCTTTCTCATTGTGGGAGATGATTCACAGGTTCTAAAGATATCGATCAATTCAAACAGATTCCGATAGCAGCTGGTACTCGATTCTCCCTTGGGAGGTGATTCGATCGGCGACTGAGTTTCAAAGTGTCTGGCAATGTAGCCTCAACTGAAGCATATTCGGAGCTGTTGCCAGTCGGATTCGCCCTTTGATGGGTTGCCATCAATATTGCATTTCACTTACTGAGACTTGTGGGAAAGCCTGGTGACTGAGTGACAATGACATACTTAAGTATCTTCTGAACATGCGGTCAGGTCTGGTATGGCTGTACCATATCCATTGCCAAGCCAAGGCATCCGGATTATGAAGTATTGGTAACCTCAGCTAGAAGATAGATCATAGGGTTTGAAGTTACTAGTCACGGCCCGCCCAATTCCCATTGCGTGGCGACCTCCTGTCTGAAACTTGGGCATAAATTCCAAACCAAGCAAGAAATAGCCAGGGGAAGCTCACATTCCGTCTCGTCCCAGTACATGTCGAGCGAAAATGCCTTCCTGTTTGAATTTCTGTCGTGAAACTGCAAGATAACCGGTTTACATACCGATAATCATATTGGGATTATGTCCATTATTTGTGAAGAATGTTGTTGTGCAGGGGCATTGCGGTCCTCCATTACATTCGAATGGGGCTCTGGCATTTCTCAGTTCGGATAATGAACTTTTGTCGCTTACCCATGATGATGAAGCTCATGGCGTAGAACGTAGCTTATGTCAAATATTCGTTAAACTGCTATACCTGCCAACTGTTCTCTTTCAAGGAGAAGCTGCATATGTCGTCATATGCCGGGAGCGACACCATTCTCTGCAAACTCTATAATCTCAGCCCGTGTTCAGACAGGAGCTTATGACTTTCGGATGCAAAGTAAGCATAATGGAGTCGCCTGCGCTGTGGTCAATCCCCGTGTTTAGTTCCTCAGTGGTCAGCACTCGAACATAACTAATAGGGCTGGAAGTTATCGAAAAGGTTAATACATCGTAATTTTCAATGCAGCTTTCGCTGACGTTCCACCATACTATGTCCTATAGTACCTATCGAACCGTTTCCCTGCTATGTCACATGTGAAAAGTGACGACTCTGATGATGAGACCGACCGCCTGTGTACCTATCTACTATAGGTTTGTAGAGGATAATACGCGATCGTCTGAGGCAAGCTGAAAAGTCATATTCAATTTAAGCATGTTTTTGTTTCCAACACTGCAATTTTGGATCTGAATCGAGTTTTGTACGCCTACCTGTTCTTATCACTGATAACAGCTTTAATCGAGGGAGAACTAGCCTCGCCGTTGTCTAACATACTCAGAAGTACCGTTACTTAGACTATACTGTCAGAGAATGAGAATACACAGGACAACATAATGCTTGCGAGAGGTGGGTGGGGCATGAACTGTGACTGGGTCGCTGCTACCAGTAAGCAAAGCAACACAGAGCTTGATGTAGCGAACTACGGAAGAAAGGTGTGACCATTTGGGAAGATCTTGATTAGTTTGTTTTAGGACAGACGGAAAATCAAAAGAGACTGTGTCGTTTCGGATGCACTAAGAGATATTTTTTAGTCAGAGGGCGAGCCAGAGTGCATGATGCAGTTTGGGTGCGGTCTAGTGCAATATCGTAAATTGTCCTCGGAATCCGGAAAGCTGAACTAGACGCAAATTTGATATTTTTTCCTCGTTGCGATGTGTATCAATACCAGCCACAGTGACAATGATTCCTTTGGAAGCATGCGGAGATGAGCTATTTTATGTTCCTATATCGCGCTCTTGATATTTCCTGCTGCGACTTCCTTGACATCCAACCAGGTCGGTCCATCTTCCTAGGTTTTTGTTGACTTTTTGAACTATACCCAGTCAGAGTATCGGCCCGTGATCGAACTCTCAAACTTGTTGTCTGCCCTTTGTGGTTTCTCTTGAGTCTCGGTTGGCCAGGGTATGTCCACATATCAGACCGTTCATGACTTTCTTGTTTATGGACACAGAATCTGGGATTTTGGAGCACCTCTTTCAATTGGGTTCACAATGACGATTAAGAAGCCATGTGTGACCGATGGCCCTGGTATGCACTTGTTCTGATTGATGTCTTGGAGTTTAATCTAGGATAAATCCTACGATGTACCCTCGGTGATTCCCTCTTTCCCAGCTCCAACCTGCACTCCACTAAGGCTCATCCCATGGAATTTCCATGACAGTGTGGATCATGGTCCCTGCCATACATGTCATGCGGCTTTATTAACCTTCTTCGACTCTGACTTGGTTCAAGCGTCAGATCATATCTCTCTTGGACATTTTCGATGCTGTAAACGTAATCATAACCATTGGGGGCGTGTCTCGGAAAGACGTCCATCGACTCGGTCACCTCGGAAATCTAAACTTGGTCTTGCGAAGTCACTCAAGACCAGCGGGTAACGGTAGTTGCGACTTGGTATGTCGTTTTAGAAGACGTTGTTGGACACTGTAAACTTCTCTGACCTCATACAGCAGTGGGTCCTAGATCAACGTATATTCAGTCAATGACAAAGACTTATGACTTTCACGGTATGAAACTGGCCTGATTCGCTGTCCCTTGTTGCTGGGGAACCGGCCGGAAATCCGGAATCTGTGCCGTCTCTTGATCATCAACCGTCACGCGTCCAAACTACCAGCACCGACGAGGACCTTAATCTCCACCAAGAGGATCTGCGGCAAGATTGATGCATACAGTTCAGCCATGGGATTGTATGCATGTATTCTCCGTTTTTGATATCTTATACACCTATCGCGTACTTTTATGCAGCGAAGAAAATCTAGCAGCAATATGGATTCTTTGCTTTTGAGGTGGCTCTTGAGTCTCTGGCCTGCTTTCTTGTTACGATGAGTCCTGCGCATTACACGTGGTGACTTGTATGTGCTACTGTGAATGACCTACGTATGTGTGGTTTATCTGTCTTTGGTGACTGTTCTTAGTCACGCACAGGCCAGATACTTTTCACATAGGCACAGAAGATTCCCCGAATTTGTTCGAGTTTTGGGCCTTGAGCATCAGATCGTACCAATCAATTGCCATGGTCTGTACTCGTTGAAACCCGTATTCGATGTTCCGAACGATACGATATCCAGATAGAACTCCACGACGTACCCTTTACCTCTTGGATATGACACTTTCTCCTAGCCAAATCACATTCAATTATGATGTGAGATTCTCGTCAGATCCTTGACGGTGAACTGACACTGACACCGACAATGATTCTCACTAAGATGCTGCCAGCGAACCATTTAGCAATGGCTTGTTACGTGTGTCTGCACTGACCAGATCGTACGCGTGTCTTCACCTATTTCTACGCCTTTCTGAGTCTGGTTATATACAGCCTCGAAGCCTTTGAGCAAGCCGCTCACTGTATAGAGATGCCAAATGGTCGGTTTTCCAGCTCGAGGCCCCTGGATGAGTCTAGTTTTCACATATTCTTGTAATCTCAAAGATTTATCGACTGTTCGTAGCAAGCTTCTTCTGCGTCATCAGTCTCTCACTTTGGTGTCATTGCGCCAAGTGCGTGGTTGTACTTTGTTTTCAGGCGCCTGCTCTTACCTAGGCACACATTTGATCATTCCCTATCACGCTTGGAGGCATTGACTCATAGATGTTTCTGACGTTCATTCGAATTTGGGGACCAAAGAACGATTGAGGCCCCCGATGGTACGGACTAACGTGGTGTATAGTTTTCCTCGCTTGTCTATTGGATGTTCTCAAAGATATCTACGTTGAACCCTCCCGCCGATCGGCGCTGGGTATATTTCTCTGAGAAGGTCGTAATGGACTCCCACTCCGGTCCATCCCTTCGAGAGTTGTTGGCGATCATTATTCGAGTTCGACTCGCTAGATTAGTCTCAGCGCAGATGATACTGGTATCTTTTTAGCCACTATCAAAAGGTGACACTAGGCTGATGCTCTAAGTAACATGGTACCACCTCCGTTCGATAGAATCAATGACTGCCAGGTTATGTCGCCACATTATCGCTCCTCGCATCGCTTGGAGAGGCGACTGGACTGACACTGTTCTTTCTACCTTTTGCGATGACAATAGCGAGACACTTGTATTTATTCTCCTCCTCATCCTTTCATACTTCCCACATTGCCGGATGATTGTTTGGTATCTTTTCCTACCATTCGTGGATTGTCGCTACGATGCAAAATGTAAGCTCATTTTCTCCTCGGTGCTCTCTTCTCTTTGATGAGAAACCTCAGTGTTGTTGCATATTTTTGGACTATGCCCTTGCTACGTGCGAACTAATAATATCTGTAGGGGACTTGCTGGTCATGGAATGGTTCATGAATAGGGAATATTCCCGGATTCCGATTTGCTGGGTCAACTATCTTCTTGCAAGGAAAAGTGCCAAAGCCCAAAATATGTCAACAATGTATTCATCTCTCCTTCGCGTAAGCCTTCGAAGACTAACACATATTCCAGAGTTCAAACACCCCTCGAAATGGTTACACTAACCTCCACTTTGGTCGACTTCAGTGCCCGTGAAGCAAACATGCTGACAAATGTCCCATGAATGCATTTAACGGAGTTCAAGTCCTGATTCTGACTGGTGTGTCATGGGAAACTCTCGGAGATTGGAGACTACTGGTGTGTGCCAGTACCGTCAACATCTGTCATCTCTTGAAACATGCGTGACCCTAGAACACGAATCTATGGTCTGTTGCACGAGAAGTTTAATATACCGGCTTTGTTTATGTTTTCAGTGACTAGCGCCTGGCACTCCCGGTCGGAAAATATGAGCCGCCAGAAGATGATAGCGGTCAGCATTTTGCAGATAAGCGTGTCTACGTTTACTACCATGCGAAACACCGGCTGTTCAACCTCGCCTGAAACAGATAGCTCCACTGACGTGTTCACATGGGCTGTATGATAACACAACGTTGCAAGCCTTCTCTGAAACATCTTTCTGTCAGTTTGCCATCTCATATCGAGGTCCCGAGTTGACAATCTTACATAGCGTAGAATGTAGCTCTCAGGATAAAGAAGAAAAGGGGTATTTTTCGATGGATTTTGGTCATTTAGAATGTTTGGTACTGATAATCTGTCGTATTTGTACTCGCTTGCGATCATGCATACACAGATAATCTGCTTTACAGAATGGAAAGACAATTGCAACAAATATTTTTGAATCATTTCATTAACGGTGACCGGACGATGGTGGGTTGTAACAGGAGTATTTCCGTCAGTCCCATATATCTCTTGTGAAAGGAAGAGCATACAAACTCCCACGCAAATCCTGCTCATGGATGTGACTATCGCATTTTAATTTATACGGATATTGAGCGTCGATAAACACCTGACCGATAGGAATTTTGCTGGTGTGTTGCGGAAGATACTGTATAGCGACCATTCATTCATCTAAAGTGTGGTGTCAAGATCAATTGGGATGGACTAAGGAAACATGAAATCTACTCAACCATCTTCAGAATCCGAGATAGACATGCTTTCCTCCGATGAGTACTCGTCCGAATCATACAGATTTAAGCAAAGCATCAATCCATGAACCTCCAACCTCTTTAGTCTCTCGAAACCAGAACCATTGTCGTCCATGAATGGCATGTGAAATCCTCTCCTTTTGACGTTGATATCGACAATGTTAAGTATCCGAGGACAGATAGCACACCGCGACGCAACCATCCCCACAAAATCATTGTTCAGAAAATCCACAGTGTCAGATTCGACGTCGGAAATGGAGAGCGTCAGAACCTCCAAACGGGGAAGAAGCATGTGATGGATATCATCTCCAACACAGACAGTCCTTGACATATCGAGAAAAAGAGACTTCATAGCCACATCTGATTCCTTTGGGGTTGTGGTCCAAGAAAAGTGGAGTGTGTGTAGCCGTGGGGATAATCGGAGTATGGGAAGCAGGTTATCGTCCATTACTGCACCGTCAAAGTTGAGAACAGTCAGCGAACATTCAGAGCGAAGGACCAAATTATAAATGCGAGAAAGTGTGTCCCTGGGGCAGTCGAAGAGAGCGCTCCATATCGTGCGTGATGACGCAGTCACCCTTAACAAACCTGGGACCGTCAGGCTATCAATCAATGGTCCCAGCGATGTCGAGAGCACCCGAAGCGATTGATGTACAATTTGAGGATGATTTGCGCCAGGTGACTCCATTATGGTACTATTGTAGTGATGGTAGGAAAACGATTCGAGATCGGGTGCCGAAGCGATGATATTCCGGCAGTCTCCAACTGTATTGTGACCCGGAAGGGGCCTCGCGTCGGAAAAATAGGACAGATTCGCCTTAGGGAATGGAATGTCGGCTTCAGCATGCATGCCCACCAAGCTCAAGACCTTCAACTTGCGGGCGATTTTGAATGCATCCATAGTTCCAGGCATGGCATCAGGTATACACATTAAGTGTACTTTCTCAAGACGGTCAGCTTTTCCCCGAATGTGAGAGAGGCGAGGTACGTAAAACGGATCAAGTTTGAGTTCCACGTTTCCACAACGCTTGGAGTGCTTTAGGAGAAGATCAAAGCAGTGAGTGACTTCTTGAGGCTCCACAATCTCGTTGGAGTCTTCCGTTCCATGCAGATAAGATACAAAGAAGAAATCGAGATGGTGGTTCCGGCCATGCTCCAGGACCTGATTGAGAAGAGGGACCATGCCCTTCGTAGGAGCAGCGACCGTTATATCCTCTGGATTGAGCGGACAAGCAATCTTCAACGTCGACCAGATTTCAGGACAGAAAAACTGAACAGCATTCCTCCATGATCTGCATACCTGGCCAAGATACCACGGTCCTTCGCTGGTCTTGAACACGTTGAATCCATGGACATAATGTGATGGGCAGTCGTCCGTGCTATTGTGCAGTTCCATGGGTATCCAATGAAAGATCTCCGCAAGGATCTCTGTGCATAAGCGACGGATGGGGGATAAGGCCGCACGGTTATCGCAGCTAATGTCTTTGAGCCGTGCCATCTTCATCTCCAAGGATGCAGCTGCCTTTCGAAGCAGGTCCACTTCATTTTGTATCTCGCTGATTGGACCGTCAAGGTCCGCAATAGAAGCTTTCAACTAAGTGGCTTGGAAGGTGGTCAGCGCGTCATTGCTGGATACTACGACCTTGCTGAGCTCAGGAGAAAGACAGTATGTCGATATCTCATCATATCTGGACAGCAGGTTACCGAGGAAAGCGTAAGTAGACTGATCGCGTGATGACATGTTGAGACTACGAAGTTGTCGGTTAGTGGATGGGTCACGGCAGGGGAAGATGTGAAACGTCTTACATATGATTCGGGTAGGAGATTTTGATGTTCATTGCACTAACGAAAGGCTTATGAGGTCTGCCCACAACAATGTATACCGGATGGGAAACAAAGCAGAAGTACAATGCAACGGCGATGAGAGTAAAAATAGAATGAATAGACCCTGGCCAGCACATTCCAAATTTGAAATGGTCCCGCTCGTTCTGCAAGGGCGTCAAGACCATCCAGTATAGAATTACAAACAATTCTTATATGGGCTACGTTATGCTTGTCGCCATGGTTAGACTCAAAAGCTGTGCATATCTCTTAGTACAGAGACTGGCAGGTAAATTGTAATCCATACAAGTAAGGATGGTTTTTGGCATAGCCACTGTGACGGACATCTGCGGTAAGATCAATGATGTCACCTGTCCCCAGCAGACTGATATATCAATCACTGTGGGATAGCGTTAATCATAATATATTAAAGGCCTGATCCTGTAGTGACTGATTGATATATCAGCTGCAGTGGGGTCTAAAATTGGTATTCTTCCCCTCCATGAATTTATCTAGCTGTGCTCATTGTTAGCAATGATACCTAACCATCCTCTGTGCTTCCCTTGACCGACACTTGCCGACTCATCCAAAAACAGCGGTAGGATCATGCCTGGATTGTGTAAGGGATGTGAATTTCCATTCATACATCATTTATTGTATTTTATTTACCAAGGCCTTTTGCTGTTACATGTGTGCTGTTTCAGCTTTTTCACTCCTTACCTATTGATTTTACCTTGATGTTGTCTCTTTGACCTACTTCGTACTCTGGCTAATATATGCCGATCATGCTCTGTTGTTGGGTTGAAGAACCCCCTTGAGGTGAAGTCTTTCCAGATTGTGTTCAGATCGCACCAGGCATGACAATCTCTCAAATTAGTAGCCAGGTACACACATCAGCAACATTTAGTTACTTCCCAGTGTTCTCTGTCTCGATTAGTCTTGCTATTACATGTCTTGATCATTTTGTGCTATGAGGAGCATAACAATGTCATTTTTCTAAAATATATGAGTGAAATAATCAATTGGCTGCAAAAAGACCATTGAGATCACATGTATCGCCATTTCCACTCAAAATATGGGCAGGCTCACATTAGATCTACCATATGTGCTTCAAATATGGCTCCATATAATAACCTGACTTTTTTCATATATATCACTAATAGTATGTTTTATGTCTTACAAAATACACTGCATGGAGAATTCCATATTCTTGACTGAAATATTGAATTCTATATCTGTATATTTTTTCAAAAATCTTGGCCAAAATATCAAAACATTATTCTTAATAATATTTTAATAATTTTGTATATTAAAGAAATATTGAAAAATTCCCAAATATTGAAAGAATATTAAAAATATTATTTCAATATGTTTCTGCAATGTATGAAATTAATATACAGTTATACTTTTAAATATTTCAGCCAAGAATATTGAACTTTCCATGCAGTGATAGGATTAGCAGCCTAATGTCATTTTATAAAACATACAAATGAAAGATAAGGTACATGTGGTAGTGCCCTGTTTCCTGGCTTCACTCGGCTGCCAACGTGCACATCATCTCTTGTGTTCTTCCCTCTCCTCATGATGAGAGGGAATAGCTGTTTACATATCTGTCTTCCCATGAGTAGGATTGAACATGGGTGTGATGGACTGTAAGGTGACTGTGACAAACTTGGCCATATTGCAATGATGACATCACCATGTGAGCACAAAACTATTGCTCTACGAGAGAGCTGTTTTGACCTATTTTACCTCAAATTTTATATTACTTGACTCTATAAGACTGCACCATTCAGTATAGCTAGTTTATTCCACCCAAAACCACCTCCAGAATTTTTGTTAGACAAAAACACTATAACAGCAAGCATTTGTAAGCCTGCCCACTGATGCACTTATATATGGATGAAACTGCTTCTGCATTTAGTCCTATTTTGATTACAGTTTCCTATATATACTCACATAGGAGAACAGCTTCCCTCTCTTCTCTTCTCTCCTTTTTCCCTCTTGCATACATATCTTACATTGCTCTCACAAATATACATTGTTCCCTGTAATTCCAGTTGTTATTGTGAGACTCTCATCCTTAGTGTTTCCTGTCCATGACAGGTTTCCACTTTTTTAATGGTTTATCACTACAGGGGTTGTACCACCACCTAGCCCTCTATAATGCTGAGTTAATGCTAAGGCGGTGGTTTTTTTTGTAGGGGTATGATGGCACATGTTTTTGTGAATAAAAATTATCTTTTCTCACCATATCCACAAGTGTTTTAAGCACTGTTCTTAGCCTGAGTTTACATAAAAATAATTCAACTTAACCAATTTGGCTAGATGACAAACTAGCTGTGAGGAATATTAAAAAATACTTATCTAAATTTCAGCGAGGTTGAGCTGATAAATCAAAATACTAACTCACAGCCTTGCTGAGCAGCTAGTCTTGGCTATCTTTAAAAATTCAATAGAATGTATCCTCTCCATGGATTCTTAGTAAATGTAGGGTATATTTTATCTTCTCCCATCATGTACTCAAGGTTGATCTTGTGCTAAAGGCTGAAGAATGAAGAAATCAACTTAGGGTTTTCAAGTGATGGAAGGGGTGACAAATTTTTGTCACATGTCAGCATTTACGCAGTAAGAATGTTGTGAGGAAATTATAAACATAATCGGTCCAGAAATGGTAATATAGTCATGAGTAATGACACAATTTTAATACTCATGACTATATTGCCATTTCTGGACCGATTATGTTTATAATTTCCTCACAACATTCTTACTGCGTAAATGCTGACATGTGACAAAAATTTGTCACCCCTTCCATCACTTGAAAACCCTAAGTTGATTTCTTCATTCTTCAGCCTTTAGCACAAGATCAACCTTGAGTACATGATGGGAGAAGATAAAATATACCCTACATTTACTAAGAATCCATGGAGAGGATACATTCTATTGAATTTTTAAAGATAGCCAAGACTAGCTGCTCAGCAAGGCTGTGAGTTAGTATTTTGATTTATCAGCTCAACCTCGCTGAAATTTAGATAAGTATTTTTTAATATTCCTCACAGCTAGTTTGTCATCTAGCCAAATTGGTTAAGTTGAATTATTTTTATGTAAACTCAGGCTAAGAACAGTGCTTAAAACACTTGTGGATATGGTGAGAAAAGATAATTTTTATTCACAAAAACATGTGCCATCATACCCCTACAAAAAAAACCACCGCCTTAGCATTAACTCAGCATTATAGAGGGCTAGGTGGTGGTACAACCCCCGTAGTGTATGATGCTCATCATCCTCAACAACAAGTGACATGTTTCTGTGCCACCATAGATGGTGACTAGAACATGTTATAGAGAATGGGGTGAATTGCTATAAGGCAAGCCACTCTAATATCTCTCTTGACATCTGAGTATATATATACTCAGCACCTATCATGTATATACTCAGTCCTTCATGACTTTAAACACTCCAATGCAAGCCACTCTCATTGTCTGCCATGACATCTCTCACTCCATCATGAGCTTTATTATTGTCTCTTGTCTGCTGTGACAAAAACTATGACTGATATTCCTCATTGCAGGAAACTCTCATCTAAATCTATCACCCCCTTACCTAGTAGATGTGTTCCCCCTGTGTCCATGCAACATCATGCTCAACATAACCCTCACACCTCTTTGCTGCCTCCCTCTGCCTCACCTCCTCATTCCCCTTCACCTTCTCACTCTCCTGTCATCATCTCCCCTGATTCCTCTATTGACAACATATCCCTCTTTATAATGTCTGCAAACACAGTACCCACTGCCTGCTGTCAGACCAGGAACCAGGCTGGTAGAAATAATCAAGGATTTAGGCTGATGAAGGTTGCTGAGTAATTATTCAATGCGAAGTAATGGATGGGTAAGCATAGAGAATTATGGGAAGGATATTCATACTCATTGTGAGTCAGGATGACTATCATGAGTCAGAATGACTAGTGAGGATACAGAATGACTATCACAAAGTCAGAGTGACTTGGCTGAGTAAGTAGAATGTAGCTAAAAATAGACTAGAAATCTTGTATATAAAGGCCAAGAAATGAAAAGACAGAAAGTGAATTCCAACCCTCAATATCAGAGTATTAACTTGAGAACCAGGGTGGACAGAGCCCACCAGCACATTTCAGCAGCTCACAAAATCACCATAGATTTTGTGAAGACAGACAAGCAGCAGTCAGTAGCCAACAACCAAACGGTTGGCTCTCCAGTGAAGACAATCTTAAGAATCAGAGACCGAAGTGCAGTGCATGCTCTGATTATTGTACAGGTTCATCTGTTGGACAACCTGGAAGACAACCTCAAGAATCAGAGATCAAAGTGCAGTGCATGCTTTGATTAAATTGCAGTAACATATAGGTCCATCTGTTGGACATCCTGGGAATCAAAACAGATCATAGCATCCATGCTGTTTCCCCCCAAACTCATATTATTGTACTGACATTAATTTGCAGTGTGATAAATTCTAGTCACCCCTAAATTAGCATGACATAATTGGAGCCCACCATGAGGGGGGAAAAGATCACTCTGAAATTGATTCCTCAAAGCTTCAAGACCATTCACATTCAAACTTAATATGATCAGGACTGTTTTGGATGTCGAGAATATTGCATTCAACAGTTATTGAAGAATACAATGGTGTCAGGACCTGAAAGTGCTACTACTAGTGCCCATCAAATACCCAACTATCCCAGGAAGAATGCTGAGCCACATCCCACAATTGATCCATGAGTGTGGCAGCATCATTGAGACACCACTCCCCAGAGTGGATACACCTCAGACTCAGGAGAAGCACTGAGCAGTATACAGTCAGATATGGCAGACATGGAGGAATAGATGGGAGGCTTACCCCAAGCTATCCTGACTGCTTCTCTTCCAAAAAGAGCCCAGCAGCAAACCCCTAAATTGACAATGCCCAATGTCTTCTCTGCATGAGCTAAACAAAGTAATCCAACAATGTTTCAGTCAGTTAACCAGGCGAATATGGCTGACATAGTACACATACCTGTGACCCCATTGATGAGCCTCAGGGCTCTGTATGCTCAGAATTCATGAACTTTGTCATTTCTAAGTGACAACTGACTTAGCACCAGATATAACATTATCTCCAGTGTGCACACGCTAATATAGGACCTTTTTGACACTTCAATGACTGGATATAATGAAGAATATCCATCCCAACTCATTTTGCAGCTCAAATTCTACCACATGCATAGCGCAGTATATGAACAATAGCAATTGTTTGCACTGCATACACTTGCTATAAGCAAAAAGACCGGTTTTATGCAGTCAGAGCTTCGTACTCCCTTGCGCTCTCCTTGAGAAACACTCTAAACTGTGATCAACCAGTTTTAGAATTATCTCTGGCATTGTGCATCGCACCTTAGCTGCACCCCATCATTAGTGGTTGATACTTGCATCTAGCGCATAACACCGGTGTTCGCATCGTACACCACTTCTTTTGTTTTATAGGATTGGATTGTTTTCATCTTTGTACCATAGGAGTTTTATTTGGCTTTATTTTCAACATTGTTTATTGCAGCCCACTTGGGTAGTCTCTGGAAGACTTATAGGAATCAACATTGTCAACATAGGATTGTGTTGGACTCAACACCATTTAGGACCATTATAGGATAGGATAGTCCCTCAAGAGGACTCATAGGTTTGACATTGACATAGGATAGGAAAGTCTCTGAGTAGACTCAGCTTTTGACATTGACTTCAGTATATTTCATCTCATATAGGATCAGCACTCGTTATCTCTGTGTCCCACCAGATATAAACATATTTTCACACTTTTGCCCACATTAACAGGCATTATTATGATTGCCGCCCAGTACATTGACACTCCACCGGTTATAAACTAACTGCTGAATGCATAATCTTATTTTCACCATTATTTTCATAGGACCTATGTCTAGAGACCTCAACTATTTGTTTCTCCTCTTTCCACCGGACTTGCAGTATTCAGGTCATACCCTCTTCCGTTCAATCTTGTCATTGAGATTATCACCAGCCTACAGCCAACACCTTTTAGTACTCGATCACTTGAGTGCTACTTGCTTGACTGAAAAGTCACAGTATAAACTCATGTCTAGAGGAAGTGATTAGGTTGCATGGAGGTGCCCCAAACAACTCGCACAATACAGTACCTTTATCTCTGGTCTACACTGTCATTAATCATTACTCTCTGAGTTTTGGTTTGTGTAACGATCATGCTGTGGACTCCACGGACCTCATCCATCATCCACTCCACCGGCTCCAAGTCAATCATTGGAATCCGTTGGATTCCGAATCCCGGTTTCTATCTCATATTTCATATTCCTATTTCATTTACTTATTTCACATATTTCATTTATCACACCTAGAACCCATCATGGTAGCGAGTAGGTGTTATATCAGAGTCCACGGAATACTCGACTCCTCTAGATTGTTAGACCCGAATCTCACGTGATCCAAACAAGCATAAACTCAGAGTCATGTACCGGTAGACACCGATGACCTAAGTGAAGCTGTGGTGATGGACTCATTGAGACGCGGCACTAGGTGCTAGTTGTTGAGAGAGTAAGATTGGTATTGATAAACTATAGCTTGAAGCTGAGGTATTACAGCGAGAGTCATGCTACTTATATACTAAAGTCTGTGTGCTAATAATAGGTTCATCGGTAAGTGACAATGAGTGAACAATGAGGGTATGACAAGTAAGTCGAGTGGTAACGTCATGATAGAAGCGAGCCATAGTGAGAGAACAGTAGTCGATGGTTATAGTCATGGGGTTGGTGCGGCGAGGTATCGGATATGGATAAGATGGTGGCGATTAGATAGTGAAGATAAGCGCTTGGGCACTTATATGAGGAAAATTGGTAAAAATGTGAATAAATCGTAACATTACCCCCTCATTAAGGCAGTCATCCCGACTGCCATTAGGGTTCTTCTTCAGGGGTGTTGTCTTGGTGTTCGCATACATTTCTCCAATATTCGTCTATAAGTGGTTGCCATTTTGCCTTGGGCTTAATCCAGTATTGGGTCCCGTCTATGGCCTGAGCCTTGTATTTGACGTCGCCGTTGTCTGTGTATCCCTTGTTGAGGATTATGGTGATGGCTTTTTGCTGGCGTTGGGTACGATTTTGGCTCTGTCTATGCGTCCGGCATGCTGGATTCGCTGTTCATATTCCTCGATCGCTTCCTGTGCGTGTTCCATCTGTGTTTCTCGTACCCAAGAGTTGTGTTCCCTCATCCATCCTTTCCATTTGATCAGGTAGTCTGTCGTCGTTCTGGACTTTTGTCCCTTCTTTCCGCATATTCTCCGTGTTCAGGAATCCAGTACTTCATCGATTTCGTATTCTTCTTCATCCTCAATTAGATCCAGAGGAGGGGGTGGTGGTACTTCTTGGTTTGGGAATGCGGGTGGTGTGAATGGAGAGAGTAGTTTCTTGTTGAAGGTGGGGTGAATCTTCCAATGGGGTGGGAGTTTCAACTTGTATGCTGCTGACCCGACTTTGCTGAGGATTAGGAAGGGTCCGACTCGTTTGTCATCCAGCTTCTTCTTTGGCCGAGGAAGGTGGAGATTTCAGGTGTCTAACCAGACTCGATCTCTGATGAAATATCCGCGCATGGGTCTGGTCTTCTTGTTGTATTGTTTTTTCATTACAGCGGCGGCTTCTGTTAGGGCCTTCTGTGTATCCTGGTGGATCTTCATCATTGTGGCAGAGAAGTCTTGAGTGCTGGGATTGTCGAATGGGGTTTTGTGGATCGATTCGGATAGGAGTCGGGGATGCATCCCATGGTTAATGAAGAATGGCGATTTGCCCATTGCTGAGTGGACTCGGTTGTTGTGGGAGAAGGCAGTGAGGGCTAGCCATTCTGCCCAGTCTTCCTGTCAGTAATCTACAAAGATTCAGAGATATTTGATAATCTCCTGGTTGGCTTGTTCTGTCTGGCCGTCGGTCTGTGGGTGGAACACCATGGAGGCATTCGGGGTGATGTCCAGCATTTTGTACAAATCTTTCATGAATTTCGAGACAAATTGGGGGCCTCTGTCTGAGATGACATGCGTTGGCATTCCATGTCATGCATAGACCTGGTCTCTGAGTATTCTTACCCATCCTTCTGATGAGAGTTCGACGTTGCAGGCGATCGGCACAATTTCTTTAGAGAAGCGGTCGATGATGACTAGGAGGGCATCGTGGCCGTTGGATTTGGGGAGTCCAGTGACCATGTCAATGGAGATGTGGGACCAGGGGTCGGTTGGGATAGCATTCGGGTTGAGTGGGGCTGTTAGACCCAGGTCTCACGTGATCCAAACAAGCGTAAACTCTAAGTCATATACCGGTGGACACCGATGACTAGAGTGAAGCTGTAGCGATGGACTCGTAGAGGCATGGCACTAGGTGCTAGTCGTTGAGAGAGTAAGATTGGTATTGATAAACTATAGCTCGAAGCTGAGGTATTACAGCGAGAGTCGTGCTACTTATATACTAAAGTCTATGTGCTAATAATAAGTCCATCGGTAAGCGGCAACGAGTGTACAACGAGTAAATGACAATAAGGCGAACGGTAACCTTGTGGTGGGGGTGAGCCATAGTAAGGGAGCGATAGTCGACCGTTATAGTCGTGGGTTTGGTGCGGCGATATGGTGATAAGAGTGATGAAGATAAGCGCTTGGGCGCTTAGATGAGGAAAATCAGGAAAAAATGAATAAATCGTAACATTGCCCCCTCGTTAAGGCAGTTGTCCCGACTGTCATTAAGGTTTGTCTCCGGGGGTGTTGTGTTGGTGTAAGATTTCCCAGTATTCCGCGTATTTATCGTAGTCTGAGGTTACGATTTTGGCTATTTCTACGCGTCCGGCATGCTGGACACGTTGTTCATAGTCTTCTATCGCTTCTTGTGCATGTTCCATTTCCGTTTCTCGTACCCACGAGTTGTGTTCTCTTGTCCATCCTTTCCACTTGATTAGGTAGTCTGTCATTGTTTTGGATTTTTGTCCCTTCTTCCCTCGTATTCGGCGTGTTCTGGAGTCTAGTACCTCCTCAATTTCGTATTCCTCCTCGTCTTCGATCAGGTCTGGAGGAGGTGGTGGTGGTACCTCTTGGTTGGGGAATGCGGGTGGTATGAAAGGTGAGAGTAATTTCTCGTTGAAGGTTGGATGAATCTTCCAGTGCGGTGGGAGTTTCAGTTTGTATGCTGCTATCCCGACTTTGTTGAGGATTAGGAATGGGCCAACTCGTTTGTCGTCCAATTTTTTCTTCGGTCGTGGTAGGTTGAGGTTGCGCGAGTCCAACCATACTCGTTCTCCGGTATGATATCCGTGTGCCGGTTTGGTCTTTTTGTCATATTGCTTTTTCATTGCGGCGGCGGCTTCGGTGAGGGCTTTTTGTGTTTCTTGGTGAATCTTTATCATCGTGACGGAGAAGTCTTGGGCGCTAGGATTGACGAAGGGGTTTTCTCGAATTGAGTCCGGTAGAAGTCGGGGATGTAGTCCATGGTTGACGAAGAATGGTGATTTGCCGGTTGCTGAATGGATCCTGTTGTTGTGGGAGAAGGCTACTAGTGGTAGCCATTCCGCCCAGTCCTCTTGTCGGTAGTCCGCGAAGATTCGGAGGTATTTGATTACTTCTTGGTTGGCTCGTTCTGTTTGGCCGTCGGTTTGTGGATGGAACGCTGTGGAAGCGTTTTGGGTGATGTCTAGCATCTTGTATAGGTCCTTCATGAATTTCGAGACGAAGTTTGGTCCCCTATCCGAGATTACGTGGGTTGGCATTCCGTGTTTTGCGTATACCTGGTCTCTGAGTATTCTCGCCCATCCTTCTGACGAGAGTTCGACGTTGCAGGCAATTGGTATGATTTCTTTTGAGAAGCGATCCACTACCACGAGGAGGGCGTCGTGTCCATTGGATTCAGGTAGGCCCGTGACCATGTCCACTGAAATGTGGGACCATGGTTCTTTGGGGATTGCGTTCGGGTTGAGTGGTGCGGCCTTCGGTTGGGTGTCGGTCTTTGTTCTCTGGCATGTTTCACATCCTTTGACATATGCTTCAACGTCCCTGCGCAATTTTGGCCACCAATAGGTTCTTTGGACGAGCTCCGTGGTTTTGGCTACTCCGGGGTGTCCGGTGGTGATGTGGTCATGGCTCATCGCGATGATGGTTCCTCTGAGTTCTGCATCTTTTGGGATGTAGATTCGTCCGTCGTACATTAGGATATTGGTGTGTTCCCCTTCCGGGCCGTCTTCATAGACTCCTTTGTTGTGAATGAAAGAGTCGTGGACGTTCGCGTCTATGTTTTTGTTTTCCTTGAGTAGGTTGAGGATTTGGGGGCGAAGCTCCTCGTGCGTTGGCATTACCATTGCTCGGAAATGCTCTGGTCCCAAGACAACGACTTCGTCGTTATCATTCTGTCCTTGGTCATGATCCTCTCGGCGGGAGAGTAGGTCCGCTTTCTTGTTGAGGACACCGGGTTTGTGATGGAGGGTGAAGTGATACTCGGCCAATTCAGTAACCCATCGGGCTTGGCGTCGATTGAGTTTCTGGGGCTTCCTGAAATATTGGAGATTTTGATGATCCGTCCAAATCTCCACGTCCTCTGCGGCTCCCATTAGATAGTGTCTCCATTCAGCGAGAGCGAGCATTATGGCGAGGAGTTCCTTGTCGTAGATCTCGTAATTTCGCTCTGTTTCAGTGAGTGCTTTCGACATGAATGCCACTGGTCTCCATTTCCCATCGTGTTCTTGGCTGAGTACTGCGCCGACTGCTCCTTCACTCGCATCTGCTTCTACTCTGAACCTTCCGTTTTGCATTGGGATGGTGAGGAGGACGTCCTCGGACATCTGTTTTTTGATTTGCTGGAAGGCTTGGTTCTGCGCGGCTCCCCAGGTCCAGGGGGCATTTCCGCAGAGTTGGGTCAAGGGTCGGACAATTTTGGAATAATCCCTTATGAACTTTCGATAGAAGTTGGTGAATCCGAGGAACGATTGTAGTGCCTTTTTCTTTGTCGGGGTCGGCCATTCCGCGATTCCTTTTACCTTTACCGGGTCCATTCGGACCGTTCCTCTGCTGATGATCACTCCGAGGTATTCGGTTTCTAGTACCTCGAACTCGCATTTCTCCGCTTTGAGGTATAGCTTGTGTTCTCAGAGACGTTGGAGGACCATCCTGACGAGACGTCGATGTTCGGATAGGTCTTTAGTAAAGATTAGGATGTCGTCGAGGTATATGGTGACTTTTCCGGTTTCAATCAAGTCCTTGAAGATGTCGTTCATCATCCACTGGAATGTGGCGGGAGAGTTGGTAAGTCCGAAGAACATTACCGTGGGCTCAAAGAGTCCGCGATTCGTGCGGAACGCTGCTTTTTCTTCGTCCCCCTCTTTAATACGGACATTATTGTAGCCCCATCGTACGTCCAGCTTAGTAAAGTATTTGGCGCCTTGAAGGCGGTCAATGAGCTCGGTGATGAGCGGGAGCGGATATCGATTCTTGATGGTCATTTCATTGAGCTTTCGATAATCCTGGACGGGGCGTAGGGTTCCATCCTTCTTTTTGACGAAGAAGAAAGGGGAGGCGAATGGAGATTTGGAGGGGCGAATTCGTCCGGATTCGAGGTTTTCGTCAAGGAACCTGTCGAGCTGTTCCTGTTCGTTGCGGTTCAGGGGATATACCTTGCAGTCAAGGGTGGAGGCGGCATTGGGGGTGAGTTCTATCGCGTGGTCCCAGGTCTTTCGTTCTGGGAGTTCGTCGAAGTTTTCTTTAGAGAACAGGTCTCGGAATGAGCGGTAGTGCTCTGGTACTAGCTCTTCGAAGGTTTTTTTTGGCTTTCCTTCATTGGCTTTTGCGGCTAGGTCGTTTGCATGATGGACCGCGTGAATGATGATTTCTTCCTGCATATTGACTGCGAGGATGCTTTCTCCCTCCTCTAATTCTTCATCCCACGCGTCGTCGGGGTCGGAGTCTGGGAGTGGCAGACGATTCTTTTGGCACTGGCATCTTCCGAAGATGAGGGTTCCAGTTTTCCAATTGACTACAGGATTGTGTCGTCTTAGCCAATCATGCCCGAGGTAGACCTCTTTTGTACCGAGGTCGGTTACCGCAAGGTCGATTCGTTCCACATGTCCTCCGATACTCATGCAAAGTTCTACGAATTCCGTGATGTCCCCAGCCTTATTCCGGGTTCCGTCTGCGTTATAGACTGGGATTGGTACGGCAGCCTTCCTGGTATCTAGGTTGTGTTGTCGGACTAGCTTTTGATCGATAGAGCTGCCAGTGCATCCGCTGTCAATTAACGCTTTGACCGAGAGGGCAAGGGTGCCCGTACAAGGTTCTAGTTTGGCGGCGACTGTCAGGTCTTTATTGCGCTTTGTGGTGGCGGCGCGGATGTATCAAATTGGCTTTTGGAGCTCGTATAGGCGGTCCCTTGCCCGTTCTCCCCCTTCTTGGAGTTCCTTTAGTAGTTCTTCAGTGCGTTCAGCCTCCCTCCCTTTATGAATCCAGAGTGCGAGGATGGCGTTCGCCTGATCAGGTGTACGCGCTTCCTGGATCGCTCTCAGGGTCCATTCAATGGAGAAAGGTCGATACCACCTATCGTCGGGGGTTTGCTTCCCTCCTCCCGTTGGAACAGAAGGTGGGGCGTGCCTTTTGGCTTCCCGTACGAGCCATTGTTGGTATGAAGTGTCGTCCTCTTCGTCGGGGACTTCGATTATCGTGGTGCGCGGCGGTCGGGGCGTCTCTCGCCCTGTTCGGCTCTTCGAATCCTTGTGAGCGTTTGAGTGTATAGGGTCGTCACCCTTGTCCTTCTGCCGCTCTTCACTGACTATACAAGCGGGGAATGTTGTGCTCCTGTTTACATCGCAAGTCGAGGGCGCAGCGCTCGCAGGCGCCGTCTGAGGTGCGGGTCGTGATCGTCGCGTGCTTGCCGCATGGTCCGTACCCTCAACTGGTCCCAAGGGCGATGCAGGGCGAGGGCTAGTTCCCCTCACGGTGGCGGTAATGGCGATGCCTCGGGCGTCAGCTCGTCGGTCCTGGGCGCTTACTCGTGTTCTTGAACTCGCGCGCTTGTGGCTTGAGCCGGGCGCCTTTCGGACTGGTCCGGTGGCCACCTTAGCAAGCGGACTTGAGGGACTCTCCATCCCTTGTTCGGCCCCCTTAGCCTTGGTGGGCACTTGAGAGGGCATCTCCTCGTCGTCGGTGAGGAGAGCATATCGATTCGATTCTTTTCTTACTGGTTTCGCGGTGGAAGGTGCTAAAGATGATATATTGGAATGCGCGTATTTATCGGTAACTACAGAGGTATTATAAGTCCGACCACCAGGGAGCGAATGCGTACCAGAAGAATGTCCTTTGGCCAGCCGAGTGGAATCGATCACTCGCTGGCCTCGTCTTTTACCTCCTCAACGCCCGAGGTCGTCTTCTCCTCGGGTTCTTTCTCCAGCTCTTGTAACATTGTACGTAGCTCGGCTTTAGTGAATCTTCCCCTAGCGTCTTGTCGTCGCGGCTTCTTCGGCTTTGGGCATTCCCTGGACAGGTGTCCCTTTTCTCCGCAGTTGAAACACCGCCCTTCCTTCTTGAGGCGGTCTATCTCCATTGCTTGTCCGCGGCCTCCGTACGTTACCCCGGTACTCGTCTTCCTATCTCCTCCTGGGTTGGCGCCGCCTGAGGGCGCAGACGGAGAACCTGTCGCGCCGGTGGGTTTGGTTTGTCCACCGGCAGGGTGATTCTGGGGCTTGTTGTCCCTTCGTGGTTGGTGGCCATATTGGAGTCCGATGGTCTGATCGAAGATCCGTTTCCTGGTGTGGTTTTCATACATCTTCGTTACTCGGGCCTTCCACTGTTGGTAGTTGCCCGGGGTGTTTTCTCCGTCGGCGATAGCGCGGGAGTAAGAGTTTGGGATGCCAATTTCGACCGCTTTGCAGAGAAGTCCTCGGTCGCTTTCGTCTGCGAGGCGCCCGGCGAGCTTTGCTTCCTGTTCTAATTTTTGGAAGTAGTCTTCGGCCGTTCCTTCGGCCATTCGTAGTTCGAACATCGCCTTTTCGTGGACCTGCTCGATGGCGTGGTCTTTGAACCGTGCCGTGAGCATGTCGGTGAACTCCTTCCATGATGGGTATCGGAAGTGTCGGCTTACCGGATCCCAAAGTTCGGGTCGCTTGTGGGTCCACCAGTCTTTTGCTATGCCTTCGAAGTAGGAGGCGGCGAACGTGATCCTCTGGGACTCTTCTTGGAAGAAGGGTAGGAACGTTTCGAAGTAGGCCAGGCAATCTCCGACGAAACGGAGAATGTCGTCGTGATTTCCCGAGAAGCGGCGCGGGGTGTCGATCAGAGTTGGTTTTACTCCGAAATAGGGGGCGTTGGGGAGTCCCAACCCTACTGGGGGGTTGTGCGGTGCGTATGGCCAGTCCGGGTGTCGGGGAATTGAGTACCGATCGTCCCTGTCGTGCACTGGTCGGTGTTCGTTGGGTATTGGTGCCGCGGCTGGTGCGGCTGGTGGTGGTGCAGGGGCGTTATCGGGTGCTCCCGATCTCCCCCGTTCTACTTCCTCTGGTAGGAACCCGTGGCGATTCGCATAGTCGTTGGTTCTGATGATTGCTTCTGTGACTGCTCACCTTGCCGCTGCGAGCTCGTCTCTTCTTTTTGTCATCTCGGCTCTTTGCGCGGCCACTCTCGCGTGTCGCCCTTCTTCTGGCTGTCCGGGTCCAGGCGGTTCTGGGCTGTCCATCTCGTCTCCTGCTGCGCCGAATAGTCGGCTCGTAGTGGGGTACGGGTAGTACCCTTGTTGTCTGGTTCGGGCCGGTGGCGAGTCTGGCATCTGGGTCGGCCATTGTGGCTCTGTGTAGTAAGCGGCGAACGGATTTGATTGCGGGTTTGGTATGTACGTGTTAAAATTAGTTGGCCCCCCGGGCCCGACGCTGCTGGCGATACCTCTCGTTTGCCCAAACATACCGGAGGTATCCATCCTCCCTCCTTCCGACGTGGTGTTCCAATTCGTGAAGTCGGGCGGTGAGCTCATCATCCCTGTCATTGCTCCTGCCCCTCGTACTTCTTCTGTTGATAAGTGGACCCAATTCTGGCGGGTGGAGGGTCCGGTCTGCGTTGGCTCGAAGGAAAAATCCGAGTTCGTCCCCGCTTGTCCCTGGGGGTAGGTGCGCATGGGCAATGGAGAAGGCCATTGGTCCATGATCGAGGGGAACGCGGGCTCTGGCCTCCACGTCTTCTCTTCGAAGAGTCCAGGCCTCGATTCTGATGGGGCCGAGTAGGTCTCGGTCGACTGGCCCGAGTTCTGGCCATAATCTGTCCGGGCTCCACTGGTAGAAGAGCTCATTGTCGATCTGTTCGAGCCATTCGGGCTCGGCGTCCTCGATGGGGACCAGTCGAGCGGGCTCAGGCGCTCGAATTCTGATTGCCTCGGGGTTTCGGGAAGGGGCGAGTATGTCGGGCTCGTAGGGATCGGAGTCGATGTTCTCGGCGGGCCTGTTACCGGCCCTCTCGATCTCTCTTGCAGGAATTCGTACCCTTCTACCAGAGGCGGGTCGTTCCATCCTTGCTGGGCGGGCTGGGATGTAGGCAGGGGGCAGGGTCGGGCTACGGAACCTAGTCCGAAGCTCCCTCCCGTATTCTTCGGCCGCGGAGGACCGCCTTGGCTCTGGCTCTGCCATGGGGGCATCTGAGGGCCCTGGAGTGGGTGTGCGAGTGGGTGCGCGAGTGGGTGCGCATACTGTCCCCTCGCGTAGGGGAAATTCGTCTGAGGAAGCGTCACCACCGGCGTGGGGGGTGCTCCGCCTCCTTGTGTGCTGGGTCTGCGAGTTACGGGGCTCGGTCTCGGGGTAGGCCCCCGGCGGGGTCCTGGTGGGGGAGTCTGTTGGCATGTAGTGGGATGGGGGAACCCTCCTGGTGGGCCTTGGTTCCCCTCCGACGAGGATTCCTCTCCTGTGGAGGTATTCATGGATTTGTTCGTAACGGTCGTAGACCGTGAGGGCGGTGAAAAGGATGAGGAGGAACACGGCCGGGATGGCTATGCCTAGTTCAATGGTTTGTTTCTTTGTTAAGTCGGGGGTCATTGGATGGTTCGTCGTGGCTAGCACTGAGGAACCGTAGGGAAGCTTCGAGCTAACTGTTAGACCCAGGTCTCACGTGATCCAAACAAGCGTAAACTCTAAGTCATATACCGGTGGACACCGATGACTAGAGTGAAGCTGTAGCGATGGACTCGTAGAGGCGTGGCACTAGGTGCTAGTCGTTGAGAGAGTAAGATTGGTATTGATAAACTATAGCTCGAAGCTGAGGTATTACAGCGAGAGTCGTGCTACTTATATACTAAAGTCTATGTGCTAATAATAAGTCCATCGGTAAGCGGCAACGAGTGTACAACGAGTAAATGACAATAAGGCGAACGGTAACCTTGTGGTGGGGGTGAGCCGTAGTAAGGGAGCGATAGTCGACTGTTATAGTCGTGGGTTTGGTGCGGCGATATGGTGATAAGATTGACGAAGATAAGCGCTTGGGCGCTTAGATGAGGAAAATCAGGAAAAAATGAATAAATCGTAACAGGGGCAGCCTTTGGTTGCATGTCCGTTTTTGTTCGTTGGCATGTTGATACGCCGTCTACACATTCACACCTAGATTTTGCGATTTTACAACAATACTATCGTGGATCTATCCGACACTAGTGAGGCTTTAGAGGACTATAGCGGAGGCTTTGAGCTGATAGTCAGATTAGTATGCGACTAGTAAAAACCAGGACTTAGAGACGGCACCCTTGCAGGCCAAGCTCTACCAGCCGGTCACACTAGTATCCTCCCACCTAATGAGCTAAGCAAATAAAGCCACGAGTGGACCAAGGACACGACTAACAAACCAAACCAGAGGCAGAGGACACACTTAGCATGGAGTTCGATCACTAGCGTACCGGTCTTGGCAGAAATGCCTAAGTCAGGATAAACTAGGTATACGGAATCTCGAATAGGACTTAGGAAAAGCATCAGTAATGGATCGACTTTGCTGGAGATTCGACTAGTGTGATACAGATCTCATACGATCGGCACTAGTATAGCCGAGCAGCGGTTTTGATCATGATTGACTACTGTTGCAGGCATGCCCATCAGGCTCGTCATTCAGCCTTGACAACCACAGGCAAATAGCAGTTTTGAGACGTGGGATAGGGCTTCTGTCGGGGCTCCTAGGTCTCACTAGTAAGCATGCAACTGGCTCCAGACCGGCTATTGCATGCTCTTTCACCATTTCTCATGACTAGGCCAGTAAATCTTACCAATAATACTCCCTAGTCAGCTTAATTAGACCCTGATTGTGCCTTATGGATGTAGTATATAAGTAGACAGACAAGTACACGTGCAGGAGGCAAGCCTTCCCCGCGATTGTGACATACTAGTCAGTATTCTAATGCCCCAATTAAAGGATTTTGTGCTTAAACCTCGATGAAGCGACCACTAGTCGTGGACTCACCTTAGTATCAAAGTGAATTGAAGCCCCTTTTTGAATCTACTGTTGTGTCAAGCAAAGACCAGGAGTGTTTCGGAGTTAGTTCAAGCAAGTTCTCAGCAGTCATAGTAGTATTCTTAGGCCAAGAGTGCGGCTAGTCTGCCAAGAGTGTGGCTAGTCAAGTGTTCATTGCTTGTAAGGAGCAGTTACAGGGCCAAGAGAGCCACTAGTCTGAAGCAGTCATTGTCCCAGCAAGCATAGCAGCTCGAATCAAGTCACCTTTCCCCAACCGTGTCTTAAAACCCCCGCTAGTACGAGTGTTACCTTTGTTAGGCTCACTAGTAACAAATAGAAGTCTTTTTGAACAAGTCTACTGGATTATTGAAGTTTGTAGAGTGCTTCTATCGTACTCGAAACACCTGAATTCAATACATTGGTGATAAGTGTAGAGTTTTGAGAGGTTTAGTGTTGGTTGTAGTTCGTTGCAACTCACTAGTCCTTTTGCCACTCGCCGTTACTGAGCACATCAACATTTCGCATCCTTTGACACATGCTTTGACGTCCTTTTGCATCTTGGGCCACCAGTAGGTTCTTTGGACTAGCTCCAGGGTTTTTGCTATTCCAGGATGTCCAGCAGTGATATGGTCATGGCTCATGGCAATGACGGTGCCCCTGAGCTCGGCATCCCTGGGGATGTAGATCTGTCCATCGTAGATCAAGATGTTCGTGTCCTCCCACTTGGGTCCATCTTCATAGACTCCTCGGTCATGGAGGAAGGAGTCATAGATGCTGGGGTCTATGTTTTTGTTCTCATTTAGTAACTTGAGGATCCTGTGATGGAGTTCTTCATGCGTGGGCATGATCATCACCCTGAAGTGTTCTGGACCTAGAACAATGATTTCGTCGTTGTCGTTTTGCCCTTGATCGTGATCCTCTCAGCGAGAGAGTACGTCTGCCTTCTTGTTGAGGGTGCTGGGCTTGTGGTGGAGCATGAAATGGTATTCCGCCAGCTCAGTGACCCATCGGGCTTGTCTGCGGTTGAGCTTCTGCAGCTTTCGGAAGAATTGGAGATTCTGGTGATCCATCCAGATTTCCATGTCTTCCACTGCTCCCATGAGATAGTGCCTCCATTCGGTGAGGGCGAGCATGATTGTGAGAAGCTCCTTGTCATAGATCTCATAATTTTGCTCTGTTTCTGTGAGAGCCTTTGACATAAAGGCCATGGGTCTCCACTTTCCATTTTGTTCCTAGCTTAGTACTGCGCCAATTGCGCTCTCACTGGCGTCCGCTTCTACCCTGAACCTTCCATCCTAAGTCGGGATGGTTAGGAGGACATCCTCTGCCATCTGTTTCTTGATTCATTGGAAGGCCTGGCTTTGTGTGGCTCCCCATGTCCAGGGGGCATTGCTGCAGAGTTGCTTTAGGGGGGACGTACAATTCTGGAATATCCTTCTATGAATTTGCAATAGAAGTTGGTGAACCCCAAGAAGGATTGTAATGCCTTTTTCTTGATCAGGGTCAGCCATTCGGTGATTCCTTTTACCTTGACCGGGTCCATTCAAACGGTTCCTTCACTGATGATTACACCGAGGTATTCTGTTTCTAATACCTCGAACTCACATTTTTCTGCCTTGAGATATAACTTGTGCTCTTGTAGGCGTTGGAGTACCATCTTGATGATACATCGATGTTCTGCTAGGTCTTTGGTGAAGATCAGGATGTCATCGAGATAGATGGTGACCTTCCCGGTCTCAATCAGGTCTTTGAATATGTCATTCATCATCCACTGGAATGATGTGGGCGAGTTGGTGAGGCTGAAGAACATGACTGTGGGTTCAAAGAGTCTGCGGTTTGTGTGGAACACTGCCTTTTCTTTGTCTCCCTCTTTGATGCAGACATTGTTATACCCCCACTGTACATCGAGCTTGGTAAAGTATTTGGTGCCTTGGAGGCGGTTGATGAGCTTGGTAATTAAAGGAAGGGGGTATCGGTTTTTGATTGTCATTTCATTGAGCTTGCGGTAGTCCTGTATGGGACGGAGGATGCCATCCTTCTTTTTGACAAAGAAGAAGGGGGATGCGAAGGGTGACTTGGAAGGATGAATACGTCCCGATTCCAGGTTCTCGTTGAGGAATTTATCGAGCTGTTCCTGCTCGTTGCGGTTCAAGGGGTATACCTTGCAGTCGAGGGTGGAGGCAGCGTTGGGGACGAGTTCTATGGCGTGGTCCCAGGTTTTCTGTTCTGGGAGTTCGTCGAAGTTCTCCTTTGAGAACAGGTCACGGAAGGAGCGGTAGTGCTCGGGTACTAATTCTTCGAAGGTCTTCTTGGTTTTTCCTTCATTGGCCTTTGCAGCTAGGTCGTTTGCATGGTGAATGGCATGGATTAAGATCTCTTCCTGCATGTTAACTGCGAGGATGCTTTCTCCCTCTTCCAACTCTTCATCCCATGTGTCATCGGGGTCTGAGTTGGGGAGGGGTAGGCGGTTCTTTTGGCATTGACACCTACCAAAGATAAAGGTTCCGGTTTTCCAGTTGACAACCAGGTTGTGTCACTTCAGCCAGTCGTGTCCTAGGTAGACCTCTTTTGCTCCAAGGTCCGTGACCACGAGGTCAATTCATTCTACGTGTCCTCTGATGCTCATGCAGAGTTCTATAAACTCCGTGATGTTCCCAGCTTTGTTTTGTGTTCCATCAGCATTGTAGACAGGGATGGGTACTGTGGCCTTTCGGGTGTCTAAGCCATAGGATTGAACTAGTTTCCTGTTGATGGAGCTGCCTGTACATCCACTGTCAATTAGCGCTTTGACTGATAGGGCAGGTGCACCTGAGCAGGGCTCTAGTTTGGCAGTGACTGTCAAGTCTTTACTGCGCTTTGTTGTCATGGCCCAGATATATTGGATTGGCTTCTGAAGTTCATATAGGTGTTCTCAAGCCCTTTCCCCTCCCTTCCTGAGTTCCTCAAGTAATTCCTCGGTGCGTTCGGCCTCTCTCCCTTTATGGATCCACAGGGCGAGGATGGCGTTCGCCTGATCAGGTGTACGCGCTTCTTGGATCACCCTCAGTGTCCATTCGGCGGAGAAGGGTCAGTACCACGTGTTATTGGGGAGAGGCAGGCTTTGAGGCAGTTTCCCCTGCTTCGTTAGAACGGGTGGGGTATGTGCTTTTCTGCCTCTTTGGTGAGCCACCGTCGGTATGAGGTGTCGTCCTCATCGGGTACTTCGACAATGGTGGTATGCGGTGGTTGGGGTGTCTCTCGCCCTCTTCGGCTCTCTTGATCCTTGTGAGCGTTTGAGTGTATAGGGTCGTCACCCTCGTCCTTCTGCCATGCTTTGCTGACTATACAAGTGGGAAGTGTCGGAGTCCCGTTTACATTGCAAGTTGAGGGTGCGGCACTCGTAGGCATCAATAGGGGAGAGCGTCGTGAACGTCGTGCTCCTGTCGCATGATCTGTACCCTCTACTGGTCCTAAGGGCAATGCAGGGCGACTCCTAGTTCCCCTCATGGTGGTGGTAGTGGCGGTGCCTTGGTCGTCAGCTCGTCGGTCCTGGGCACTTACTCATGTCTTTGAACTCACGTGCTTGTGGCTTGAGCCAGGTGCCTTTCAGACTGGTCCGGTGGCCACCTTAGCAAGCGGACTTGAGGGACTCTCTGTCCCTTGTTCGGCCCTCTTGATCCTTGTGGGCATTTGAGAGGGCATCTCCTCGTCGTCGGTGAGGAGAGCATATTGGTTTGATTCCTTTTTTACTGGTTTCGTGGTGGAAGGTGCTAAAGTGGGTATATTCAAATGTGCATGTACATTGGTAACTACAGAAGTACTATAAGTCCGACCACCAGGGAGCGAGTGCATACCAGAAGAATGTCCTTTGGCCAGCCGAGTGGAATTGATCACTCGCTGGCCTCATCTTTTACCTCCTCAATGCCCGAGGTCGTCTTCTCCTTGGGTTCCATTTCTATCTCTGCCAACATTGTCCTAAGTTCAGCTTTAGTGAATCTCCCATGAGAGTCTTGCTTCCATGGTTTTTTCAGCTTTGGACAGTTCCTGGATAAGTGCCCTTTCTCTCCACAGTTGAAGCATTGACCCTCCTTCCTGAGGCGGTCTATCTCCATTGCTTCTCTGTGTCCTCTGTATGTTGTCCCCATGCCAGTCTTCTTGTCTCTGCTGGGGGCACCCTGCGAGGGTGTCGAGGAACTTGTCATGCCAGTGGGTTTGTTGTGTCCACCGGTGGGGTGGTTCTGTCAGCAATCATCTCGTTGTTGGGTATTGCCTCCATATTGGAGTCCAATTGTCTGGTCGAAGATTCGTTTCAGGGTTTGGTTTTCGTACATCCGGACAACGCGGGCCTTCCACTGTTAGTAGCCGTCCGGCATGTTTTCCCCATCTGTGATGGCACGGGAGTAGGACTGGGGTATACTGAGTTGAATGGCCTTGCAGAGGATTCCTCACTTGTTCTCGTCAGAGAGTCGTCCGGTGAGTTTTGCTTCCTGTTCCAGCTGCTGGAAATAGTCTTCTGCCGTTCTGTTGGCCATCTTAAGCTTGAACATCTTTTTCTCGTGGACCTGCTCTATGGCATGGTCCTTGAATTGTGCTTCTATCATTGCGACGAATTCCATCCAGTTGGGGTATCGGAAGTGTCAGCTGATTGGGTCCCAGAGTTTGGGTCTCTTGTGGGTCCACCAATCTTTTGCTGTTCCTTCGAAGTAGGATGCGGCAAATATTATTCTTTGGGATTCTTCCTGGAGGAAGGGTAGGAATGTTTCGAAGTATGTGACATTGTCGCCGATAAAGCGAAGGATGTTGTGATGTTGTCCATGGAAGGGTCTGGGCTTGGCGATTAGTTTCGGTTTGACCCTGAAGTAGGAGGCATTTGGTAGTCCGAGCCCTACCAGTGGGTCATGGGGCATGTAGGGCCAGTCTGGATGTCTCGGGATTGAGTATTGGTCGTCCCGTTCGTGGATATGTTGGTACTCATTTGGTACTGGCAGTGCTGCAGGTGGGTTAGCTGGTGGTGGTGGTGCATCTGACAGGACCCCTGGCCTCCCTCTGTCATCAGGTTCTTCCTCCCTAACGTAGTTGTGGATTTCTGCGTAGTTGTTGGCTTGACGGACCACGGTTGCGAGGACCTGTCTGGCTTGTGTGATTACCTCGTGTCTTCGGACCATCTCCATGGCGGTCACGTGTTGCCGGGCTATTTGTTCAGCTTCATTGATGGGTTGCCCTGGGCCTGCAGGTGGGTTCTGTGGGTTTTGGGCCGCATTCCCCTGGACAAAGAATGCAAAGTCATTGTCGTTGGTTCCCGCTCGTAAATGTACACGGGCGATGGCAAAGGCCATGGGTCCGTGGTTGAGGTGGACGAGGGCTCGGGCCTCAACGTCCTCCCTTCTGAGGGTCCAGGCCTCACCTCTGATGGGGCCGAGTAGGTCTCAGTCGACTGGGGTGAGTTCTGGCCATAGGCAGTCTGGGCTCCAATGGTCAAAGAGCTCGTGGTCAATGAGCTGGAGCCAGATGGGCTTGGGCTCGTTCACAGGGACCATTCGAGCGGGCTCAGGTGGCCGGACCATGATGGTCTCGGGGTGTCTTCCAGCAGCGATTGATCGTGGGTGGAAGATGTCCAGTTCAGAGGAGGAGGAGGAGGAGTCCTCGGGGGGCCAGTTCGTGGGGCCCTCGATCTGTCTTGGGGCCATGTATACCCTTCTATCGGGAAGGGTGGGTCACTCCACCCTTCTTGGGTGGGCTGGGGTGTAGGCTGGGGGCGGGGTTGGGCTATGGAACCTAGTCCGTAACTCCCTGCCGTATTCTTTGGCCACGCTGGATCGCCTTGGGGCCTCGTCTTCCATGCGGGGGTGGGAGGGGCCCGGAGTGGGTGTGCATATTGTCCCCTCGTGAAGGGGGAACTCGTCGGAGGAAGCATCACCACAGGGGTGCGGGGTGCTTCGCCTCCTTGCATGCTGGGTCTGCGAGCAATGGGGCTCATTTTTGGGGTAGGCCCCCGGCGGGGCCCTTGTGGGGGCTGCTGGCTGATAGTGGAAGGGAACCCTCCTGGTGGGTCCTGGCTGGGGCCCGACGAGGATTTCTTGTTCGTGGAAGAACTCATTGATGCAGTCACGGTTTGCGTGGACCGTGAGCGCAGTGAAGAGGACTAGTAGAAACGCAGCCGGGATGGCTATGCTCAGTTCAATGGTCTGGTTTTTGTTCAGGTTGGGGATCATTGATTGGTTCATCATGGCTAGCACTGAGGAACCATAGGGAAGCTTCGAGCTAACTGTTAGGCCCGAATCTCACGTGATCCAAACAAGCGTAAACTCAGAGTCATGTGCCGGTAGACACCGACGACCTAAGTGAAGCTGTGGCGATGGACTCGTTGAGATGCAGCACTAGGTGCTAGTCGTTGAGAGAGTAAGATTGGTATTGATAAACTATAGCTTGAAGCTGAGGTATTACAGCGAGAGTCGTGCTACTTATATACTAAAGTCTGTGTGCTAATAATAGGTTCATCGGTAAGTGACAACAAGTGAACAATGAGGGTATGACAAGTAAGTCGAGTGGTAACATCATGATAGAAGCGAGCCATAGTGAGAGAACGGTAGTCGACGGTTATAGTCGTGGGGTTGGTGCAGTAAGGTATCGGATATGGATAAGATGGTGGTGATTAGATAGTGAAGATAAGTGCTTGGGCACTTATATGAGGAAAATTGGTAAAAATGTGAATAAATCATAACAGATACAGAACATTCCAGATCACGTCACTCTAGCCATACCTACATTATTCCAGACCCCGACCTGTTGGACTCCGCCTTAGTATATAAGCTGTACAATTAGTAGTACATACCTCAGTTTGAATATCAACTTGGTTTAGCCCAATAACTCTCGTCCTCATTCTCTTCAGCCTTCAAGCCATAATCCATTGCTCTACGTCCATGGACTCCGATAGCTGTTGGACTTAACCTTTGATCCTAGAGATCATAATCCCGCAGACTCCATCCATAATCCTTCTTTGGGCTTCAACCCAAGGGTGACATTGCTAATAGCTTCGCCAAGCCCCACGCACTCCATGGATTTGACAGTGTGCATTCCTTTCACTTACTCCTATTGGCATGATCCTAACAGTATATTCGAACTCAAACCCTTGAGTCGAAATTTTTAGGAATGTCTAACACAACCCTTGAACATTCACAAACCCAATCCTCCTCCACGGCTCCACGGCTCCACCCGTAACCCGTCTCTCCATGCACGACATTCCTGCCTCTGCATCAAAAGAGGATCACACCCTCTTTGGCAAGGATTCAGCCTCCACACAACTATCACATAGGGAAACCTACACTCACAGCAGTTTCACCGCCCGCCAATCCGATGTCAACATGACTCCCAATCCGTTCTCTGTGGACTCCGCTAGTATGAATGGATGGGGTGGTTATCGAAGCATCATCCTGGAAACCCCGCACACACAGCCTCTCTTCCCAGTCGAGGAAGAGGGTGACAATGGGGATCCCAGTGACAGTGAGGGTGACATGCTCACAATGTGTCTACACGTGTAATTTTGCGAAATGTATCAATACATGCATTGCATAATGGCTGGGTACTGAGATAATGAATGATACAGATAGAGCGCAGTGCTGTATGCATAGAGCACAGTGTCAAACACACAGAGTGCAATGATATATGTATGGAGCACAATATAGAGTTGCATGCAGTATGGCCTTGGATGACAATTGGTAGAGTGCATGCTCTAACTTAGAATGATACTTCATTGAGGTCACACTAAGTACAAGAGCTCAGCACTTGATACTGAATGCACCAGGAGCAGACTGCATATGCACCCTAATGCATTACTGAAAGACATGCATGAGAACTACGTGACACAATGATCTATGATGCACAGGGCCTGATCATGTGGCACGTGCGCATGTGTCCCAAATAATGCCTGAGTATAGATAACTCTGAGAGAACCCAGTTTGGCCAAAGAGCGCGGTGTCTAGGCTTACCACGGGTATCCCCCACCAACCAGAGAAACCTAGAAACTCAACTTTAGAATAGGATACAGCCTATATGATTGGTTGTCAGTCCAGGTCTACTCCGAGGAAATGACGAGTGACATGCCAACGCAAAGAGTGCAGTGCAACTGGAGTATCAACCATGAGGAAACAGAGTCTGGTCTCGAGATAGACCTCTGACCAAGTGTCCAGCCCTGGGCATGCTATAACAACGTGCACGCATTGCAAGGGATAATGTTCTGAGGTTCTAACAGTACTGTATTAAGTTGTATCGACATGTATGATGTAGAATTGTATAAATACTGTAGTGTAGATGTAAAGTATAAGTTTTGAGCCCACGGTGTAATAGTGCAAAGCTTTTCAGCCACGCGCTCTAGCACTTAGAGTAGCTAGTAACTTCGAGAGAGAATACAACCCATATCAGATATCTATTGTGTGAATTAAGTCGCATGCTTAGATAACAAATAGTGCAGCACTCCGTGCAGAGAGTCTGGTTTTGGTTTGACTTGCGCTCTGTGAGAGAATAAGAGTATGGTGTCTTGAAGGTCACCCTTTTGAGTTCTTGAGGGCATTTGTGTGATGCGAGGCATTACAGGTGGCAGAGCTTCAAACCCTTTGGCTTGATTAGTGCTCACTCTTCTGTGTTATTTCCACAGGTTGGCAAAGGTTCAAACCCTTTGGCTTGTTGGATGGGGTTTCTCTGGATTGCATAGGTTCAAACCCTGTGAATCTATGATCAGTTGGAAGCTCAAGCATGTAGGTTCAAACCCTGTGGCTCTTGTGGAAATTTCGGAGTTTTGTGTCAGTGTAGACACTTCTCCACATGTTTGCGAAGGTGTTGGTTTAGCATGCAATGCGCGAGGTTTATTAGTGTGTTGAGTTTAATAGGAATTGGTTTCTGCTTTGAGCGCAGTTGTTTAAATGGTGTTTAGGGTGTTATTGATTGTGTGCAGTGGTTATTAGAGTCCCGAGCGACTGCTAGAAACTTGTGGAGACGATTGACGAAGTTGTATTGTGTTATACACCCTTGCCTTGAGGCCCGGTGATGGAAGTTGCACCCTCTTGTTCTTGAGAAAAGCCTTTGGGCTTAGAGAAGTCTAGATATTATACAAGCACTATTGCTGTGCATGTACCTTAGAGATATTGAGAAATTAATTGTATTGGTTTGCTACTTTCATTGCATTAGAATCCCCCCATGAACTTGAGCGTGTTTGTGTGTGTAGTGTTGGGTGTGGGTGTGATCAGTGTCTTCACCGCTGTTGCATTTCTAGCTCTGTGCACTCGGACAGCTCTTCAATGGTGAACCTGACTCCCCTAGCAATCACAATCACAACCTGTGCAATCCACGGTGCCCTGGTCCACCAAATCCAGGTGGCCCTGGGGGTCCTGGGGGTCCCGGCAGACCAGGCGGTAACCCTCCTAACCCTCCCAATCCTGATCCTAATGACGAGAACCACCTCATGATTGAATTCATGAACCTCCTCCGCCGCCTTACCTGCCAAGTCAACAACCCGCCTCAGCAGATTGTCCGTACCAAAGTCAAGGTACCAGACACCTTCAACAGAGTGGGCCCATGGAAGCTCAAGGCATTCATCGTCTCCCTGCAGTTGAACTTCAATGACAGGCCCAACATATTTGCCACGGACACTGCCAAAGTCAACTATGCCATCTCCTTCCTCTCCGGTGTTGCCCTCGACTGGTTCAAACTGGATATCCTCCACCCCAATCAAGCCAATCCTCCTGCTTGGGCATATTCCTACACTGCCTTCATTTCAGAGCTCCATACCAATTTTGGTCTGTTTGATGCCATTGGAGATGCTGAAGATGAACTCAAAAATCTTCGGATGCATGACGGAGATAAGATCATGAAGTACATAGTGAGCTTCAACCAACACACCGCCATCATTGGTTACAGCAATGACTCCCTCCGTCATGCCTTTTACCGCAGGCTTTGCTCACAGATCAAGGATGACATGGCTCACCATGGAAAACCCAACAACCTCCACAACATGCATACCCTCGCCCAAGAGCTTGACACTCGCTACTGGACTAGGAAAGCTGAAGTCTCCAGGGAAAACCATGACCGGCCCTCCACCTCCTCCACCTTCAAACCTAAGGGTTCAGGTTCTAACTCGAGCTCTTCCAACAACTCCATGTCCCTGAAATCCTATGGTTCCACCACGGGTTCTTCATCCACCTCTTCTTCCTCCAGCTCCATGGGTGCCTCCAAGAAGCCCTACGCTGACAAGCTAGGCAAGGATGGTAAGCTCACACCCGAGGAAAAGGAACGCTGCCGCAAGAATGACCTCTGCATGTTCTGTGGCAACAAACACAAGACTGAGGACTGCAACAAGTGAAAATCTGTGGCTTCCGTGTGTGGACATGCAGCTGAGGTCTCTCACCCTACTCCCACCTCTGTCAATTCGGCTCCTTTGGAGTCGGAAAAATAGAGAGCAACCCTGCTTCCTCTGTGCAAGGACAGGGTTGCATTGACTGTCATTGCATTTCAGAGATCATAACCCTCAATGCCGCCGCTCTTTCCAACCATTCACTTACCATATCCCTATCCAGTGAAGTCAGCTCCGGATTGGAGTCTGACGGATCTCCTATATCCACAATCCTACATTTTCTTGCTCTAGTCGATTCTGGTTCCAGCCATTGCTTCAGTGACTCGAAGTACATTAACGATCACAACATCCCTCCCAACTCCGTTCCTCCTGCACAACTTTGGCTTCTCGACGGCTCCGCCGGATCTCACATCTCACAATCTGTTACTCTCTCCATACGATTCCCGTTGGGAGATACCATTCCTATTGACTTCTATGTCACACGTCTTGATTCATCTTGTAACCTCGTTCTGGGATACAACTGGCTCTCCTGCTACAATCCATTGATTGACTGGGCAAAGCACAGTATCACTTTCTGTTCAAAGCTATTTAGTGCATCTTTTCCAGACATTTCCACGGCCTCCGATGCAACAGCTCAAGCTTGCAAGGACCCTTCAGGCCCTATCCCATCCAAACCACCTCCAAGATCCCGACGGGCCCTGCCAGCGTATGAGCCTATCTACTCATACCTGTCTATCCCATCATTTTCCGCTTTGGTTGCACCCAAAATATCTATCATTTCTGCAGCTGCTTTCATATGAGCTTGCACAGAGGAGGGTGCACAACAGTTCACACTCCAACCTTCTATGCCAAGTGTCAGTGGCCAGGCTGCTTCTGCGGCTCCACCGGATTTATCTGATGTTCCACTGGAGTATCATGACTTTGCCAATGTGTTCAGTGACTCTCTCTCAGAGAAACTCCCTGAGCACTGTCCTTACAATCTCAAGATCAAACTGGAGGAAGGCACCTCACCTCTACTCGGACCCATCTATTCCCTCTCCAAATCCAAACTCAAAGCCTTACGTGAATTTATCGACGATAACGTCCATAACAGTTTCATTTCTCCCACATGCTCTCCCCACAGAGCTCCGGTACTCTTCGTGAAGAACAAAAGTGGTGAACTCAGACTCTGTGTCGACTTCTGCAGCCTTAACAAAATCACGAAAAAGGACCGCTATCCATTTCCCCTCATATCCGATCTTCTTGACTCCACGTGTTGACATGCTCACAATGTGTCTACCCGTGTAATTTTGCGATATGTATGAATACATACATGGTATAAAGGCTAGTTACTGAGGTAACACAAAATACAGAAAGAGCGCAGTACTATATGCATAGAGCACAGTGTCAAACACACAGAGTGCAGTAATATACATATGGAGCACGATACCGAGTCGCGCACAGTACGACCTTGAGAGGCAATTAGTAGAGTGCATGCTCTAACTTAGAATGATACTGGTTGAGGTCACACTAAGTACGAGAGCTCACCACTTGATATTGAATACACTAGAGGCAGATCAGATACGTGCTCCAATGAATTGATGAGAGACAGACATGATAGGTGAAGGATTGATCTGGCACGCAGTGAAGAGCTGTCTAAGTGCACAGAGCTAGAAATGCAATAGCGTCGAAGACACTGATCACACCCACACCCAACACTACACACACAAACACGCTCAAGTTCGTGGGGGGATTCTAATGCGATGAAAGTAGTGAACCAATACAATTCAACTCTCAATATCTCTAAGATATGCACGCAGCAATAGTGCTCGTATAATATGTAGCTTTCTCTAAGTCCAAAGGCTTTTCTCAAGAACAAGAGGGTGCGACTTCTGTCGCCGGGCCTCAAGGCAAGGGTGTATAACACAATACAACTTCGTCAAACGTCTCCACAAATTTCTAGCAGTCGCTCGGGACTCTAATAACCACTGCACACAATCAATAACACCCTAAACACCACTTAAACAATTGCGCTCGAAGCAGAAACCAATTCCTATTAAATTCAACACACTAATAAACCTCGCGCGTCGTGTGCTAAACCAAAACCTTCGCAAACACATGGAGAAGTGTCTACACTGACACAAAACTCCGAAACTTCCACAAGAGCCACAGGGTTTGAACCTACGTGCTCAAGCTTCCAACCGATCGTAGATTCACAGGATTCAAACCTATGCAATCCAGAGAAACCCTGTCCAACAAGCCAAAGGGTTTGAACCTTTGCCAACCTGTGGAAATAACACAGAAGAGCGAGCACTAATCAAGCCAAAGGGTTTGAACCTCTGCCACCTGTAATGCCTCGCGTCACACAAATGCCCTCAAGAACTCAAAAGGGTGACCTTCAAGACACCATACTCTTATTCTCTCACATAGCGCAAGTCAAACCAAAACCAGACTCTCTGCACGGAGTGCTGCACTATTTGTTATCTAAGCATGCGACTTAATTCACACAATAGATATCTGATATGGGTTGTATTCTCTCTCGAAGTTACTAGCTACTCTAAGTGCTAGAGTGCGTAGCTGAAAAGCTTTGCACTGTTACACCGTGGGCTCGAAACTTCTACTCTACATCTACACTACAGTATTTATACAATTCTACATCATACACGTCGATACAACTTAATACAGTACTGTTAGAACCTCGGAACATTATTCCTCACAATGCGTGCACGTTGTTATAGCATGCCCAGGGCTGGACACTTGGTCAGAGGTCTATCTCGAGACCAGACTCTGTTTCCTCATGGTTGATACTCCACTCACACTGCTCTCTATGCGTTGGCATGTCACTCGTCATTTCCTCGGAGGATACTTGGAGTGACAACTAATCAAATAGGCAGTATCTCATTCTAATGTTGAATTTCCAGGTTTCTCTGGTTGGTGGGGGATACCTGTGGTAAGCCTAGGCACTGCGCTCTTTGGCCAAACTGGGTTCTCTCGGAGTTATCTATTCTCAGGCATTATTTGGGACACGCGATCAGGCCCTGTGCATCATAGATCACTGTGTCACATAGTTCTCATGCATATCTTTCAGTAATGCATTAGGGTGCATATGCAGTCTGCTTCTGGTGTATTCAGTATCGAGTGCTGAGCTCTTGTACTTAGTGTGACCTCAATGAAGTATCATACTAAGTTAGAGCATGCACTCTACCAATAGTCACTTCAGATTTGCGCATGCATGCGCGCGTTGTTATACCGTGCGCGATGTTGATATCACTGCGCTCTATGGCTATTTTTATATATGCTTGCAACATGCGTGGCAGATCAATCCTTCTCATATCATGTCTGTCTCTCATCACTTCATTGGAGCGCGTATCTGATCTGCCTCTAGTGTATTCAATATCAAGTGTTGAGCTCTCATACTTAGTGCGACCTCAACCAGTATCATTCTAAGTGAGAGCATGCACTCTACTAATTGTCACTGACGACTTGCACATGTGCGCGTTGTTACACTGCGCGCTATCTTGGTTTGATAACTGCACTCTATTGGTTTGACACTGTGCTCAACTCATATATCACTGCGCTCCATGTCTATTTCCATCTACACGTGCAGCGCGCGTCTTTTCATGCGCTCTACTTCTATGTCCCTATACGCACGTGGCACACGTCATAGATCAATGTAGTTCTCCCTGTATCATGCCTGTCTCTCATCAATTCCTTAGAGCGCATGGCTGATCTGCATCTTAGTGCATTCAGTATCCAGTGCTGAGCTCTCATACTTAGTGTGACCTCGACTAGTATCATTCTAAGTAAGAGCATGCACTCTACCAATTGTCACCCAAGGCCATACTGCGCATGACTCTATATTGTGCTCCATACATATATAATTGCACTCTTTGTGTTTGACACTGCGCTCTATGCATATAGCACTGCGCTCTATCTGTATCTTTCGTTATCTCAGTACCTAGCCATCATGCAATGCATGTATTGATACATTTCGCAAAATTACATGCATAGACACGTTGTGAGCGTGTCAGCGCATAGGTTCAAACCCTGTGGCTCTTGTGGAAGTTTCGGAGTTTTGTGTCAGTGTAGACACTTCTCCACGTGTTTGCGAAGGTTTTGGTTTAGCACGCGACACGCGAGGTTTATTAGTGCGTTGAATTTAATAGGAATTGGTTTTTGCTTCGAGCGCAGTTGTTTAAGTGGTGTTTAGGGTGTTATTGATTGTGTGCAGTGGTTATTAGAGTCCTGAGTGACTGCTAGAAACTTGTGGAGACGATTGACGAAGTTGTATTGTGTTATACACCCTTGCCTTGAGGCCCGGCGACGGAAGTTGCACCCTCTTGTTCTTGAGAAAAGCCTTTGGACTTAGAGAAGTCTAGATATTATACGAGCGCTATTGCTGTGCATGTATCTTAGAGATATTGAGAATTGAATTGTATTGGTTTGCTACTTTCATCGCATTAGAATCCCCCCACAAACTTGAGCGTGTTTGTGTGTGTAGTGTTGGGTGTGGGTGTGATCAGTGTCTTTGACGCTGTTGCATTTCTAGCTCTGTGCACTTAGACAGCTCTTCAGCGTTCCACACGCATATATACCAAACTCGACCTCTGCCATGCCTACCATCTAGTCCGTATTGCCGACGGAGATGAGTGGAAAACCGCATTCCGTACCTGCTATGGGTCTTTCGAATGGCACGTCATGCCATTTGGTCTTACCAATGCTCCCGTGGCTTTCCAATGTTTCGTCAATGACATTTTTGCAGACATGCTCGATGTCTCTGTTGTCGTGTACCTCAACGACATCCTCATCTACTCTGATGATCCTGCAGAACACCAAAAGAATGTATGTGAAGTCCTATGCAGACTTCGAGCCAATGGGCTCTACTGCAAGGGTTCTAAATGCAAGTTCAATCGGGATTCTATGGAATATCTAGGCTACATCTTCTCTCCCGAAGGCTTACCAATGGCTGAAGACAAAGTCAAAGCTATTGTTCACTGGCTGATCCCGCGGAAGGTCAGAGATATCCAATCATTTCTTGGTTTTGCCAATTTCTACTGCCGTTTCATCTATGAATACAGTGAGATCATTCTACCCCTAACCCGTCTTACACGCAAAGGTATTCTGTGGAAATTCGATGACAAATGCTTAGCAGCATTCAACATGTTGAAACAGGCTTTCACTCATGCTCCTATCCTTACCCATTGGATTCCTGACCGTCAACTTATTGTGGAAACTGATGCCTCCGACTACACTATTGCCACTATCCTCTCCATTTACCTTGATGATGGGGAAATTCACCCTATATCCTTCTTGTCCCACAGTCTCCACGGAGCTGAACTCGATTATGATACCCATGATAAAGAGCTTCTCGCCATCTTTGAAGCCTTTAAATACTGGTGTCATTACCTTGAAGGCTCTGTGGAATCCATTGATGTCATTACTGACCACAAGAACCTTGAGTATTTCTCTACTACCAAGGTCCTTACACGCTGACAAGTCTGCTGGTCTGAATTCCTTTCCCAATTCAACCTAGTTATCCGATTCCATCCAGGAAAATTAGGTGGGAAACCGGACGCACTCACTAGATGATGGGACGTCTACCCTAAAGAGGGGGATAGTCAATACGCTCAAGTCAATCCTCACAATTTCTGCCCTGTATTTACTCAAGAGCAACTCTCTGCTTCTCTCTGCACTACTTTTCTTGAAGGTCCCATACTCCGTGCCAGTGCAATCATGGATGTAGACCAATTGCATTCTGATATCAAGCTCACACAACCCGTGGATTCCATGGCGACTGAAGGCTTCTGCCTCACTTCTTCCCCTTCCAATCCTTCCTGGTGGTCTGTAGATGAGTCAGGAATACTCCACCTTGACAACGGCATCTATGTCCCAGACCCCATGGACCTCCATCTTCATGTCCTCCAAAACAATCACGACTATATCTTGGCAGGTCATTTCGGTCAAAACAGGACTCTCAAATTAGTCCAACAGAATTACACCTGGCCACAGATGCGTGAATTTGTTCGCCACTATGTTAAATCCTGTGCTACCTGTGGTCGTAACAAAACACCTAGACACTGTCCATTTGGCTTACTCAAACCCTTGCCTGTACCAGAATGGCCATGGGATTCCATCTCCATGGATTTCATTGAACAGCTCCCGGAATCCAATGGATTCACCACCATTCTTGTTGTTATCGACCGTGCAAGTAAACAAGCCATTTTCATTCGCACTCACGACACCGTCAATTCCTCGGAGCTAGCTCAGCTCATTGTCACCCATGTCTTCTCCAAGCATGGCATTCCCAATCACATCACTTCCAACCGCGGTGATGAGCCTCGTGGCTCTGTGTGCTCAGAAATCGCGGGCACACAAAACAATTTAACAAAATTATTACTTGCAAGGATGTTCAATTAACCAATCCTTGCAAGTCCATTACAAGTCAAATCCCCACCAAATAGTGATTTAGGTCGTGAAGCGCATATTCAATAATGGTTCACGAACCATAAATCATCAATACGGCACAAAGTACGCAGCAATACCGGTTACCATGGGACCGACACCGAACTAGTCATTTGATTCATGTCATCACCTAAACAAAGGCGGCATGATGCAATAATGGTCATGTGATGCCGCCCATGCGATCACCGACTGCGCATAAGCACACAGGCTGTGCCCAGCTATGGGACTCATAACACAGCTATACGATCGTGAAGCTAAATAAGAAATGAAGTTCACGAATCACCCAGGCTAGCACTACGCAACTAGTATCCGTCAGTCAGCTAAGGATGCTGCAACACATTGTAAACTGGCATACACAATTATATGTTATAAAGCTCAGTAAGAGACATTATAGCAACGATAATAGTGTTACAAACCCTTCACAAAGCTCACTAATCTATTACTGCAGTTACAAAGAATGACACCTTTAGATTACGCGAACCGTTAGAGAAAATTAGTATAAAAACTCAAGTGTATCTTATATATATAAGACAGTTCGCAAGCTTCCAATCATATTTGATTATGTAAAATTAGCGGACTTTGAAATATCCACTCCTCTTCTGTACGCACTGCCACAACCAGCTATTGCAGGACCGGTCCTGGCTTAACCCGGCTGAGTTCGAATTGGGCTGCACTGCTACATCCAATTCCTCCTCTACCACCTTGGGCCCCCTTTGAAACTTCCTGTGCCAGGCTCATCCCAGGTAAGTATCAGTCCTATTTCATGATATGATGAAAAGCCTACCCTTCTGTATAATGATCACAGGATAAGAGTAATATCTCAGTCAGCACAGCAAAACCTAAAATGATTGCATTGAGCTGTACTGTTCCTGATAATAAGAGGATGAGACTAAGATCTGTAAAGACTATGCATGTATGTGGATATAAAAGTAATGTAAAATATTCAAACCTCAGTCAGCACAGCAAAAGCAGAAAATACTGAGGTGTGGAAAACTAAAGTACATCTTATATATGTAACCAGAGGTTGAATGAGATAATATCATGAAGAAAATAGATAATGCAAGTAAAATAGATACAGATTTCCTTCAATATGTATGCATGTGAATAGGGCCTCCATTAAGTGTAAGGCAGCATCTGCATCCATCCATGTATTTTTGTTATGTAAATATCTCAGGAGATATGCACTATTTTTTCATCCTTTTCATGTACATTGCTTTGAGATCTTTAAATAACTAAGATATATGGATGAATATGGATGCCATCTATGCTATACATTATACAAGTGTCACAAGGTATAGAGATTAGTGTGACAAGACCAATTGGGTATTCAATGTGTCCATACCAATTCTCTCTGAAGTCAATCAGCTATTGGTAGAAGAATATAAATTAGATCTAAGAACAAGTATAAGTAAGTAGTAAATGCAGTATAGGTATACATACCTCAGTCAGCACAGTGTAGATGGAATAACTGAGGTATCGGGTGACTATGGTGAGGGTTTATATGTAAGATATAAAAGGTAAGTAGTAGGAACAAAGGGTGATCAAAAATAAGATAGGATATACACATGCATGGTGGGATGGATATCCTCCAACATCAGCAGATTCTGGAGAAGTTTCTAAGGACAGGAGATGGTATAGTGGAGCATGAATGGGATGACAGTGATGCTGCGGCCCTCTATCCAATTGAATTCCTTCAGAATTTTAATGCTTTTGGATTATCATGTGCAGAGCTGGATGCCCATATACACTCCTATGCAATCTGGATCCAGCTAATGGTCTATGCAATGGGACATGGATGATTCTCATCCAATTTCATCCTCATGTTTTGGAAAATTGTCTTCTTAGTGGCAACTATATGGGCAAGACTGTCTTCATTCCCTGTATCACTGTTAATACAGATACAGCCAAACCTCCCATTGCATTTTCACATCATCAATATCCAGTCAGGCTGGCATTTGAAATGACAATCAATAAGCCTCAAGGCCATTCAGTCACATATGTGGGATTGGATTTACCTACTCCTGTTTGTTCACATGGTTGACTGTATGTGGCACTTAGCAACTGCACTTCTGACAGTAGTGTCGTTGGTCTTATCTGCCAGAAACTCCCCTGCCTTAAACAAGGTTCCACTGTCAATGACAGCACCAGCTGAGCCAACTCCCACTGCACCTAATGCCATGAAACCAATGATTTGCCGATCAACGTGTGTGGCACACCCCAGGACTGATGCTGCTGAGTCTCTGCTGTCAGAGCAACATGAATCTGAGGCCCATGCAAGTGGAAACGACTGGGTAACCAATAGCAAACAGCCACATGCTTCAATTGCGACTGGGAACTCACCAGAGCCTTACATTCCATGCACCAACAGAAAAAAATACAGATGCATTGAATATTGTATTCTGAAGCACTATTACAATCATAATATATATTTTCTCTGAAACTAACATCTCAAAATTTAAGTAATAAGCCAGGTTTGGGGCGGGCCCCAACAAGCTGAAGTTCCGTGTTGTAGTCAGGTTGCCAAGACCCGAGGTACGAGGGTCTGGCAATCGTGACGAAGACACGGGACGGAAGCTTGTCATATATATAAGATAGGACGCACACAGCCACCAGAATGCTTATGTAAATTACCGGACTTTGAATTTTCGGTCTTTCCCAGTGAGCACTGCCACGACCGGCTATTGAATGACCGGTCAGCACTGCCACAGCCTGGGCCATGCTGCACCCATGCCATTCTGGCACTTTCCTCCCTCCCCTCATCTTCCCCATTGACTGTCAGTCTGCTCCCTTATCTTTACTGAATCTATGGTTTTTGCTGATGTCTCTTCTTCAAGCAGATCTGTCTATTCTGTGTGTTTCCTGTTACAGTGGTGGCTTTCTAAAGCTCACTGTCAGATTCTGTTTCTGATTGCTCTCAGTCTAAACTGTCCTGCTGTAATCAGGTGATTTCTTGCTGCACTGCCATGTATGTCTATTTCAGTAGCTTCTACCATTAATGTATGCTCATAATCTCTCTTCTTTATTAGGGAACCATCAACTCCCACCCATGAGAATAATGCCTTCCAATTTCCTCCTCCTGTTACACCAGAGCATGATCGCCAGTCAGAGAGAGAGCGTGATCGTCTTCAGCGCCTACAGATGACTTCACCCTCTCATCGTAGGGGTCGATCACAACATCCAGGTCCTGATCCTGATGTTCCACTTCCACAGCTTTATATACCACCAGAGACACGAATTCCATCTCAGTTAGATCGTCCAGTAGAACATCCAATGCCTACTATTCCATCTCTACCTGTATTTCTTACAAGACGTGGACAACGTAGAAGGCCACGTGGTAGTGCCCGAGGTGGTGCTCCTATTCAGCTAAATAGTCATCATTCTGTTTCTGTTTCATCCGATAATCATAATCAAAGAGAACAGAGACAGAGCACAAATGTAGATACCAATCCTCATTCTGTACCATCACCACCAGAATCACCACCACCACCACCAGAATCAAGGTCCCCATCACCACCACCACAAGAATCACGATCAAGATCACGATCACGATCACGGTCATTATCACCACCATTACCACCTATTTCTACATCTCTTCCTCAGGCCAGACGCCCATATGTTGAACCATGCTCTCAGCAAGATTTGGGAAAGATGAAATGGGTTTGTGAGCATTGTGGAGCACCACATTGGTTTGATGAACGTATAAAAAATTCGTCCAAGACCAATCCCCGTTTTGGCATGTGCTGCCTTCAAGGACAAATTAATTTGCCTCCTCTTCATCCAGCTCCTACTATTCTCCGAAATCTTCTCTTTGGCAATAATTCAATGTCAAAAGCCTTTCTTTATGATATCAGACAATACAATGCAGCATTGTCATTTACATCTGTAGCTGTAAATATTGATGAGGCAATCACCAATTCTTCTGGACCATACTGCTTCCGTATATCTGGCGAGCTTCATCATCGGATGGGATCTTTGCTGCCAAAAGAAGGAGAGGAGTTGTCTTATGCACAGCTGTATATACATGATCCAGCAGAAGCCCTACGTATGCGCAATCGTCGCAATCCTAATCTACACCCTGGAATTATGTCTCAACTACAGGATTTACTGCAAGATGTAAATCCATATGTTGATTTATATCGCCATGCATATCTCATTATGAAAGACAAGCCTTATGAGGAGTATCCAAATATTGAAGTACGATTGCATGTAGGTGATGGTACCGATGGGCGACGATATAATCTTCCAACAGCTGATGAGTTGGCTGCTATTATTCCTGGAGATGGAACTGAAATTGTTAAACCATATCGGGATATTGTTTTACGTATGCATGATCATTCTCTTCACCACCTTAGCCAACTTCATCCGACTTATCAACCTCTTCATTATGTTCTTCTTTTTCCCTATGGAGAATTAGGTTGGAATCCAGACATGCTCCTGGAAGAGACTGCAAGAAGCACCCGAAAACAGAAAAGACTTACTCAGAATATGTATTATGCTTATCATCTACACCATCGTCCAGCAACTGAACCAAATGTACCACTATTTAGGGGAGGAAAACTGACAAAACAGTATTTTGTGGATGCATGGGCATCAATTGAACAAAATAATCTCAGCTGGGTTCACAAGAACCAGACAACTATTTGTGCAGATCTCTATAAGGGGGTAGTTGATGCAGCTACTAATGAAGATGGGTTTGCAAATACTGGCAAACGATTTGTCTTACCATCATCACATACTGGAAGCCCCCGTGCAATGTATCAGCTGTATCAAGACTCTATGGCCATTTGTAGAGCCTTGCAAAAGCCAGATATCTTTCTTACAATGACAGCTAATCCAAAGTGGCCAGAAATTGTAGAGGCTTTAAAGTGTACAGATGGACCAAATCAAAAGGCAGAGGACCGACCAGATGTTGTAGCAAGAGTTTTTGAGCTGAAAAAGGAGGCCTTACTGAAGGAAATCAAGAAGGGTGGAATATTTGGCAAAGTTAAAGCTATGGTGCATACTATTGAATTTCAGAAGCGTGGACTCCCTCATATGCATCTTCTGATATTTTTGGATTCTGAATATAAAATCCGTACACCTGCTGATGCTGATTCAGTCTCATGTGCTCAAATTCCAGATCCTGAAAAATATCCAATTCTGTATGAGATTATCACAAGATGTATGGTGCATGGTCCCTGTGATCATCGCTGTATAAAAGATGGTCATTGCACAAAGAACTATCCAAAAGAATTCAATGAACACACTGAATTCACCACTGATGGATATCCCAATCTGGCACGTCCTAACAATGGTCGACAGTATGTTAAAATAGATGGTGACAAACGTACTGTCTATGACAATTGTAATGTTGTTCCATACAATCCTTATCTCAGTGCACGTTATGACTGCCACATCAATGTGGAGGTTTGTGTTACTATCAAGGCCATTAAATATATCCACAAATACATATACAAGGGCCATGATAGGACTACATTAGAGGTTCGGGATCATGATGAGATCAAAGAGTTTTTGGATGCATGCTATATTTCTGCTATTGAATCATGTTGGAGGATCTTTGGATTTCGACTACATCAAGAGGAACCAAATGTTGTTCGTCTTCGGGTTCATCTTCCTGATGAACAGCTCATTACATATGATGAGAATGCCAGTCCAGAACAAATATTAGCAGCTGCAGAAGAAAAGACAACCACTCTATTACAATGGTTTGAGCTCAATAAAAAGGATCCAAATGCACACCAATATTTATATCAGGATATCCCTGCTCATTATACCTGGAATAAAAAGGCATGGAAGTTATGCCAAAGATACACTACTATTGGTATTACTATTGGTCGAATGTATCAAGCTGCACCCTCATCAGGTGAACGATTCTATCTACGGCTTCTTTTGACTGCTGTTGCCGGTGCTCAATCCTTTCAACATCTACGCACTATAAACAATGTGGAGTATGCTACTTTCAAGGAGGCATGCATTGCTATGGGTTTGCTGGAAAATGATAATGAATGGAAGCAGTGCTTAGAGGAGGCAGCTATTATGAAGTCAGGAGCACAATTGCGATCACTGTTTGCAACTCTTCTTCTCTTTTGTCATCCAGCAAAGCCAGATGAGTTATGGGAGCAGTTCAAGCATAATATTTGTGATGATTTGGCACATAAACTCCACCAACGTGATGTTCCAAATCCAACAGATGCCCAGCTCTATGATTTTGGTCTCCACCTTATTGATAGGCTTCTTCAATCTCATGGCCATCGTCTTTCTGAGTGGACCCAGATGCCAGCCTCTACTATGGACTGGGCTGCATATGAGGATAACCCTTTCCTGGCTGCACAGCTGACCTATGATATTCCATCTCTTCAGCAATTAGTTGCTAAGAATCTTCAAACATTCAATGCAGAGCAAAAGATTGCTTTTGACATAAATATTGATTCTGTTACTCATAAGCAAGGGAAATTAGTATTTCTTCATAGTGCTGGAGGTGGTGGAAAGACTTTGGTGTGTAATACTATTGCTGCAGCTGTTCGTGCCCAAGGATTGATTGTATTAGCCTGTGCTTCCTCCAGTATAGCAGCAATTCTTTTAGTAGGAGGACGTACAAGCCACACCACTTTTAAAATTCCAATTCCTTCACATGATGATACAACATGCCACATTCGCAAAGGAACCCATCTGGCTGAACTTCTTTGTCGAGCTTCTCTTATCATCTGGGATGAAGTTCCTATGCAAAATCGGCATGATATTGAAACTGTTGACCGCACTCTTCATGATATCCGCAATAATGATGCTCCTTTTGGTGGACTAACTGTTCTTTTTGGTGGTATGTGTATTAATTATATGACTCTATGGATTGACCTTTCTGATTATTGACTTTAGGAGACTTTCGTCAGACATTGCCTGTTGTTTCAAGGGGATCACGAGAGCAAATTGTTGCAGCTTCATTTCACCATTCACCATTATGGCCTCAGATCCAGGTCATTCATTTGAAGAAAAACATGCGTCTGGATCAGACTCCTGAAAATGTAGAGTTTGCTCAATGGCTGCTTACTGTTGGTGCAGGAGAAGGACTCACTGAGGATAGAATGATCTCTCTTCCAGATTCTATGCGCCTTACCAACCCATCACTTTCTGGACTTATCAGTTACATTTATCCAAACATTCAAGCTGGCCATTTTGAAGATTGCTTTTTTTTAGAACGAACAATTCTCTCTGGGCGCAATGATGATGTTGATGAAATCAATCAACAGGTTCTGGATATGTTTCCAGGACAAGAGGCAGTCTATTGGAGTACAGACAAGATAATAGAAGAAGAGTTGGATGATCCCACTATGCATTATCCAGTAGAATTTCTTCAAAATTTCAATGCTTCTGGGTTGCCACATGCCAGGCTGGCTCTCAAAATTGGATGCCCTCTCATGCTTCTCCGCAATTTGGATCCAGGAAATGGCCTATGCAATGGGACACGAATGATTCTCACACGTTGTCACCCCCATGTATTAGAGTGTCGTCTTCTTAGTGGGAACAATGCTGGCAAGGTTGTCTTTATTCCACGCATCTCAATCAATGCAGATACATCTGAACTTCCCATTGCATTTTCACGTCGCCAGTTTCCAGTCAGGCTGGCATTTGCAATGACAATCAACAAGTCTCAAGGACAGTCAGTTACTTATATTGGATTAGATTTACGTACTCCTGTTTTTTCACATGGACAACTCTATGTAGCACTTAGCCATTGCACTTCAGGACAGCGCATTCGAGTTCTCTTTCCAGATACAGAAAAGGGTACAAATACTTTGAATATTGTATATCCTGAAGCTCTATTATGATCATAATATATATTTTCTCTAAAACTAACATCTCAGAATTTAAGTAATAAGCCAGGTTTGGGGCGGGCCCCAACAAGCTGAAGTTCCGTGTCGTAGTCAGGTTGCCAAGACCCGAGGTACGAGGGTCTGGCAATTGTGACGAAGACATGGGATGGAAGCTTGTTAGCCAGAAATGCAGAATACACTCGGGATACTACTCCCCCATACCAAAGACTACAGAACCCTTAGTGTTTGCATGAAGAACATATACACCAACAAGTCAGTGACTACGAACGCACTTAACTAAGTTGTGACCCCACCGTCCCTTGCTTTACTCTATAAACAAAGAAGGTGGTTGTTCACCTTCGTTGGCATCCTCACACTTCCAGACATCGCACTCAAAGACGAGCGTAACAGTAGACTGCACTGCATACTAGGCTGCAATAACACCTCCGCGAACTAGATAGTTTTTAATAACCGCTTCGCGAACCGACCTTGTCTTATACAGAGCCAGTAGCTCGAGACATAACACCAAGTAGCCTTGAATAAGCTACAAACTTAGGACCTATAGTCACTGCACAGAGGTGCCCGACTAGACTCGCTAAGAACCTGCCTTCAGATTCTGTGACTGATTATACTAGCCGTTTAGGTGTTATGTTTTCTGCCTGCAGGAGTCTCTAGGTTCATCAGCAGCTCTGAATTTGTCTCCCAATTCACTCATGCCCTAGCCAAATCCCTTGATATAGAGCTTCACTTCACTTCTGGTTACCATCCAGAAGCCAACAGACAAACTGAATGCGCTAACCAAACCCTTGAACAATACATCCGTATCTATTGTTCATATGAACAAGACAATTGGGATACCTTACTACCCATTGCTGAATTTGCATACAACAATGCTCCGAATGCTTCCACCGGAATCTCTCCATTCTTCACTAACAAGGGATACCATCCTAACATCACAGTGTACCCTGAATGTGACATTGCCTCCGCTTGGGCCCGCGATTTCATAGTCAACCTTGACGATCTTCACCAATTCCTTAGAGACGAAATCACTCATGCTCAGTCTCGTTACAAATTCCAAGTGGACAAATGACGGTCCCCAGCTCCAGATTTCAAAGTAGGTGACAAGGCTTTCCGTAACTCCAAACACATCAGGACTACTCGCCCTACTGCGAAATTCTCCAAGAAATTCCTCAGACCGTTCAATATCATTACTCAGCCTGGATCCCATTCCTTCACACTCAAACTTCCCGTGGACCTCCATTCCATTCATCCTGTATTTCACGTATCACAGTTGGAACCCATGGAAATCAATACCATTCCTAATCGCACCCAACCACTGCCACCTCCTGTGGAAGTCGACGGAGAAGAGCAATTCAAGATCACACAGATTCTTGATTCCAAGCTCGACCGTCAGTTCCATTGTCCACTCCTCTACCGTGTCCAATGGTTGGGCTACGAAGGTACTGATGAAGAATTTGCCTGGATCCCTGCTATAGAGTTCTCTGCAGAAGACTACATTGAAAATTTCCATTGTTGTTACCCAGACAAACCAGGACCATTATCCAAGGTCACCATTCACAAGGTCTCAGCCAAGACCTCACCCATTTCCTCTTGATCATTCATCCCATTGGTTTCCACCGGAATCTGTCCCTGCAATTTCAAATACAATTCTGGAAAACTATTGCAAATTCATTTCCTAATCAGGAACGGACTCCGTCGGACACATTTCTGGACTTCACACTTATTCACACAATTTCTCAAGACATCAAGAAAAATCTACAATTTATGCCCCTCCAGGCACACTATACTATCTATCTATCTACAAATATCCAAAATATATACAAGGAGGTTGAGGCTTAGACATCCGCAGACCTGCTGGCCTCTCCACTGTCCACTACCTTCCCTTTCCCCTTCACCTTTTTCATCCACTCCGACATTCCAGGGACTCCCTCTGCCACGGACTCCGGTCGCATCTCCAGCCTCACTACCTCACTCTCATCTAACTCCCCTTCAGAGTCCTCAACCAAAAAGTCCTCTCCACCCTTCAAGTACTCCTTCCAGAGTACCCACTCAATCTGTAACCCTCCAAGGTGGTAAAACTCCACGTGGGCCTCACGAAACCTCTTGCTGGCAGCAATCAGCTTCTCCAGCGCCCCCTCTCCATAGCTTCAGCACCAGTACCCCACATTGGCAAGCTTGAAAGGATCCTGCCCATTGAACTCCACGGAAGACAGTTGCGCATGGAACACCTGCATGACATCTTGATACAAACATAGTCGCATTGCCCAATGGAGGGCTTCTGGAGTCGCACCCTTCAAATCCCTGAGCTCCTCCAATGACGCCTGCCATTCCTCTGCAGAGGCCTCCACAAAGAAGTCTTGTGGATACTCCAATGCATCCCCTTCCTTGAAATTGTTGACTAAGTTGTTGACACGTCCTCTGACAGACGCTGAAGAGCTGTCTAAGTGCACAGAGCTAGAAATGCAACAGCGTCAAAGACACTGATCACACCCACACCCAACACTACACACACAAACACGCTCAAGTTCGTGGGGGGATTCTAATGCGATGAAAGTAGTGAACCAATACAATTCAATTCTCAATACCTCTAAGATACACGTGCAGCAATAGTGCTCGTATAATATCTAGACTTCTCTAAGTCCAAAGGCTTTTCTAAAGAACAAGAGGGTGCGACTTCCATCGCCGGGCCTCAAGGCAAGGGTGTATAACACAATACAACTTCGTCAAACGTCTCCACAAGTTTCTAGCAGTTGCTCGGGACTCTAATAACCACTGCACACAATCAATAACACCCTAAACACCACTTAAACGACTGCACTCGAAGCAGAAACCAATTCCTATTAAATTCAACACACTAATAAACCTCGTGTGTCGCCCGCTAAACCAAAACCTTTGCAACCACGTGGAGAAGTGTCTACACTGACACAAAACTCCGAAACTTCCACAAGAGCCACAGGGTTTGAACCTACGCGCTCGAGCTTCCAACCGATCGTAGACTCACAGGATTTGAACCTATGCAATCCAGAGAAACCCTGTCCAACAAGCCAAAGGGTTTGAACCTTTGCCAACCTGCGGAAATAACACAGAAAAGCGAACACTAATCAAGCCAAAGGGTTTGAACCTCTGCACCTGTAATGCCTCGCGTCACACAAATGCCCTCAAGAACTCAAAAGGGTGACCTTCAAGACACCATACTCTTATTCTCTCACAGAGCGCAAGTCAAACCAAAACCAGACTCTCTGCACGGAGTGCTGCACTATTTGTTATCTAAGCATGCGACTTAATTCACACAATAGATATCTGATATGGGTTGTATTCTCTCTCGAAGTTACTAGCTACTCTAAGTGCTAGAGCGCGCGGCTGAAAAGCTTTGCACTGTTACACCGTGGGCTCGAAACTTGTACTCTACATCTACACTACAGTATTTATACAATTCTACATCATACACGTTGATACAACTTAATACAGTACTGTTAGAACCTCGGAACATTATTCCTCGCAACGCACGCGCATTGTTATAGCATGCCCAGGGCTGGACACTTGGTTGGAGGTCTATCTCGAGACCAGACTCTGTTTCCTCATGGTTGAGACTCCACTCGCACTGCGCTCTTTGCGTTGGCATGTCACTCGTCATTTCCTCGGAGTATACCTGGACTGACAACCAATCATATAGGCTGTATCCTATTCTAAGGTTGAGTTTCTAGGTTTCTCTGGTTGGTGGGGGATACCCGTGGTAAGCCTAGGCACTGCGCTCTTTGGCCAAACTGGGTTCTCTCGGAGTTATCTATACTCAGGTATTATTTGGGACACGCGCGTGCGTGCCGCGCGATCGGGGCCCTGTGCGTCATCGATCACTGTGTCACGTAGTTCTTCTTGAGATCAGGCATGTCGTTTATTACGGCTGCAGAGCATGTATGCAATCTGTTGGTAGTGCATTCAGTATCCAGTGCTGAGCTCTTGTACTTAGTGTGACCTCAATGAAGTATCATACTAAGTTAGAGCATGCACTCTACCAATAGTCACTTCAGACTTGTGCGCGCATGCGTGCGGTGTTGATATCACTGCGCTCTATGTCTACTTTCATACACATGCGCAGTGCGCGTGGCGGATCAATCCTTCTCATATCATGTCTGTCTCTCATCAATTCATTGGAGCACATATCTGATCTGCCTCTAGTGTATTCAATATCAAGTGCTGAGCTCTCATACTTAGTGTGACCTCAACCAGTATCATTCTAAGTTAGAGCATGCACTCTACCAATCATCACTGAAGACTTGCATGCGCACGCGTTATTACACTGTGCACTATCTTGGTTTGTTCACTGCACTGTATTGGTTTGACACTGCACTCCATGTCTATTTCCATCTACGTGCACAGCGCACGTCTTTTCATGCGCTCTACTTCTATGTTTCTATACGCGCGTGGTGCGTGTCATAGATCAATGTAGTTCTCCTTGTATCATGCCTGTCTCTCATCAATTCCTTAGAGTGCATGGCTGATCTTCATCTTAGTGCATTCAGTATCCAGTGCTGAGCTCTCATACCTAGTGTGACCTCGACTAGCATCATTCTAAGTGAGAGCATGCACTCTACCAATTGTCACCCAAGGCCGTACTGCACGCGACTCGGTATCGTACTCCATACATATATTACTGCACTCTGTGTGTTTGACACTGCGCTCTATCTGTATGTTTCGTTATCTCAGTACCTGGCCATTATGCAATGCATGTATTGATACATTTCGCAAAATTACATGCGTAGACACGTTGCGAGCGTGTCAATGCCAACTCCCTCTCCATCTTCTCCATCCTTTCCTCCATATCATCAAACCTTCCATGCAAGCTATGCAGCAAGGCCATCACCTCCTCCATCACCATCAGTGCTGCTTCATCTGCCCACATACATTTGGCCTTTCGAATCCTGCATCACTCGCAAGACCGCATGGTTGACGACATAATACATCAGGCTCCGTCAGCCTGACACCGCCCACATTTCTCTAACAAACAATCAGCAAACACAAAATCAACTCTAAGTCGACTTCCCCAATCTGTGGAACTCTCCACGCTCAGCAGACTTTCCCTTTGACTTCTTAGCGGGCCTCTCCGATGGCCCCACAGTCTGCTCATCTTCCTCACTCTCTATCATCGACCTCATTAACCTTTTCCTCTTTTTTGACCCCTCTGCGGCCCCGGTCGCCTTCCCCTTCCCCTTATCCTTCCTCCTCTGCTTCAGCTCCTGCATCACCTTCTCCTTTTCTATCCCTGCATCTTTCACAGCATCTTCATCATCCCCCTTGGCTGCCTTAGCTGCTGCCTCTGTGGCCTCCACAGCCTGCCTCGGTGCCAACTCAGTTTGGTCCCACAGCAGATGTCTCGTCCGCACGGCCTCAGACTCTACTGCAGCCAGCCTCCTCTTCTTGGCCTCCGCGGCCGCCTCCTCCTTCCACTTCTTTTCTGCTTCCGTCTTCTCTGCAGCAACCCTCCACTCCTCCGCCTCTCTTGCCAACCTTGCTTCCTCTGCCCGCCGCTCCATGGCCTCCACCTCCTTTTTCAACTTCAGTTCCTGAAGCTTTTTCTCCCTCTCAAGGGACCTCTTCCTCGCGGCCTTTTCAGCTTTCAGCTTCTCGGCCAACCACAGCTCATGTGCCTCCATGGCACTCCGATGAGCTTCCTCCTTTGCATCCCTACCAGCGTAGAACACCAGTAGTTCATCCATGTCCAGATCATCCAGAGTTGTGGGTGCCTCGTATGGCTCGGGTGTTCGCAATTGTCGGGATGTGTTGGCCATTGTTTTCCACAGCAAGTAGAGACAAAAGCAAGGATACCCTACCACCTAGATGGTGGTGGTAACAAGTCAAGAGGTGAAAATCACATGATACCTCACTCACAAATTCCATGCGGTACCCCTGGCCATCGGGATCTGCGCTCTTGAGGGCAAGAACGCTAAAGGGGGGGATACTGTAACGATCATGCCGTGGACTCCACAGACCTCATCCATCATCCACTCCACCGGCTCCAAGTCAATCATCGGAATCCATTGGATTCTGAATCCTGGTTTCTATCTCATATTTCATATTCCTATTTCATTTACTTATTTCACATATTTCATTTATCACACCTAGAACCCGTCACGGTAGCGAGTAGGTGTTATATTGGAGTCCACGGAATACTCGACTCCTCTCGATACAGAACATTCCAGATCACGTCACTCTAGCCATACCTACATTATTCCAGACCCCAACCCGTCAGACTCTGTCTTAGTTTATAAGCTGTACAATTAGTAGTACATACCTCAGTTCAAATATCAACTTGGTTTAGCCCAATAACTCTCGTCCTCACCCTCTTCAGTCTTCAAGCCATAATCTCTCTACGTCCACAGACTCTGATAGCCGTTGGACTTAACCTTTGATCCTAGAGATCATAATCCTGTGGACTCTGTCTGTAATCCTTCTTTGGGCTTCGACCCAAGGGTGACGTTGCTAATAGCTTCGCCAAGCCCCACGCACTCCGCAGATTCCATGGTGTGCATTCCTTTCACTTACTCCTATTGGCACAATCCTAACAGTTTGCCATTGCCATGGAAGTCTAGGTTCATCACCGTAAAACAACCAGATGGCTTGGACACCAGACATGATGCCCTTACTAGGAGCTCGGTCAGCACCTGCAAAGGTTTCTGGGAAATATGACACTGTCAAGAGGTTCATACATCAGTACAAGCAAATGTGTGCGGTGTACAATGTACCCGACGAAGAACAGTGTTGAAGCATCATTGACTACTGTTCAATAAAGACCATGAGATTTATTGAAGCCTTAGACAGCTTTGTCGATGAAGACTGGGAGCAACTGGAAAAGAATGTACTCACGTTCTATGATGCAGAGCTAAATGAATCAAGATATCTCGTGAGTGACCTCGACAAACTGACTGACCACTGGCACAGCAAAGGGATCTATAACCTCAAAAGGTTTAAGGAATATGAGATAGAATTCCTGACAATGGGTAATCGGTTATTGCATAAGGGAAAGATTACAAGAAACGAGCAACATACCACATTCTGGTACAGCCTCAATGGTAACCTTTGAGAAATAGTTGAGGCCCCATATATGACCTTGCACCCTTGTTATGACCCATGAAAAGTAATTCCACATTTGGACATCGCAAAAATCATGTTGAAGTGCTGTCTGCATGCACAAAGCTAGAAATGCAACAGTATCAATGACACTGATCACACCCACACCTAACACTACACACACAAACACACTCTTTAGTTTGTGGGGGATTCTAATGTGATGAAAGTAGTGAACTAAGACAACTATATTCTCGATATCTCTAAGATACACATAAAGTGATAGCGCTCATCTTGTATCTAGACTTTACTAAGTCCAAAGGTTATCTCTAAACAAGAGGCGCGATGTTTGTCACTTGGCCTCAAGGCAAAGGGCTTTCCAAACACTCTAGACACCGATAGATGTAACCACAACTCTGTAGTAATCACATGCAACTCAAATAGTCACCAAACGAAACGACTAATCTTCAACACAACCCTTTGAAAACCTTGCGCGCTAAACTGTAACCTTCACAAACACATGGAGAAGTGTCTACACCGACACCAAACTCCCAGAACTTCCACAAGAGCCACAGGGTTTGAACCTATGCACTGACACGCTCGCAACGTGTCTACGCGTGTAATTTTGCGAAATGTATCAATACATGCATTGCATGATGGCTAGGTACTGAGATAACGAAAGATACAGATAGAGCACAGTGCTATATGCATAGAGCGCAGTGTCAAACACACAGAGTGCAATGATATATGTATGGAGCACAATATAGAGTCGCGCGCAGTATGGCCTTGGGTGACAATTGGTAGAGTGCATGCTCTAACTTAGTATGATACTTCATTGAGGTCACACTAAGTACAAGAGCTCAGCACTCAATACTGAATGCACCAGAAGCAGACTGCATACGCACCCTAATGCATTACTGAAAGACATGCATGAGAACTACATGACACAATGATCTATGATGCACAGGGCCTGATCGCGCGGCACGCGCACGCGTGTCCCCAAATAATGCCTGAGTATAGATAACTCCGAGAGAACCCAGTATGGCCAAAGAGCGCAGTGCCTAGGCTTATCACGGGTATCCCCCACCAACCAGAGAAACCTAGAAACTCAACTTTAGAATAGGATACTGCCTATTTGATTGGTTGTCACTCCAAGTATTCTCCGAGGAAATGACGAGTGACATGCCAATGCATAGAGAGCAGTGCGAGTGGAGGATCAACCATGAGGAAACAGGATCTGGTCTCAAGATAGGCCTCCAACCAAGTGTCCAGCCCCGGGCATGCGATAACAACACGCGCGTTGCAAGGAATAATGTTCCGAGGTTCTAACAGTACTGTATTAAGTTGTATCAACGTGTATGATGTAGAATGGTATAAATACTGTAGTGTAGATGTAGAGTACAAGTTTCGAGCCCATGGTGTAACAGTGCAAAGCTTTTCAGCCGCGCGCTCTAGCACTTAGAGTAGCTAGTAACTTCGAGAGAGAATACAACCCATATCAGATATCTATTGTGTGATTTAAGTCGCGCGCTTAGAGAAGAAAATAGCGTGGCACTCTGTGCAGAGAGTCTGGTTTTGGTTTGACTTGCGCTCTGTGAGAGAATAAGAGTATGGTGTCTTGAAGGTCACCCTTTCGAGTTCTTGAGGGCATTTGTGTGACGCAAGGCATTACAGGCGCAGAGGTTCAAACCCTTTGGCTTGATTAGTGTTCGCTTTTCTGTGTTATTTCTGCAGGTTGGCAAAGGTTCAAACCCTTTGGCTTGTCGGACAGGGTTTCTCTGGATTGCATAGGTTCGAATCCTGTGAATCTACGATCGGTTGGAAGCTCGAGCGCATAGGTTCAAACCCTGTGGCTCTTGTGGAAGTTTCAGAGTTTTGTGTCAGTGTAGACACTTCTCCATGTGTTTGCGAAGGTTTTGGTTTAGTGCGCGACGCGCGAGGTTATTAGTGTGTTGAGTTTAATAGGAATTGGTTTCTGCTTCGAGCACAGTTGTTTAAGTGGTGTTTAGGGTGTTATTGATTGTGTGCAGTGGTTATTAGAGTCCCGAGCGACTGCTAGAAACTTGTGGAGACAATTGACGAAGTTGTAATGTGTTATACACCCTTGCCTTGAGGCCCGGCGATGGAAGTCGCACCCTCTTGTTCTTGAGAAAAGCCTTTGGACTTAGAGAAGTCTAGATATTATATGAGCGCTATTGCTGCGCGTGTATCTTAGAAATATTGAGAATTGAATTGTATTGGTTCGCTACTTTCATCGCATTAGAATCCCCCCATGAACTTGAGCATGTTTGTGTGTGTAGTGTTGGGTGTGGGTGTGATCAGTGTCTTCGACGCTGTTGCATTTCTAGCTCTGTGCACTTAGACAGCTCTTCAGCGCTCAAGCCATTAACTGATCGTAGAACCACAGGGTTTGAACCTATGCACTCCAGAGAAACCCTGTCTGACAAGCCAGAGGGTTTGAACCATTGCCAACCTGCGGAAATAACACAGAAGAGTGAACACTAATCAGACCAAACGGTTTGAACCTCTGCTGCCTGTAATGCCTTGTGTCACATGAATGCCCTCAAGAACTCGAAAGGGTGACCTTCAAGACACCATACTCTCGTTCTTTCACAGAGCGCAAGTCAAACCAAAACCAAAACTACTGCACAAAGTGCCACGCCATGGTCTTATCCAAGCATTCAACTTAAATCACACAAGATGTATCTGATATGGGTTGTATTCTCTCTCTAGAAGCTACAAACTGCTCCAAGTGCTCGAGCACGTAGCTGATCTGCTTTGCACCATTACACTGGGGGTCCAAAACTTCTACACTACTTCTATACTACTGTATTTATACATTATGCACTCTACAAATTAATACAACCGGTATTAGTACTATTTCCTGCTTGGAAATCAATTGTCTGTGTCCTGCGTGTTCTGCCTGAGCATGCCATCTCATAGAACGTTGGTCAGAAGGTTGATTAAGACCAAGACTCGTGTCACACACATGGTTGCGATGTCGGTTAGCAGTGCATGCAGCACATAACCTGCCATATGTTATCTCCTTGGAGCCCCCACCGATCAGGATTCACTCCGCTCATATTCCTCTATTGTCTTCCAGTCAGCAAGGTGACTTGCTTGGTGCCTAGACCTTGCACACTTTGGCCGAAGTGTAGTATCTCAATTTTATCTGGACTTGGGCTTTCATTATATGACACACACTAGTTGCCAGTCGATCTGTGCCTTGTGTGTCATAGATCAATGTCTCTCATATTTCATTTACATTGCACATGTATTCAATTATCTTTTTAGAGTACGTGCACCACTTCATCTTAGTGCAGCTAGTATCGAACACTGGGCTCTCATACTTAGGATGACCATGTCTCGTATCTCCCTAAGCTAGAGCATGCACTCTACCAGTAGTTACTTCAAATATACATGGTATCATGTTTATTTCATTGCGCTCTTCTCTAATCTCTCTTATTTCAGTTGTGGGACTTCTCAACTGGTGTATAATGTTATAAAACGCGAAATTACACATGTAAACGCATAGCAGGCATGTCAATGTAACACTAGTGCGAGGTGCGGTCATCACGCTCAGAAAATGATGTGAAGGTACCAACCAATCAAAGTCACTTTTGTTTGCCATACTAAGCCATGCTCACAGCTCCAACAGCCTCATTAGCAGTGTCTCTTCTCTGAGGGAGCATCCCTATTCAGGTGTTGTTTCCATGATATGGTCATGAAGAACCCGATGAAAATAATCCTTCTCCTCTGTAGGAGTGAATATTGGCCAGATAAATACCAGATTCATAGCCCATATGGGTACAGTACATGCTCCCTCACAGTCAATGATACCAGCGATAACTGTTGGATCATCTGAGCAAGCAATGATATTCTGCATTGAGAAATCTCGATGATCTAAACAATAGGGGTTTTAGCTGCAGCAAGTTTGGTGGAACAGTTAATGTCATCAATTATCGAGCATATGTAGCTCTAATCAGTGGGGCTATGAAACTCAGATGATGGTGGTAGTGCAAATCCGGTATCTCCCTTCGCAGTTGCAGCAAGCCAATGCATGGCATCAATGAATGGACCACATTTATCGGGATCTGGAGAGGCATCAACATCAATGCCAGTCTCAGTAGTAACCAGGGGCCCAATAAACAACCGTCCCTCACTTTCATGCATACTCCCAATGGAGTTGAACCTAAGAGACAGGAGACTAGAATATAGGTCTCCAATAGCGAGACATAGCTTATGCTTCTGTTTGCTTGTCAGGGTTTCCCATATCAAGCTGGCATTCATGCCATCAACCTAAGGGTCTGTGTTATCAAGGGGAATCTTTAGGAATGGAATGGACAAACAATTTCCATTATCATCCATGCCCCACCCACTTGACCATCAATATCCAGATCATATGCGAAAACATCGGGTACTGGCACTGATCTATGTTTCTTCAGATATCGCAACATCACTACCTAGTAATCCATGTCAGCACCTCAAAGTTTAGCAATGATAAGACAGACTTTGGAAGGCATTTTATTCCGCATTGGGACACTGGTCTCATCAACACAGTGGTGGGATACCCTGATGAAAACAGTGCCAGTCTGGGCCATGTTTGCACAAAGAATCTGATAAGGACTGATCATATTCTTTGTGTTTGAACAAAATTCAGCCAAGACTGACCTTATGATAAGTGCCTGGACAAGAATGATAAGCGCTAAAGGACAAAAAAAATGACCCAGAGTTGCAAACCTTCTCCATATGGATCCTGAGAGATGCATGTATCATTAAGATGTTCTTCAACTCATACACACAGAGTTTTGGTGTTAATTGGAGACATGATGAGCAACTAGAATTGGAGAAGGAGCTGTTAGAGGTGCCTGGAGCTGATCCTTACTGGTGCACGCTAAAGGATTGGTGATAGTGTAAGATAAGCCACTTCGGCAACCACCAGACCAAAGTACATTGTAACTGCCAACTGGTCACTCTGAAAACTCTGACTTTCTCTAACTCAAGTAATTTCACCATTGATGAAACTAAATTTTCCTCTCTTTAGCTATGATGTGCATAAAAAATGTCAAATACAGGCACCCTTCCGCATAATGGGAGAACCTTAAGATACCGTTATCCAGGAATATAAATACTCACAATAGACTCAAATGATATCTTAACCATTCTTTGACATTATCACTGAATGATGGCCAGTTCTACATATATCCCACCCTCTTCTACCACTGCCTTGTGGGCACCAGCAAAACGGTATTCTACCATCGGAGTTGAGAGTCAGTGTATCGATATCATTATTAACGAGGAGCACCATCGACATCGAATTCAATGCTATGTTTGCATCCAAAATCATACATTTCCATATCCTCCAAAGAATACAACTCTTCTGATTCAAACTATTTCTCAGACACCTCAAACCAGACAAACAAGGTGGGCTTTCATTATTGGAACCCATATCAATAATGTCAGTTTATATCTTTGCTGCCTCCTAGCCATTACTACTGGGTTGCCCAGCCCGATCAAATTCAGTGGTTTCCTATGGCCTCCTAAGATGTCCCACTGTAATTTCTCAGTGGCTCATTTCTTACACTGTTCAAGGTTGTAGTGTGAAGGCATTGTTGGACAGAAGAGCTTCCATGTTGAATAGTTATTGCTACTTATTAATTTCATAGTCACGCTTTCATTATACAAAGAAATCCTGTTATCCACCTCCACTATTATTTCTCTCATCTATTCATCTCATTGGAACAAACTCCTCCGATTTCATTCCTCATCAGAGTAGTTGATGCCAAGTGAGGAATACTTGGGTGATGCAGCATGCACTCTGGCCACCTAACACTCCGCCATTGTGGGTACCATGTCAGAAGACTTGCTGAAAGATATTCTCCCTCACCTTTGACCCTGTCTCAGAGCTGTGTTACACAGCTCTGACCATTCATTGAGGGACAACCCTTCTGAAGACAATGCAGCAGTACATTCTTGGTTTATGGACAGTGAATCATTCTACCTGAAGCACAATTTGATAATAGGCCATGCTCTTAGTCCGACAAGGATTGGAGTATAATGACAGCCTGGTCCATGTGGTCAGAGATGGAAATATTCTTCAGCCTAAAAGTAGACAGCTCTCGCTATATAAATTATCAGAGCGTCTCAGGAGTGGACAATAAATATTTACTCCATAGAACTCCAATCCACACCGAATGAACCCTTGAGGATATATCTTCCAGGCCCTTACACTGCAATGACTCTCCCCACTGAGATCCAGGAAACCGGTTTTTTCAGTGACAAGTCGGAACTTTCAAAGGGACATCCCTGCCCTGGAATGTGAGAGGATAAAATTCTACTGTATTTCCTCTGTGGCACCGGTTTGCAATGCATTTTGTTGCCAATATCCCAATCTCGAATTCACCTTCTTTATGAAATACTTTGATCATAATGGTGGTTTAAACCGTAAGTCGAATCGATCCAGTGGTTCAGGATTCTTTAAGATATTTTTTCATCTTGTCCATGGGGCCATCAAGAATATTTGTGGGAAGTCTTGATTGAAAAGCTACTAATGTATATATGTTACATCTGGAAGTCAGAGCGTGTGCCTTTGGATGTGGATCACCTCTAAATTGTACTCGAATCTCGTGGTATTCACATCTCTCAAATCGGACGTATCATAATAAAGTGAGTCTCTCCTTGTTGTAGGATTCTCGCTTAGAATTGTATGAAGTGGTAGGACTTGGGTGGGACAAATGGTGGACCCCATCATGGAAAATGAGAGAGCACACAAGAAGGGATATGTATACCATTACTAGTATCCATTGAAGAAAAATATGAGGTGGACTCAGGTTGAAAACAACGCGAACGTGATAGTAGAATGTTGGTTGAAAGGAGCAAGGTGCAGAACGGAGTCTCATTGGTTCGGCAAAATATGGCCCGATAATCCGGAATCACATTCGGGTAGGGACTGTTGCTTCTGGACATTCCCCCACGCGCTTACCTTTGAATTCTGGAGCTGAATTAGGTGTCAGTGGACTGCTACCATGCGCAGTGAGTATCGCTTCTGTTACCGCTGTGGTAGGGTGGAGCACCAACATCATGACAACTAGCAGTCGCTGCCAATTCGATTTACCACAAATTTTCCGACTGTACTTTCCCCTTGTCATTGTTCTTGTCATTCCTATTTCAGGGCGGTGGATTTCACTACTCCTAATCGGGACCTTTCCCCGGTATCAGCACCATAATTAGCTTGCCACTTGTTCTCTCCTGGCATTAGCTAGATGGTTCCAGTACCAAAATTTCGACGAGGAACAATTCACAAACTTCGAATCACAGACTACGCTCCAAGTCCCATCCCGGCATCCCACAAGCATACATGCAGACCCTGGCCTGGAGCTCGAAATACAAATTTAGGACGCCCATGCCATGTGCATACATCTACCGCCCGCAAATCATGAATCACCTGCCACGGTATCTCCTCCTCTTGTTTACCGGTGGATTGCTGTGCCTCTTATTATCCCGCAAATCTTTACACCTCAGGTGTGGGTGAAAGGTCGTGAATAAAAGCCAGAGACAAGTATCTCATCATGGTGTCAGCCTAGCTGCTCTTACTGTGCCTTTTTTAAATTGTTGGTGTTGGCGCCGGCGTTTCAATCGGCGCAGTTCTGAGACACAAAACTAACCGAAGAATGGTACGTCCCATCGACAATGCTGTGCGCGTTGATGCTGATCGGCGAACTAGCATCGACCCGTAGCACGTAACAGCACAACCTACTTGTATATAAGCAGAGCATGCTTCCCAGACTTAGTCTCACATTCTCTATTATCAGGTGCAAGCGGTGATGTCTTTGGATTCTTCCTCAATGCTGCCCTCGGTCAGCGAGACTCTTGGTGCTGTTTATATCGGAGTCACAATAGCCGCTGTGTATGTGACCTTCCTCATCGCAAAAATAGCTTTTCATTCACTCAGTTGGCAGTCTCTATGGTGTAACAAACCTGCAGGCAGTCATTTACTACAGGAGATACCCTAACGATTGGTGGGTGTACCACTATTCTGTCAGTCGTCGTTCCCTTGAAGTTCGCACTAGGTAGGCTGAAATGTATGACATAGGTCGGGTTCCTTTGGTTCGTTTAAACTCATATATTTATCACTATTTCTACGACTTAGTTTCTTTGGTAGGGCCCTCGATACTGTTCATGTTGCTTTAAGCACATACGCAGTGTATGTCTTTCTGATACATTTCTTCGGAGATTTGGACGGAGCCCTGGAGTATGACTCGTGGTACGCCTTTGATCAAGGTTCTATGTTAATTCTATTGACGACTAGTGGCTACAGGAGCATGAAGGTTAATTTTTTCAACTGCCCAAGAATTTCTATTGAGGTCTGAATGGTGTACCTTAGTGGCAGGTATACATGAATGTGAGTCTTCGTCATGGTTTATTGACACCCTTCTCTGAAATCTGTCCCTCCTAGGACGTTCTCGCTGTGTACATCCAAGGGTGAGGGTCGCATTATCTCTATGGAGCACGTAAACCTAATTTTCTAGGCTGTATGCACTCCGACTATGGCAGCGTCCGTGTTTTGCGGCAGCTAATATTGATATTGTCATTGATTATTTCTTTCATAGTTGGACGACATTTTCATAAAACTATCGTTTACTTCATTGTCAGTGAGCTTGATAATCGAGCCTGACGTTCCTACTTATTATCGAATAGTCTTTGGCTGTGGTGGCTTCGTTTGGTGATAGCATCTGTGTTCTTGTTCTGACCCTCTCTGACTATCTTCCATTTAGGTACCGTGATATGTAAGTGTCAATCGAATCACGGGATCTCATTGTACTCAACTGAAAGCCACAGACGTAGTATACGACATGTACGTGAACCTTCATGTTCGTGTGCATCACTGTAAATAATATTCAACAGTTCTATCACACCAAATATCGCATCCTCTTCTAGTTTGAAAGTATGTGTTATCCATATTTCAGACAGCAGGGATACTGACACAGATAGCTTAGACACCAATTTATGTCTTTTTCTCAACAATCGCGACTACAGATCTAATAATAGCTATTCCGATGTTCTATTACCTGCACAAGAGCAGAACTATTATACTTGTACCTTCGTGAGTCGTCTGTCGCTTTCACCACGCGAATTATTGTTAATATAACGCCGTACTAGTACAGCTACTGTACTTCTCCGTCTAATGCGGCTCGTTCTAATGTCAGGATTAGCAACAAGGTGAAGAATTCTGCGTCGGCCGCATCGAAAATCCTCATCATTACGACAATAGTGCATGCTCGCTTCTCACCCTCATCACTGTCCGTCAGATTTCAACTCATTGCCTCATACTGGAGTGCTGACAAATTTTCACAGTACATTGTATGGCCTAAATCTCTGGCTTTTCTAGGGATTCATTTCGTTTTGTCTAAGCGTCTGTCTTGGTTTATTACCCGTCGAACAGAGAATCCTACTAACGAACACATTCACAGTCTATATCAATTCGCTTCTTGCCATGTACGCCATCTCCTTGTGACGATTATGTAAAGCTTACCTTTGTTAGGCTGAATTCACGATCAAAACACTGCTCAGCGAGTCAGTCCATGGAGGACGAAGTGAATTCTTTGCCCACCACACTTCGGATCACACCTATCAGTTCCGAGGGCGATGTGACCGAAACAGTGTGTTGTTTTCCCTACAAGCGTGCTAAATTCTTAATAATAATCCTTCAGGATATCAATATTCCAGTCCCGGTGAAGTTGGGACATTCTAAAGAGCTCTTTGATTGTCAAGTCTAATGGAGATTTGGCCCCAGCGTCATTTCTCAGGTTGTAAATCATAATCTGTGTCGTCTCTGCTTTTGGTTCAATCTATCTTGCGGATACTTACGCTGCTGCCTATCTATGCGTAATACTATTTACAGTCCTTTATAATTCCGGATTCGCCGGGAGCATTACCGAGAGAGAGTCCCTTCGTAACCAACAAGCGTGTAATATTTTCTTACTCTGGTTGTGAAAGAGTCTGACTTGGAAGATCGACATTACAAATTGACGCCTTGAAGCACTCTACGGAGCGAATATTGAAAGAGGTACGGCCTAGCTCAGTATTGGCACAACGCATGACGTAATGCCGCCGGCACGACACGTTCGAAAATAGAGACAAATTTCATATTCTTCCCTCTTGTTCTGTGACCACTGCACACGACGACGGCACCTCGGTGATGACTGCGTTTTCCTGACTTCCGGGCTGCTCTTCCCCATACATTCGACTTTCTTCAGTATTTGATCCTAGCTGATCTTACGGCATGTAGCCAGGAACAAGGTGACTTTACCATCGCCGAAGAGCTCAGCTGTGCTCAGGGAAGCTTGTAAGACGACATTTCAGGATGTTGATATTGAATATGGTAATAAGGAGATCGAACTCGCCGGCTTGGGCCCCGAGGAGATCTTCAAGGAATCAAGGTCTGTTGGACGCCATCCCTAAATTCAAGATCCCGGCTCTAATGCTCTGGTTCGGTACATAGACAGGAAACCTGAAAAGTCTATGCATGACTGCGTGGTGTATCTTTCCGGTCGGCGCCCAGAGACTCTGACAAACCACTCCGTCCGGAGTCGTCCGATCACTCATGCTGGTGGTTTCACCCCAGGGTGTGAGTGGCAGGGAAATTCGAGGACTGATCCAGTCCAGACACAGCGAGCGCCAACACAGCAGAAGACGGCTCCGACTGCGCAGGTGGTGTATGAGGCCGAGGGAGGGAGGGGAAGTCATCAAAACTGGGGGTTTTCGAAAGGGGGCGACACATAAGAGGGGATCGGGTGGTAGTGGGTGATACTCGCCGAAGGAGGAGGAGGGCCCTGATTTTGGTGTAATGTCCTACGGTCTTTGCGCGACCAGGGACCGACACCTAGCGACAGAGGCAGAGAGACACTGAGTACGAAGAAAGAAATGAGAAAGAGTCGCCGTGATCGTCGCAGGTAATCGAAGACGATGGTAAAAAAGCAAAGGGGGGGTTCCGACGGGCGTAGCCTTCTTTAGCCAAGAGGCGAACTCCTGCCATTCCTGAACCGAGACCTGCGATAACAGCTACAGGTTTGATTAGTGAAGGAGGATGATTACAGGTCGAGAGAAGGACGAAAGCCAAGCGATCTGGAGGAAAACTGACGTAGGGATTTCAAAGTTCATCGGGATCTGGTCCCCGGAAAGACCGGGGCGGTATCCCGAAATGGGATTTCAATTTGATATTCCCAGTGGGCCCTCAACCATAACCACCAGCGAAAAGGACGACGTCCTTGAAGAGGATACGGCAACGACGGCAAAGCATTCCATGGTGGCCGAACTCAGTGCTCGTGTATGCTCGTTTCTGGTATGCGGTGAAGAAACCGCTGATTGGCAGCTACGCGCGTCACCGTGCATATCGAAGGGCAGCCTTTCTTCGACTTGGCCTTACCGGTAACCATTTCGTGGTATCAAACGCGTGTATCGGTGTTGATATATGTGGATTATGATTGAGGATATCCCTGGTCCGTGCGCTTGCTTTCTTTCTGGGACCTGTGCTTATGTGTGCAGATGGCAGACTCTGCTTTCCTTGTGCACGCAGCACCTTGTGATCTATCTTCAGCGGGCCTCTATTTGTCGAATCCGGGTATTAGGTCGCCATCGGGTCTTTCAAGATGTTATGGGGACGAAGAACTGCCATAGCGATGACCTTCGGGTTCGTAGTGTAGGATAGGGCTTGGAATACTGGTGTGTTTGCTAGGGTTACGCTGTCTGGACTCTTGTTGACTTCAATGTAGCATCGCATTCAAGTCCGGTGGTTAGTAGAGTGAAGGCTGCAATCATACGACGGCCCTTCGACCTGCACCTTGATTCCATCGGCTGGGACGTCGACTCGTACAGCACCCTTCCTATGCGCATAGCTTTTGTCAACGCCTCGCTGCATCTGCGCTCCCAAGTCTGGCGGTCATCTTTACGAATGACGAAAGTGCTGTCCGTGGAAACCTGGCAGCACTATTTTCTTCATCGTAGTTTTTTCCATGCGGTGTACCAAGCATGCTCGCCTTCACAGTATCCCTTTGTAGGCGACACGACCTGGACAGATATTTGGCATGTTCACGTGCGCTTGATTATCCTGGCCCCTGTCCCCTCCTATTGGATGACGTCATGCTGAGTGAGAAATAGCCAGCTGACATGTGGAAGGTATCTTGCGCTCTACTAATAAAAGACATCCTGCTCCAACCCTCCTTGCAGCTATGGCTCTCTACGGTTGGCACCCAGGCGAACGGGCAATCCGCAAAAAAGTGGGCATCGATAAAGACCCCTCCCTCAACTGGCTGTACATGTCTATCGAGGGCGACCTCCCACCCGACCATGGTGTCTTCTACGCGACGTGACTCCCGTTTCTCCCTATTACCACTCTGGACTCGACGGGCCGACCGTGGGGGTCCATCCTCGCTGGCCCCGACGGCGAACCGGGATTCATCACATCGCCAAAGTACACGACCCTGTCGTTTGATGTCAGAGTATGGGACGGCGATCCGTTTGTCGGCAATGTGGGGGAATCTGGGGATGGGGACAGGGAGATGTTGGCGGTGGGTATTGGAGTGGAGTTCTCGACGCGGAGGAGGAATAAGTTTACGGGGAAGATCACGAAAAGAAAGGGGCACGGAGATGGGTACCATTTTGAAGTTCAGGTCAATGAGGCTATAGGGTGAGGTCCTCGTTCCTCGTGCGGCGACGACTGCTGATGCTTTCTGACTAGGAACTGCCCAAAGTACATTCCTCTATGAGAGCTTGTGCCATATGAGGGTTCACCGACGACGGTTTTTGACAAATGCCATCTTGTAGACGGCGATGAGCTACCGGACTCTGTCATATCTTTTATTCATTCATGCGACACGACGTTCTTTGGCACCACCTATGCCGCAACCGAGGACGACACCAGCCGGTTCCCCTCTCACGTCGGCATGAACATCCGTGGTGGATGACCTGGCTTCGTTTGTGTACGACCGTCAGACAAACGCACCCTCGTCCTCCCCGACTTTTCCGGGAACCGTATCATGACGTCTCTCGGGAACGTCGAAGCCACCCCACTCGCCTCTCTCACCCTCATCTCGTTCACCACAGGAAATATCCTCTACCTCACCGGACGAGCACACAACCTCATCGGACAAGCCGCGCAGAAAAGCATGTTCCTCCAAGAGCGGCTGACGACCATACATGTAACGGGATATGTATTCGTACGGGACGCTCTTCCATTGAGGCAACGTTCCGGGACGACCGTCCAGCGCAGCCCATACAGCCCGCCCATGCGCCCCCTCGTCGAAGAGTCCGCGCCTATCCTCCATTTCGACGACGGTGCCTCTCCCGCAATAGCCACCCTCAAAAGTATTCTCCTCCACAGCCCGACCATCGCCACCTTCACCTGGCAATCCTCCGTCGAACTGGACATCATACCCGGGCAAGCCATCATCCTCGACCTCTCCGGGTTCATAGGACGACTGGGGTACCAGCACATGTCGTGCAACCCCACTTCCATCAATGACGACCGCGTCCACACGTGGACGGTCTCCTCCTCCCACCTCATGCCCACCCACGCGTTCTCAATCACCATCCGTGAGAAGCCCAGTGGGGCGGCCACGGGCGCGCTGTTCGCGCTCGCGCGGCGGATCGCAGAGGTGCGGCCTGCGCTCTTGCGGGACATGGCCCCGGTGGCGCTGACGATCCCCATTATGGGCATCACGGGGGAGTTTACGCTCGAACGCGCGTCGAAGAGGGTGGCGCTGTTCGCGGAGGGGATTGGGGTGACGCCGTTTTTGAGTATGCTTGGTGGGGTGCGCAGGGGCGGGGGCGGGGACGGGTGGGATGTGGTGTTGGTTTTGTCGACGAGGGAGCCGGAGGTGTTGCTCCCTTTGGTTTGGGAGGTGGCGGGCAAGGAGAAGGGAGTTCGTGTGCATGTTTTTAGTGATAAGGCTGTTCTGGAGGCGGGGAACGCTGTGGTGTATCGGGGGCAGGTGACTTCTGGGTATCTGGTTGAGCGGAGGGAGGACTGGGTTGGGAGGGACGTGTATGTGTGTGGGCCAGAGTCGTATCGGGAGAGTGTCATTGAAGGGCTGGTGGAAGCGGGTGTTGAAAAAGCGACTATTAGGACAGAGACTTTTGAGTATTAGGACTCAGGAAGTGTTGATAGTATTTTGTAGTCGTATTTCGTGCTGAAGTCGTTGATTTTGTGACGTGGCGGGATTCACAGCTTGGATTCATCTCGGTTGGTTTACGTTGCTCAGGCCGCAGGGATACAAACGCAAAAAGCAGGTGTGGGTGTCCTACTATGAGCGCTTATCTATATATATTGAACAAATACAAATATCCTCAGCTAGTGTTAAGAATTTGGGTATTTTGAGTGATACACGAAGTGATAGATATTCGAGTAAACCCCAAAATGTGAGCGAGGATGTCCGTAAGCCGAGTTCTAACCACCAAGAGGGATCCGTAAGGGTGTTAACAAGTGGTAGGCATAGTTAAAGGGGCGTCAGCAAGCGATAACTGTAGCTAACAAGGTTTCTGACAAGCGCTAGGTGTAGTCAGGAAGCAATTCAATGGCAAGCGCTAGACGTAACCGATCAAAGATGCTTAAATCACACAGTTAAGTGGACATTTGAAGAGTAGTGAAATTAGATTGTTCTTTTAATAGTACAGAGAGTGTTTATATAGTAGAGGCTTCGAGTCAGTAATATTCTACAATGTCCCTATAATGTTCTGGTATCTACAAGAATAAAAGAGAAGGTAAGAGAAAGTCCGATCGAGTCATTGATAAGACCAAAAAGCCCGAGTACAGGCATGTATTGACTTAGGGATCAAGTCGGCAGGTACCCGATATCCATAACAGTACCCATGCATTGCGCATACTGATCACTTCTCTCAGCAAAGACCAGTACGGTCCATCAGGAAAGATTTTTTTTAAAAATACCTGCCTTGCTGGAGATCAACTGGGAAAGCTAGAATCGAACAGCAGGGGGCGCTCGCAGAAGGGGGGAAGGGAACTACGTCGATTGTTACCTGGGAGACGCCAGAAAAGCGCCAAGAGATGAAAGAAGCCAAAAGTTGAAGGGCCGACAATGATTTTCAGAGTTATCAAAGAAAAAAATATGTACACGATGGTAAGACTGGCACCCGCCGGCAACGAAAAGAAGAAAATGCTGGATGGCAGGCAGAGCCGGAATCAGCACCTAGGTCGGCAATTGCCGCTATGTATCGATTGCATGAATAGAACTTTCCCATGGGGTTTCAGGACCTTATCATAACCGAGTTTCCTATATACATATGACTCGGAACTATTATTTTCCTGAGACTGTATTAAAGAAGTCGACTGATGCATGCATATTCTGAACTAGAGTTAGGATACTTGAATATCACGACCTGGCTCAGTATCACAGATGGCGATATCAAGGTACACTTCCACCTAATTCACACTACAACAGGGGGCAGACCACAGTGTACCCATACAGTTCGAATGGTCCACGATGTTCTCATGGAAAAACACAGCATGAGCTCCGGTACTCCACTATCGATCTAACAATCGCCGAAATCTTCATCTGGTCCACATCGCACCCTCAATTCTCGAAGATCTAACATCATGTTGAGTGATTCTGATATAAATGCAGTACTATAACATATTCATATCGACTCAGACTCGCTTGCTTCAAGGTTTCAGTCCGACCTCTGTTCAGTTTAGCGCCCTCCCTTGTAGCCACCTTTTTACACAAAACGTACACCGGTTATCATCAAAAGGTCGATCATGTGCATCGTCTCAAAACAATTCAGTCTCAGTAAATCTCTTTGGAGAGTCTGATTTCGATCACCAACACTAGACTAGGTTCAATACAGAAAAATGGATCCAAGGCACAGAAAACACCGAGACGCTGCCTCCGAGTATGTAACTGTTTGGTTGTCTAAAAATAATACGACGGTATTAACTTATACACGATAGGAGATGAAGATGTATGACCGCTGTTATGTACCCGCTTTCGTCGAAGTCGAACTGTTTCCCTGAAGCATGGTGGTGGGTTCAAGACGCATCTTTCCGTGGTTTGAGTAACTTTCTAGAAATGAGAAATACACAACAGGACCACTGTTAGATTGTTATGACTCGACTAGGTGAGATACTCTCACCGACTACGATATAATCACTGACCACTGCCTGCTTCTCCTGGATTTTACCACGTCTGCAGCATATTGAACAGAGCAAAGGGGGTTGCCCATAAACATCAGACATTTGCATCCTTCTACACGCATCAACCTATAGCACTCCCAGCGTTGTATCTGTGCATCATAACTCATCAATCCATCTTGAATTACTTTGGATGAAATCTATACATTTGCCTCCCAGATTCTGTCTAGCTAGTACGACATATCAGATTGTCCGCCAAGCTTTCACGGCGTCATTCATTCAAGTAAGCACACATTAAGTACTTCTGCCATCTCATTGTTGAGGGTCAAACGTCAAAGTACAAGATGCAATGGGTACCTGACACCAGCGCTAACACCGAGTAAGTCGATGATTTCCACAGTCCTTAGTACATTATAAACAGAACAGGCTTGTAAAGCTTCCTTTACAGCTTCTTTGTGACCCGCAATGCCTTTGCAGCCTTCAGCAGCTAGTCCAACCATTGGAGACACTCTCGGAGCTCTCTATATAGGTTCCGTCCTAGCCGCAGTGTAGGAGATCTCCTTTTTACGACAACAATCTTCCCATTCATTGAATTGGTAGTTTATTTGGCATAACGAATTTACAGGTTGTCATTTATTATAAGAAATATCCCAATGATTGGTGGTTCTACCGATATTCCGTATGTGACAGCTTCTTTCCAATGATAATTGAACTCAAGCTTATGCTATTATACAGGTAGCGTTACTTTGGTTCGTTCACCTTTGCCTATATGTGGCGGTGATTACTTACCAGGGTTTGGTAGGGTCTTGGATACTCTTCACATCGTTTTAAGCTCGCATGCCATCTATTTCTATCTGATTGATAAGTACGGAGATCTTGTGGGCGCACTAGAAAGCAACAACTTGTATGTTTCTAATCGGGTCTGCAATATCGACCTCATTCAACTTGGGATCCCTTACACAGGAGCATGAAGGTAGTTCCTTTAATCCCTCTGCTAAGTCTATTCTAACGGCATAATCAGTTACAGTTAGATGTGAATGTAGGCTGTTTATATGGCCTTTTTTTCCTTTTCTCCAGCATGTCCCGCATAGGTGGTGATCGCCGTATATGTCCAAGGGTATGGGTTCCGCTGTCACTTTTTGAGGCACCAATGTCTTACAATCAATAGGTTATATGCAATCCGGCTGTGGAAATGTTAGTGGTCGGGACTGTATCAACCGGCTATTCGTGCTGACTAGGATCGACTTGTTTTAACAGTCGGAGCACATCTCCACAGGATTCTACAGTGGTTCGTTGTAAGTATTCGTTCTCACAACTGAGTATTCTTCCCTGATTTCAAATTAGCTCTTAGCAGTGGCGGCATCTCTTGGTAATGAGATCTTCTCATCTTGAACATTTGCCTGATTCTGCTTCGTTTAGGTGCTTCGATATGTGATTATTAATCTATTTAACCAGCACAATTGCACTGACAACGAAGTCACAGTTGTAATCTATGACATGTGAGCAAAGATCTACTACTGCATATACCGCTTCAAACACAATTTCACAGCACTGTTGTACCCAATCTCATCTCTGTTTCCACAATCAAAGTATGTAATTTCACATCTTTGAATGGTCATGGAGACTCACATAGATGGTGTAGACAGGGATTTATACCTTTTCTGGAACACTCGCTGCAACAGATGTCATCATAGCTCTCACAATGTCCTATTATTTACACAAGAGCAAAATGACTACCGTTTTCTCTTCGTAAGTCTCGTTATGAACATAATTGAATTCTGGTTTATTCGCTCATACTAGTACGGCTGGCCTGATCTTTGGTTTAATGCGACTCGTTCTCACTTCGGGGTTAGCAACAAGGTAAGCCGTCAGCTCTGATCCTATGGCTCAGGTTATTCATGGACACGATAGCGCATGTTCTATTCTGACCCTTATTACCGTGCGTAATCTTCACCTGAGTCCATGAAAACTCTTTCATGAATCCCTGCAGTTTATTGTCTTGCCAGAGTCTCTGATTTTCCTTGGGATTCATTTCACCCTATCAAAATGTCAGTCTCAGGACAACCATGTCAGCTGATGCTAACGAATACATCCACAGTCTATGTCAACTCCCTGCTAGCTATGTAAGCCGTGCTCTTGAGATGATTACTTGAAGCTGATACTCGCTAGGCTCAATTACCGACGTGAGAAGCGAGTCAAAAGCCCAGATACGGAGCGCGCTGGACAGTCGCTTTCAGCGATTCTCCAATTCACGCCTGACTGCTTCAAACGCACTGCCTCGGAAGCGGTAAGAGCTACCTAGCCATGGTATTGAATTATTGACCGTTGTTTAGAATGTTAGTATTGCGCTCACCGAGATTCAGGACACCAGTACTTTGGATAGCAAGTTGAACTCTCCGAAGGGAACTATCGACAGTGAAGGCTTGAATTAACCTCGTTTGAATCATTGTACCGGCCAGTGTATATCCATTCAGTTAGCGATAATGGTCTCTTGATATTAGTTGATAATATACAAAGCTTGATAACAACTTGCGGTTTACCATAAGTCTCGATCTGGTGACCAATAACACTGCATCCTACGTAAAGGCGGCCCATTTAACGGTAGCACCATTTGAATCTTTCGAAGCAGCTCTTTGAACCTTCCTTTGCAGCAATTCCGAAGCCCTATCAGCGATAGTGCATGCGAGCAGATTTGAAGCGTCATCTCTAGATGCTACCTGTCTTAACATACATAAGGTCTAGTTGCCAGGCTGTGATAATTTCCCTTGGTCAGTTGAAACATGATAATTTAGAGTCTTCTCCGGCGAGTGCAAAGGGAAGGAAAGGGTGCGTTATCGTTCAGGTCCTGTAGTCCGGGGAGAATAAATTGGTTGGGCATCTGAGATAGAGTATATCATTCTCATCAATAAATAGGCACTACATACAAGGAATCCAAATTTCTCCATTATTGGGCAAAAGTCGGGCAGGATCCCAGCGGATTTCAGGCAGATCTGGCAATCGCCGAACGGCGAACACGGTGAAATTCTTGCCGACACCGAACACCGGGTTACCCACTGGACTTTAGATTCCGTATGGACCTATTAAGATGATTCTATTTTAAAGCGTGTGGTCTATCACTTATGAATGTATCGACAGCATCTGTCTCATGCGCCATGGGACAGATCAACACGAAGTCTCCAGTCCTGTTCAGTGTTGACGTAACAGATCTTGAAGATATTGAATGATGGGAAGTATATCTCGTAATGCAGTATCAGGCACAGGGGAGCGACTGAACTCTTCCGTAAAGGCGTCTTTATTTATCTAGAAGATTATTGACAACGACCGTGCAACCTCCGCAGTAAATGAGTTAGGAAATTCATCACTGACCAGGATCCAGAATGATGCCTTTGCTCCATTGCTCCATTGGAATATATTTTACTGAGCATGAGCATCAGTTACCCTGCTAGACATTCCTCATCTTCTGAATATATTACGGACTACTATTACAGCCCTATGCGTCAATGCCCTTCCTAGATCTCCCAAACAAGCTGCTCTCGTACGTCGTTGACTTTATGGACCGCGATACCCTACTCGCTCTCTCTGTGACAGAGAGACATACCCTACATGGTATGGCCGACCGACTCTTACGACAGAACGTGACCGTCCACTTTAACACTGTCCAAAAATCCGAGCCCAACCTCTTTTCTTTCGATTCCACCTGTCTGGCTGCTATCAGGTCGCTATCCATGTATGTTGACGGATACTTTGACTTCCATCCCGTGTCGTTTGCCTCTGTGTTCGCACACATGGCTAACGTCAGTCACGTCCGTGTGAGCGGAGGATCAGGTCCTCTCATTCGATTGGTTCTCGAGAACACGATGGTATCTCTTGTAGCGCTCGAATTGCACAGCTGCAATGTGGAACCCCAAGACTTTTCTGAAATGACGACCATCACTATTCGGAAGTTATTTATTTCTCAGTCCCATCCTAACGTGCACTTTCTTTTGGGACCCCTCAGGGTTGAGGAGTTGGTGGTACATGGTCCAGGTTTGTCTCCCTGTATCTATTCTCCCGATGATTAATGAGCACCCTAGTAGGGTTGGATGATGAATGTATGCATATTGGCGTAACCTTACGGCGACTCACAGATGCCCATCTTGGTAATCTCCGAAGGCTTTGTCTCATCAATACATGCTGAGATGAATGCCAGGACGTTTTGCATTTGACGCATGCCCTAGAGGTACATCCTGTTTGTTGTGGTGTGAACCGTGGCTGATTTCTTAGGTTCCCCAGGCCAGATTCTCGTCCCTTGAAGAACTTATTGTGGACATACCTCTCTCACAGAACACGCACAAAAAGCTGTTGCAGGTGTTATCTGCCTTTCACACACTTAATAAATCTTGCATCACCTCTAGGACTAATGAGACTTGGCTGGGTAAGTGGCCATCACTGCAACAATATAATCATCTAAATGAGTTATGGCCAGGTTTCACCAATCACCATTAGGACTTACCACCAACTTCAGATTTCACTACTACAGGTGTTGGTTGCAATAATGAAAAACTCAGATATAATTTGCATTGATATATGCAGGCAATGCATATGTAACTAAGAAATGAATAAAGCCAAGGATACAATCAATTGACAGTATCTATGACAGACCTAGTGAAAGGGCTGGCAACAGTGTGGGTGTCATGCTAAACAAGCTAACACTCCAAAATGAGCTGCGCAGAAAATCATGTTCCTTCATGACCAACTGATGACTATACATGTAACGGGATACAGTCAAAGCTCTCTTAACCCATGGCCCTCGTAACCCATAGGTTTTGACTTCCACCAATTTGGTTCCTGGCAAAATGGGTACTGTAACCCATACGTCACCCATACCCCTTAACCAATACCTTTTCATTGGAAAAACCACTCTCAGAACCCATACTTCTTAGGTCAGCACACTGACAAAGACCACCAGCAGTGTCAGACAGTAGCTACTTTATTATCTTTAGCACCAACTTGTGACTGGTTGTCAAACCTTTTACAAAGATTTGTTATCACTGCACCCATAATATGGCATTGCCAACACTTTCCGACTTGCAAAAAGCCCTGCAGAGCTGGAAGGCTGTGACTGAGGCAAAGCAAGTAGACATGTCTGACAGACTGGCCCATGGGAGAACTGTTTTGGGGGAGGAAGAAGCCTGGTTGGATGAGAATGGCAACAGTCAACCTTTGCAGGGAAAAATTCACATCTGGAAAAGTGATCTTCGACGCTTGACTGAGGAAATCCACTTCAGGGCACAAGTGATTTAGAAGCATAGTGCAGGCAAGATCCAGCAGGCGAGGACTGAGTTTGATCTTAGAACATATCCCCGGGTCAGTTACCAGACCAGTGAGATACATGAGTGCATGCACATACAAGGGCAGCAAAATAGTGGCTAACTCTGGAATAGTGGTGGAACTGATATGGGTTCCTGGATGGAGACGTACTCAACAAAGAATGAGCATTGTGAAGGGAGAGTGGCTGTCAAAGGATCCTTCATTGAGACACTACCAGTGGCTTTGCTCTTAACTAGCATGGTAGAGATAAAGGGGTCCATAGGTGGCTTAGTATCATCAGATACACAGATATAGTGGGTTAAGGTAGATATCTGAGTCCGGCCCATGGATCACTTACAATGTTGATCTACAGCTCATGCTGTTTCTCAATTTTGCAACAATAACAGAAGGTGTGCTTCTAATCACCAGCATTTCATTAAGATGGAGGAAGAAGGGGAAAGAAAGTGATACATGGGATTATTTTAAGATTTTCTTGATTTTCGGAGCACTGAGAGAATGTATTCGCTGACGCAATGCATGTGAGAAGAAGGAAACATAATTTGGTGGTTGCAATCTGAGTGGAAAATTTGACCAGCCCTCAATTTTATTTTGCAACATCGGCATATACCCCAGACAGAAATATGCTGAGAGCCTGAAATCCTACTTTGCCTCCACTCACAGACAGAAAATCATTACCCCCACACTATTGCTGAGATTGTTCAGCTCCACAGTATGGAATATGACTAGTCCTTTGTATGCAGATAGGTAGTCATTCCTTCAGTTCTTCACACATTCTTTTCATTAACAAAGATCAAAAGAAGAGCATCAGCAATGTCTTGAGGATAGGTAGTGACAGAAGTCAGGATACAGCCTTAAAATAAAATAACAAGCATATGAGAAGTATTCTGCTAGGAGGCTACTCCTAAGAGTATTGAACAGACTCTTGTATATTGAATCCTCTTAGAAAATGTCTGAAAGAAATTCAGCTCACTCTAAGCATGGTTTATGTTCTCAATCACCATCTGCGAGAAGCCCAGTGGGGCGGCCACAGGCATGCTGTTTGTGCTTGTGTGGCAGATCATGGAGGTGCAACCTGCACTCTTGCCGGACATGGCCCCGGTGGCACTGACGATCCCAATTATGGGGGTCATGGGGGAGTTTATGCTCCAGCGCATGTCAAGGAGGGTGGTGCTGTTTGCAGGGGGGATTGGGGTGATGCTGTTTTTGAGCATGCTTGGTGGGGTGCATGGGGGTGGAGGCAGAGGTGGGTGGGATGTGGTGTTGGTTTTGTCAACGAGGGAGCCAGAGGTGTTGCTTCCTTTGGTTTGGAACATGGTGAAAGAGGAGAAGGGAGTTCTTGTGCATGTTTTTAGTGATAAAGCTGTTCTGGAGGCAGGGAATGCTGTGGTGCATTGGGGGCAGGTGACTTCTCGGTATCTGGTTGAGCGGAGGGAGGACTGGGTTGGGAGGGATGTGTTTGTGTGTGGGCCGGAGTTGTATCAGGAGAGTGTCATTGGGGGACTGGTGGAAGTGGGTGTTGAAAAGGGGGCTATCAGGATGGAGACTTTTGAGTATTAGTACTTGGGAAGTGTTGATAGTATTAGTTGTATTTCGTGCAGAAGTTGTTGATTTTATGACCTCGCGTGATTCATTGCAATAGTAGACTCATCTTGGTTGGTTTATGTTGCTCAGATAGCAGGCTCTCATCTCTACAAGGCCTGAATGTTAAAGGTGTTGAAGAGGAGATATTTAAAGCACTGAGCAAGGTTATGGAGGACGCTGAAGAGCTTTGTGGAAACACCTATGGCTCACTTTTGGAGCATCAACGTATGCAATATTAAATGCATGTAATGATAAGATATGATATCTGTGAAAGATATGTGGTGGAGGGGGCACAATGTACCAACTGTGGAAGTAATGGAATCTAGCTTGTGCCAAAAGACCTATTGTACACTTTGCTTTCTCGAAGATCAAGACAGTCCTCAGTATGAAAGAAGAATTCCACACCTAGCCCTTCCTCCTTCAGCTTCAAGCTTCAAGCCAGGAAGATCACGGAATTGAGGAACGCACACAGGCCCTATAGGGATGATAATAAAGGGATTCACGACGATCTCTCAATGTATCAACAACTTCAACCTCTTCACAATGCTATGGAGAACAAATCATGGTGTGAGACGTGGCAGATACTTGTAAAAGGCCATAAGAACAGGAATGCAAAGATTTGAGGTGAGGTGCATTGGGAGTTTCATGACTCCTCCAGAGTGATCTGAAAGCATCGCCTGCTACCTGGCATCGATGTAGTTACTGAAGAGCGTGCAATTGAATGAGGAGCGTGTCAAATGTATATGGTATGAGAAGGCATGACAACTCACAACTCGACCGATGGAGGAGCTTAGGAATGTGAGCTTCCTCAGAGCAGGGAGAGCACTGTACGCATTCACGGAGGTGACTCACATGAAAGACTCGAGAGCAGGCAAAACAGAAAGAGATATATTGTGGATGTTTGTGTGATAGCCAAGAAGCTCATAAAGTACCTTTAAGGAGAGCTTCATGAGAAACATGTGTGCGATAGAAGGATATCTATCCTTGAGCAGTGTATTGATGGGTACATGCTTTTCCATGTTACTAGAGCTACACTGACAGTGACTATCATGAGCGATTCCAAATTCCCGACTCTCTCTCTTGGACCCTGTGATACGGTGCCAGCAGAAAGGACATGTATACAGGGTATGCCAGCTTCAACCACGCGAACCGGAAAAATTAGCCCAGCCTTCCAGAATTCTGGAATGGATGGAATCCGCTATAAGTTGATATTCTTGTCATATGCTCTTGATGATGAACCACGAAGCCCATTACCGACCATAACATCAATTCTCAACCCCCTTCAACTTGAAGAGGATGACAGCAAAACACTTGGAGATGGCCTATTGTGTACTTACAGTGCGATATGATGCATGCATTTTCCAGTGTTTTGTAGCCCTGTTCAAGTTTTACCCTTGGTATGCAGCTTTGAAATCATGGAATGCTCGTATCGACAGATGTGTTCAGAGCTCTTTAATATGTTATTACCTGCCATGACTTTCCAAATATGGGATTTTGTGTGCGCATTCAAGTTTTCCTAGGTTGGCTTCGACATGTTTGAATAAACTGCTTCTAGCCCTTTACCATTGCTTCACCCAGGCTTCCTTTTGGAATTTTGGGGGGTCCATGATCACTCATACAGGATAGGTTCTTTAGTGCAAGTAATAGCTCATTGTATCTGGACAGCAAGTTACCGAGGAAAGAGTAAGTAGACTGATCGCTTGATGACATGTTGAGACTATGCTTCTACAGTCCATGGCCGATACATCCACCACACATGAAAATCCCGCAACTACCCCACCATCTTGAATCTGTTGCTCCCTGTGAGTGTCCACCGCCTACCACCGCTGACAAGCATTCCCATCGGTGCTCCATTCTGGCTAAAAACAGTGCAATCATATCCTGCTTTTGTGGCTATTATTACTATGGTGAAGAGGTGTCTGAGTGCACAGAGCTAGAAATGCAACTGTGTCAAAGACACTGATCACACCCACACCCAACACTACACACACAAACACACTCAAGTTTGTGGGGGGATTCTAATACAATGAAAGTAGCAAACCAAAACAACTGAATTCTCAATATCTCTAAGAGACATGCAGAACAATAGCTCTCGTATAATATCTAGACTTCTCTAAGTCCAAAGGCTTTTCTCAGAACAAGAGGTGTGACTTCTGTCTCCAGGCCTCAAGGCAAGGGTGTATAACAAAACATAATGTTGTTAAATGTCTCCACAACTTTCTAGGAATTGCATGTGACTCTAATCACAACTGCACACTACCAGTAACACCCTAAACACCACTTAAACAACTGTGCTCGAAGCAGAAACCAATTCCTACTAAACAATCCACAAGAATGACAGGATTTGAACCTACGTGCTCAAATTTCCTAACTGATTGTAGAACCACAGGATTCAAACCTATGCGATCCAGAGAATACTAATAAACACAGAAAACCCCATCCGACAAGCCAAAGGGTTTGAACCTCTGCCACGTGTAATGCCTCATGTCACATGCAACCCTCAAACAAATAGAGAAGTGTCTACACTGACACGAATCTCTCAATCTCAACACAGAGCGCAAGTCAAACAATCAATGCAACTTAAGTGTGAAGTGCCCTGCTAGCCTTCTTGGCCATGCTTGTGACTCAAATCACTCAAATTGATATCAAAGATGGTCTGTATTCTCTCACTCAAAGTTCCAAACAGCTCCCAGTGCTAGAGCACATAGCTATTATCTCTCACACTGTCACAATTGGGGTTCAACACCTCTGACTCATCACTACTGGACAAAGTGCAAGGTTCAAACAGCTCCAATGGATCATGTGCATATCAAAATAAGCTTGTCACTATTACATGGGGGGTTGGAAACCTATGTTACTCTATCTACAATATTGTATTTATACATTTCTACATCTTACAAGTCAGTACAACTTAATACACTACTGTTGCAATCTTGGAACATCATCAATTGCAACATGCACATGTTGTTATAGCATGCCCGGGGCTGGACACTTGGTCAGAGGTCTATCTTGAGACCAGAATCTGTTTCCTCATGGTTGAGACTCCACTCACACTGCACTCTATGTGTTGGCATGTCACTCATCATTTCCTCAGAGGATACCAGGAGTAACAGCTGGTCATATAGGCTGTATGATAATTTATTCTTGAGTTTCTAGTTTTCTCTGGTAGGTGGGGGTTACCCACGGTAAGCCTAGGCACTGCGCTCTGTGGCCAAATTGGGTTCCCTCAGAGTTATCTATTCTTAGACATCATTTCATACAAGTGCATGACTCTTTGATCAATCTCTGCCCTGTGCATCATAGATCAGTGTGTCACGGATTTTCCCAGTATCAGGTATGTTTTTCATTAATGCTTTAGAGTGCATACGCAGTCTGTTTCTAGTGCATTCAGTATCAAATGCTGAGCTCTTGTACTTAGTGTGACCATATCCTGTATCATTCTAAGTTAGAGCATACATTCTACCAATCGTCACTCAAGACTGACATGCACACATATTGTATCGCGTGTGATATGGATATCACTGCACCTGGTGTGTATTACACTGTGCTCTATTCATATTCTTTGTTATCTCAATGCCAGGCTGTTGTAAAATGTATATATTGATACATTTCATGAATTTACACTGGTAAACACTTTGAGAGCATGTCAATGGCATCAAAGATGTTTGCCTGTCTGTCACCCGTTTCTCATTGCTTGGTGCCTGGAATCCAGATCCATACCAATGCATGTCATACCATATATATTAATCACTATTTTCACATTTCCACTGAAATCATATGTTTTTTATGACATATATTCTTTACGTATGTCAGTATAGCTACAGGTTGCATAATGCTGTCTCATACAAAGATAAAGACACTGTGAAACTATGAGCTAGGGAAGTATCAACAAACCAGAAAAGAAAATATAGCAAATGCAAAACAAATGAAATTTAAAAAACAGTTACTATGAAATGTGTACACAATTTGTGACGGTATCAAACAGAACATGGACAAGGTGAATTTTCAACCAAAATCCTTTCAATTGCATCACATTGAAATTCATTGTAACACCTAGTAAGAACACAGTAACCTGGAAAGATTATAAGGCCAGCAAGAGTCATATAAACATACCAGGTTGCGAACATACCAGCAATTAATAGAAACCACCAAAGCACTCCATGTTGACATGTTCGCAATGTGTCTATGCATGTAATTTTGCCAAATTTATCAATACATGCATTGCATAATGGCTGGGTACTGAGATAATGAAAGATACAGATAGAGCACAGTGCTATATGCATAGAGCGCAGTGTCAACACACAGAGTGCAATGATATATGTATGGAGCACAATATAGAGTCACACACAGTACGGCCTTCGGTGACAATTAGTAGAGTGCATGCTCTAACTTAGAATGATACTAGTCGAGGTCACACTAAGTATGAGAGCTCAGCACTTGATACTGAATGCACTAAGAGGCAGATCAGCCATGCGCTCTAAGGAATTGATGAGAGACAGGCATGATACAAGGAGAACTACATTGATCTATGATGTGCACTGTGCACGTATAGGAACATAGAAGTAGAGTGCATGAAAAGACATGTGCTGCACTCTGACACGCTCGCAACATGTCTACCCATGTAATTTTGCGATATGTATGAATACATACATGGTATAAGGGCTAGTTACTGAGGTAACACAAAATACAGAAAGAGCGCTGAAGAGCTGTCTTAGTGCACAGAGCTAGAAATGCAACAGCATCGAAGACACTGATCACACCCACACCCAACACTACACACACAAACACGCTCAAGTTCATGGGGGGATTCTAATGCGATGAAAGTAGCGAACCAATACAATTCAATTCTCAATATCTCTAAGATACACGTGCAGCAATAGCCCTTGTATAATATCTAGACTTCTCTAAGTCCAAAGGCTTTTCTCAAGAACAAGAGGGTGTGACTTCCGTCGCCGGGCCTCAAGGCAAGGGTGTATAATACAATACAACTTCGTCAAACGTCTCCACAAGTTTCTAGCAGTTGCTCGGGACTCTAATAACAACTGCAAACAATCAATAACACCCTAAACACCACTTAAATGACTGCGCTCGAAGCAGAAACCAATTCCTATTAAACTCAACACACTAATAAACCTTGTGCGGAACGCGCTAAACCAAAACCTTCACAAACACATGGAGAAGTGTCTACACTGACACAAAACTCAGAAACTTCCACAAGAGCCACAGGGTTTGAACCTATGCGCTCGAGCTTCCAACCGATCGTAGATTCACAGGATTTGAACCTATGCAATCCAGAGAAACCCCGTCTGACAAGCCAAAGGGTTTGAACCTTTGCCAACCTGCGGAAATAACACAGAAGAGCGAGCACTAATCAAGCCAAAGGGTTTGAACCTCTGCCGCCTGTAATGCCTCGCGTCACACAAATGCCCTCAAGAACTCAAAAGGGTGACCTTCAAGACACCGTACTCTTATTCTCTCACTGAGCGCAAGTCAAACCGAAACCAGACTCTCTGCATGGAGTGCCGTGCTATTTTCTTGTCTAAGTGTGTGACTTAAATCACACAATTGATATCTGATATGGGTTGTATTCTCTCTCGAAGTTACTAGCTACTCTAAGTGCTAGAGCGCGTGGCTGAAAAGCTTTGCACTGTTACACTGTGTGCTCGAAACTTGTATTCTACATCTACACTACAGTATTTATACAATTCTACATCCTACATGTCGATACAACTTAATACAGTACTGTTAGAACCTCGGAACATTATTCCTTGCAATGTGCGTGTGTTGTTATAGCATCCCTGGGGCTGGACACTTGGTTGTAGGCCTATCTCGAGACCAGATTCTGTTTCCTCATGGTTGATACTCCACTCGCACTGCATTCTATATGTTGGCATGTCACTTGTCCTTTCTTCAGAGGATACTTGGAGTGGCAACCAATCCTATACACTGTATCTCATTCAAATGTTGAGTTTCTAGGTTTCTCTGGTTGGTGGGGGATACCCGTGGTAAGCCTAGGCACTGCGCTCTTTGGCCAAACTGGGTTCTCTCGGGGTTATCTATACTCAGGCATTTATTTGGGATGCGCGCATGTGTGCTGCGCGATCAGGGCCCTGTGCATCATCGATCAATGTGTCATGTAGTTCTCTTGGGATCAGGCATGTCTTTTTATTATGTCTGCGGAGCATGTATGCAATCTGTTGGTAGTGCATTCAGTATCGAGTGCTGAGCTCTTGTACTTAGTGTGACCTCAATGAAGTATCATACTAAGTTAGAGCATGCACTCTACCAATAGTCACTTCAGACTTGCGTGCGCATGCACGCGTTGTTATACCGCGCGCTATGTTGATATCACTGCGCTCTATGGCTATTTTTATATATGCGCGCAACGTGCGTGGCAGATCAATCCTTCTCATATCATGTCTGTCTCTCATCAATTCATTGGAGCACATATCTGATCTGCCTCTAGTGTATTCATTATCAAGTGCTGAGCTCTCATACTTAGTGTGACCTCCACCAGTATCATTCTAAGTGAGAGCATGCACTCTACTAATTGTCACTCGAGGCCGTACTGCACGTGACTCGGTATCATGCTCCATATGTATATTGCTGCACTCTGTGTGTTTGACACTGCACTCTATGCGTATAGTACTGCACTCTTTCTGTATTTTGTGTTACCTCAGTAACTAGCCTTTATACCATGTATGTATTCATACATATCGCAAAATTACATGGGTAGACACGTTGTGAGCGTGTCAGCACAGTACTATATGCATAGAGCGCAGTGTCAAACACACAGAGTGCAGTAATACACATATGGAGCATGATACCGAGTCATGTGCAGTATGGCCTTGAGTGACAATTAGTCGAGTGCATGCTCTAACTTAGAATGATACTGGTTGAGGTCACACTAAGTATGAGAGCTCAGCACTTGATATTGAATACACTAGAGGCAGATCAGATATGCGCTCCAATGAATTGATGAGAGACAGACATGATATGAGAAGGATTGATCTGCCACACGCATTGCACACATATATAAAAATAGCCATAGAGCGCTGATGAACCTAGAGACTCCTGTGGGCAGAAAACACAACACCTAAACTGCAAGTATAATCAATCACAGAATCTGAAGGCAGGTTCTTAGCGAGTCTAGTTGGGCACCTCCATGCAGTGACTATAGGTCCTAAGTTCATAGCTTATTCAAGGCTACTTGGTGTTATGTCTCGAGCTACTGGCTCTGTATAAGACAAGGTCAGTTCGCGAAGCAGTTATTAAAAACTATCTAGTTCGCGAAGGTGTTGTTGCAGCCTACTGTTGCACTCGTCTTGGAGTGCGATGTCTGGAAGTGTGAGGATGCCAATGAAGGTGAACAACCGCCTTCTTGGTTTATAGAGTAAAGCAAGGGACGGCGGGGTCGCGACTTAGTTAAGTGCGTTCGTAGTCACTGACTTGTTGGTGTATATGTTCTTAGTGCAAACACTAAGGGTTCTGTAGTCTTTGGTATGGGGGAGTAGTATCCCGAGCATATTCTGTATTTCTGGCTAATACACTTGAGTTTTTATGCTAATTTTCTCTAACGGTTTGCGTAATCTAAAGGTGTCATTCTTTGTAACCGCAGTAATAGATTAGTGAGCTTTGTGAAGGGTTTGTAACACTATTATCATTGCTATAATGTCTCTTACTGAGCTTTATAACATATAATTGGGTATGCCAGTTTACAATGTATTGTGGCATCCTTAGCTGACTGATGGATACTAGTTGCGCAGTGCTAGCCTGGGTGATTCATGAACTTCATTTCTTATTTAACTTCACGACCATATGTTTGTGTTATGAGTCCCATAGCCGGGCACAGCCTGCACACTTATGCGCAGTCGGTGATTGTATGGGTGGCATCACATGACTAATATTGCATCATGCCGCCTTTGTTTAGGTGATGACCTGAATTGGATGACTAGTTTGGTGTCGGTCCCTTGGTAACCGGTATTGCCGTGTTCTTTGTGCCATACTGATGATTTATGGTTCATGAAGGTGTTATTGAATCTGCGCTTCACCGCCTAAATCACTATTTGGTGGTGATTTGACTTGTAACGGACTTGCAAGGATTGGTTAATTGAACATCCTTGCAAGTAAGAATTTCGTTAAATTGTTTTGTGTGCCCGCGATTTCTGAGCGCACAGAGCCACAAGGCTCATCAGTGCAGTGATAGCCACATAGCGCACGGTATAACAACACGTGCATGCGTGCGCAGGTCTGAAGTGACTATTGGTAGAGTGCATGCTCTAACTTAGTATGATACTTCATTGAGGTCATGCTAAGTACAAGAGCTCAGCACTCGATACTGAATGCACTACCAACAGATTGCATACATGCTCCACAGACATAATAAAAGACATGCCTGATCCCAAGAGAACTATGTGACACATTGATCAATGATGCACAGGGCCCTGATTGTGCAGCACATGCGTGCATGTCCCAAATAATGCCTGAGTATAGATAACTCCGAGAGAACCCAGTTTGGCCAAAGAGCGCAGTGCCTAGGCTTACCACAGGTATCCCCCACCAACCAGAGAAACCTAGAAACTCAACTTTAGAATAAGATACAGCCTATATGATTGGTTGTCACTCCAGGTATCCTCCAAGGAAATGATGAGTGACATGCCAATGCATAGAGAGCAGTGCGAGTGGAGTATCAACCATGAGGAAACAGAATCTGGTCTCGAGATAGGCCTACAACCAAGTGTCCAGCCCTGGGCATGCTATAACAATGCGCACGTGTTGCGAGGAATAATGTTCTGAGGTTCTAACAGTACTGTATTAAGTTGTATTGACATGTATGATGTAGAATTGTATAAATACTGTAGTGTAGATGTAGAGTAGAAGTTTCGAGCCCACGGTGTAATAGTGCAAAGCTTTTCAGCCACGTGCTCTAGCACTTAGAGTAGCTAGTAACTTCGAGAGAGAATACAACCCATATCAGATATCTATTGTGTGAATTAAGTCACATGCTTAGATAAGAAAATAGCGTGGCACTCCATGCAGAGAGTCTGGTTTTGGTTTGACTTGCACTCTGTGAGAGAATAAGAGTATGGTGAAGAGGTGTCTGAGTGCACAGAGCTAGAAATGCAACAGCATCGATGACACTGATCACACCCACACCCAACACTACACACACAAACACACTCAAGTTTGTGGGGGGATTCTAATGCGATGAAAGTAGCGAACCAAATCAACTGGCTTCTCAATATTTCTAAGGTACGCGGAGCAATAGCTCTTGTATAATATCCAGACTTCTCTAAGTCCAAAGGCTTTTCTCAAGAACAAGAGGTGCAACTTCTGTTGCTGGGCCTCAAGGCAAGGGTGTATAACAAAACACAACTTCGTTAAATGTCTTTACAACTTTCTAGGAATCGCACGGGACTCTAATAACCACTGCACCCTATCAATAACACCCTAAACACCACTTAAACAACTGCGCTCGAAGCAGAAACCAATTCCTATTAAACAATCCACAAGAACCATAGGATTCTAACCTACATGCTCGAGTTTCCTAACCGATCGTAGACCCACAGGATTTGAACCAATGTGGTCCAGAGAATACACACAAACACAGAGAACCCCGTCCGACAAGCCAAAGGGTTTGAACCTCTGCCGCTTGTAATGCCTTGCATCACACGAAACCCTCAATCAATAGAGTAGTGCCTACACTGACACGAACCTCTCAATCTCAACACAGAGCTCAAGTCAAACAATCAATGCACCTTAAGTATGGAGTGCCCTGCAAGCCTTATCGGCCACACTCATGACTCAAATCACTCAAATTAATATCAAAGACATCTATATTCTCTTGCTCAAAGTTACAAACCACTCCCAGTGCTAGGGTGAGTAGCTATTGTCTCTTGCACCATCACAATTGGGGTTCAACACCTCCGACTTGTCACTAATGGACAAAGTGCTAGGCTCAAACAGCTCCAAAGTAGTCGCGCACGTATCAAATAAGCTTGTCACTATTACATGGGGGGTTAAAAACCTATGTTACTCTATCTACAATATCGTATTTATACATTTCTACGTCCTACAAGTCGGTACAACTTAATACACTACTGTTGCAATCCTGGAACATCATCAATCACAATGCACATGTGTTGTTATAGCATGCCTGAGGCTGGACACTTGGTCAGAGGTCTATCTCGAGACCAGATTCTGTTTCCTCATGGTTTAGACTCCACTCGCACTGCGCTCTATGTGTTGGCATGTCACTCGTTATTTCCTCGGATGATACCTGGAGTAACAGCCAGTCATATAGGCTGTATCATAATTTATTCTTGAGTTTCTAGTTTTCTCTGGCAGGTGGGGGTTACCCACGGTAAGCCTAGGCACTGCGCTCTATGGCCAAATTGGGTTCCCTCAGAGTTCTCTATTCTTAGCCATCATTCCATACACGCACGTGACTCTTTGATCGATCTCTGCCCTGCGCATCATAGATCAGTGTGTCACGGAGTTTTCCCAGTATCAGGTATGTTTTTCATTAATGCATTAGAGTGCATATGCAGTCTGTTTCTAGTGCATTCAGTATCAAATGCTGAGCTCTTGTACTTAGTGTGACTGTATCTCGTATCATTCTAAGTTAGAGCATGCATTCTACCAATCATCACTCAAGACTGAGATGCGCGTGTATTGTATCGCATGCGATATGGATATTACTGCATTCTGTGTGTATTACACTGCACTCTATTCATATTCTTTGTTATCTCAATGCCAGGATGTGGTAAAATGTATATATTGATACATTTCGCAAAACTACACTGGTAAACGCTTAGAGAGTGTGTCAACGGTGTCTTGAAGGTCACCCTTTCGAGTTCTTGAGGGCATTTGTGTGACACGAGGCATTACAGGCAGCAGAGGTTCAAACCCTTTGGCTTGATTAGTGTTCACTCTTCTGTGTTATTTCTGCAGGTTGGCAAAGGTTCAAACCCTTTGGCTTGTCAGACAGGGTTTCTCTGGATTGCATAGGTTGAAACCCTGTGGCTCTTGTGGGAGTTTCGGAGTTTTGTGTCAGTGTAGACACTTCTCCACATGATTGAAGAAGGTTTTGGTTTAGCACACAACGCATGAGGTTTTATTAGTGTGTTGAGTTTAATAGGAATTGGTTTCTGCTTCGAGCACAGTTGTTTAAGTGGTGTTTAGGGTGTTATTGGTAGTGTGCAGTGGTCATTAGAGTCACAAGCGACTGCTAGAAAGTTGTGGAGATGTTTGACGAAGTTGTATTGTGTTATACACCCTTGCCTTGAGGCCTGGTGATGGAAGTCACACCCTCTTGTTCTTGAGAAAAGCCTTTGGACTTAGAGAAGTCTAGATATTATACAAGTGCTATTGCTGCACATGTATCTTAGAGATATTGAGAATTCAATCGGATTGGTTTGCTACTTTCATCGCATTAGAATCCCCCCACGAACTTGAGCGTGTTTGTGCATGTAGTGTTGGGTGTGGGTGTGATCAGTGTCTTCAACACTGTTCTATTTCTAGCTCTTTGCACTCAGACAGCTCTTCAACGTGTCGAGGTAGGCCTTCTTAATTATCGAAAGAATGACATGCCCAGGCACGGTACCACATGCTTTGGATGGCTGAGTCTGGCAGGTCGATAAATGTGTTACCAAGTCCAAATATGGCAGGAGCATGGGGATTACCCAGTAGCTGGGCTAGAACTACGAGTTCTACCTGGTAAGCTGTGGGTTACCCAGGAGTATGTGTCATAGCATGGGTATGAGCAAATAGCTGCTGCACACATTTGCTCATAGGCAATCTATAGGTCAGGTATGGGTCCAGGCCTACCCAGTAAGGAAATATGACTTGATCGGTGGTGTGATCATGCCTTCTGACCAAGCTTTAAGTAAGCAGTGTAGTAGGGTTACTAGATATCAGGTAATAGCAGCCTGTAGTTTTATTTATCCTAATTAGACATACCAGGTAATATAAAAGTAGGTAGTAAATAGTCACTGGGTCAAGTTTCCTGGCCCCCAGCTATGGTAGTAATACCTGCAGGAATTTAGGTTAGAGCTTCAAGTCCTAGACTCAATAGAATTGAAAGTATCATCACGATTAAGTTCGCTTTAGCAAGTACCCTCAGAAAGAATCAGAATCAGTATTGAAAGTTTGTATCTCAGAGCCAGTCAGTCAGTCAGAGTTAGTCAGTCAGTCAGCCTGGTTTGGAGGTTCTTGCAACTCAGTGCAGAATCTGGTATCTCAGTAGATACTTGTGTTTCGTGTTTCAGATAAACCAGAATAAACTCTACCCAGTCAGAACAGACCTTTAAAATCCCATTATATTGCAACCAGGAAATTTAATTAAGTATAAAGTTCTACATAACGGATGTTCCTCTGCCCCCACAAACTTGCCGGGTTAGTGTCATTAGAGTGTTTTAAGTGTGGGTAACAATACTGTTACACATGTGCACCATCACCAGCCCTTTCATTACCAAGCATTATAGCCTGTTAGCTACTGAATTTTTGAAGGTAATATTATATTTTAGTGGACAGTCCACAGACAAGGGTGTCAGCAAAGTGTGCAATGGAGTAATTGATTGAATGGTTGCCCTGATTGTGTCTTCGTCTGACAAAAATTCTGGAGGTGGTTTCAGATAGAGAATATTAGCCAAACAGAAGGGTATCATCTTATGGAGTCTACTGATATGAAAATTGAGGCAAAGTATGGGCAAAACAGGTCTCTCGTAGAGACGTACTTTTGTGCTCAAGTGGCGATGTCATGGCTACAATGCCACCAAGTTTGTCATGCAGACCTCACCTACAAGTCACACCCAGGTTCAGTCCGAATGCATGGGAGACAGACATGTAAAACTATACAGCTTGTCATGACAAGGAGACAGAACAGCACAAGACAACTTTTTTTATCTCATTATTTCTAGATTGCAACCCTTGAAGAATGTACAGAGATGTATACACTGCATGGAGAATTCAATATTCTTGACTGAAATATTGAAATCTATAACTGTATATTTTTTCAAGAATCTTGGCCAAAATATCAAAACATTATTCTTAATAATATTTCAATAATTCTGTATATTGAAGAAATATTGAAAATTTCCCAAATATTGAAAGAATATTAAAAATATTATTTCAATATTTTTGTGTGATATATGAAATTAATATACAGTTATAAATTTTAATATTTCAGCCAAGAATATTGAATTCTCCATGCAGTGATAAGTTTCCTACAGCATTATGTGTTGAGTTTTAAGATTTTTGGGAGATCAACACCACCACCTCTTGGGCTATGGGGTACAGGATGAGAGACGACATGCATGCCAGTGGTTGACTGAAGCTGAGGGCGCGAACACATGTCCCTACTTCTGCAGTCTTTACATTATGTTTCAATTGTATGTTTTAGGAACATGATATTGGTAAAATATAAGAGATAATATCTGTGATGTGTATCAAAAACATAGGATTTATCAGTCTTTTGGGCAAAAATGGCAATATGTGGAGCGTTTTTTAAACCATGCTGGGATTCACCATGGGGGAAGAACCAGGGCAATGGGGGCACCTGATGAGGTGCAATCCAATCAACCATGGTGCGATCCAATGGTCATTTTTAGACCTGTCGGTGATCATCAGTTAGAGTGGGGCGCTGACAAAGGGAGTACATTGTTTCACACAGCGAGCACAGTGGGATTGCATCACATTAGCTATATCTCACTATTTTTAGCCTTGACTGCAGCTCATATATTAACAGTGACTGTAGAACTAGGGCTTTAATATATTATGATTAATGCTCTCCTACAGTCATTGATATATCAGTCCACTCAGTAGAGGTGTACATTATGCACTAGGTAATCTCTGTATGTTTCACTGTTTCGGTTGTGTCATCGCCGTGGCTGGTATTCATGGATGCAGTAGTCAATCCATGAATGGGGGCACGTATCAAATTCAGATCCAGTTTGGCATGCCGGATTCTCAGTCTGGGGTTTACCATGCTGACTACGATATTCCACAACTTAGGATCTCCCTGACATATCTGATCTCAGAATTAGATCTCCTGTAGTGTTGCTATTCGAGGGGAAGCCGAGGCTATTATCAAAGTGCCAAATCATCAGATCGCAGATGTTGCACAGACAGGATGGTGAGGAGGAAGTATGTCTGGTTTTACTGGACTAAAATGTGCAATCGCATGAGATCACACGAGATCGCATGCAGCCATGCACAATCGCGCGAGGACACCAATTGTCAGAACAGTGATTCTGACAATCCCATTCCCAATGGAACACAGTTTGTCACATCAGTCACCTGGATTGCTCCCGGGCCCAGGTCATGCTTTTGGGTAGCCAATAATGTATTTTTATTTAATGCCTGTGAAATTTGTCAATAAATTCTGCTACCAAACACTTGAGAAAAACAAACAAGCATGTGCTTCACACTGGTCAAGATCAACCTCTATGTTCCACTCTCCAGACTCTTAGCTGGCAGTGCAACTGATGTATTTACTAATTGGACCAAATGCTTAGATTTCTGGCTTTCCAATACCAAGACAGTTGCCCTTTTATAGACTATTTAAATTGAAATCAGAAGCTATTATGCATTGTCCATGATGTCACTGAGTCACAAAACCAGTAGGTCAGTCACATAGTGTGACATTGGATAAATATACATGTGATGTTCTCAATATGATGCCTCCCAATCTGTAACATCATGGTAATAACCAGCAGATTTGGTTAGGGATGCAGCATGTTCAGGGTACTCTGCATCCACATCTAGGATGTGACCCAACTCAAATGGTAAAGTGGGAGCCCAACTGAAGGCTACATAGAAACTTTCACAATAAAACAGGGCCATGTCCCATTGCAAAGATGTCAATATATCCTCCATATATCTGTCCTTTTCATCCCATATACTCTGCAGACAATTTCTCCATGGACTCATCACATGGCATAGTGAGAAGACATATGGAGCCTGACACATCCAGCTAGACTCTGTGAGACTATTGTGGGCTTCTACAAGCTCAGCAATCCAGCACCAGTCATAAGGTCCTCTGAGAAAACAGTATTCCAAGTGTTTTTGATGCCTCCTTAGAGCAGAGTCATTCTCAATGACCCTCAAATGACTATCCACAGATAAGATTTCCAACCTGAAGCCCAATTCAGACAGCTCCCAAAGGATTTAGTGCATGTCCTCTATGTTCATGTGAGGTGTAGACTTGCCCTGCCAGGTCGCATCCACCAATACTCCTTCCTGAATAGACATTTCATCCAGACATCCAACCAAGAAGGTTGCTGCTAAGTTACAATGGTGGGTCTCCTTTCCTCTCTATTGATAGAAGAATAAATGTGAGAACTCAGTCTGGTGCAGCATAGGCAAAATGACTGAGGTATGGGGTAACTATGGCAAGGTTATATAGCTAAGATTGAGTAATGACAGGAGTTATGATATAAATGGTAAGTAGGAACGAGTGATGATCAAAAGGGAAATAATATATGATATAATGCACAATGGGACAGGAACGAATATCCTCCAACACTCTCACCCAGTCATGTGCATCTGACTTCCTAACCCAGTCATAGCTCAGGATGGCCTGCTACAAGGCATTGCTCACATAACATTGACACTGTGATGTGATGAACCAATAGGTCCATCACAGTGAGTTGTATGGTCACTGTTAAGAGTACAACAGCTCAGTTAGTCACATGTCATAGTAGTGATCAACTGATATTGTATAAGCTACCTGTTAAGAGTACAACAGCTATAACAGAGTAGCATAAGTAAATAGAGGTAGGAAGTAATAAAGAATGAACACACACCTCAGTCAGTCACACATAGTAGTAGTGATCAACTGAGGTGCAAAGAAAAGATAAGGATGAATATAAGATACAGAAGAAAGGGGTTGATGCCATATATAGTAAGTAAGTTCAGACAATGTATCGAGACAATAATGAGATAATTACGGGCTAGGATTTATTCTCAACAGTCACAAGGTAATCAACTGAGATGAAGTAATTGTTTTAGTATAATAAACTTATTGAATTTATTTATTACAGGAGGGGTCTGGAGGTGGTGGCCCAAAGTAGGTGTCACCCTCCGGTCACATTTGAGGGACCCAGGTAGCTATCTTTCAGGGGTGGAGGCACCCACCCTCTCTCAGCTGTGCGTGATCACACATTTTAGTCCAGTAATACCCAGCATAAAGGGGTGTGTAAAAACATATAATAATGAGGATGAGATTGATCTAAACGCTACATTTGATGGTAAAAGGTGGGTTGCCATAAATGGTCAATTGCAGAGTCCATCCTAGATAATCTTCAGATCATTATATAAAACTGAAGACTAGTATGCACAATGGTTATTTGAAATAGATTATACCTAAGCTACCTCAAATTCCCAAAGTGGAATAACATCAGAGCCACCCAATAATCTATGTGTCCTTGCAGATACAAGAAAGAGGGAAATATAAGGTGTGCCTGGGTAAGAATATTCCCAGAGAACAGAGCAAGCGCACCCACTGAAACCAATGCAGCCTGCCCACAATTTGCAGGTAGAATAAGCAAGAGTTGGATGATGTGGCCGTTCTGAGCTAGATACAGTCAAAGAATGTCAAGCAAAACATAAAAAATGTACATACTATGATGCAAAGATCGTCATCACAGGCACGGTGAAGAGCTGTCTAAGTGCGCAGAGCTAGAAATGCAACTGCGTCGAAGACACTGATCACACCCACACCCAACACTACACACACAAACACGCTCAAGTTTGTGGGGGGATTCTAATGCAATGAAAGTAGCGAACCAATACAATTCAATTCTCAATATCTCTAAGATACACGCGCAGCAATAGCACTCGTATAATATCTAGACTTCTCTGAGTCCAAAGGCTTTTCTCAAGAACAAGAGGGTGCGACTTCCGTCGCCGGGCCTCAAGGCAAGGGTGTATAACACAACACAACTTCGTCAAACGTCTCCACAACTTTCTATCAGTCGCTCGGGACTCTAATAACCACTGCACACACTCAATAACACTCTAAACACCACTTAAACGACTGCGCTCGAAGCGGAAACCAATTCCTATTAAATTGAACACACTAATAAACCTCGCGCGTCGCGCGCTAAACCAAAACCTTCGCAAACACATGGAGAAGTGTCTACACTGACACAAAACTCCGAAACTTCCACAAGAGCCACAGGGTTTGAACCTACGCGCTCGAGCTTCCAACCGATCGTAGACTCACAGGATTCGAACCTATGCAATCCAGAGAAACCCCATCCGACAAGCCAAAGGGTTTGAACCTTTGCCAACCTGCGGAAATAACACAGAAAAGCGAACACTAATCAAGCCAAAGGGTTTGAACCTCTGCGCCTGTAATGCCTCGCGTCACACAAATGCCCTCAAGAACTCGAAAGGGTGACCTTCAAGACACCGTACTCTTATTCTCTCACAGAGCACAAGTCAAACCGAAACCAGACTCTCTGCACGGAGTGCCGCGCTATTTTCTTGTTTAAACGCGTGACTTAAATCACACAATTGATTTCTGATATGGGTTGTATTCTCTCTCGAAGTTCCTAGCTACTCTAAGTGCTAGAGCGCGTGGCTGAAAAGCTTTGCACTATTACACCGGGGGCTCGAAACTTGTACTCTACATCTACACTACAGTATTTATACAATTCTACATCATACACATCGATACAACTTGATACAGTACTGTTAGAACCTCGGAACATTATTCCTCGCAACACGCGTGCATTGTTATAGCATGCCCGGGGCTGGACACTTGGTTGGAGGCCTATCTCGAGACCAGATTCTGTCTCCTCATGGTTTATACTCCACTCGCACTGCATTCTATATGTTGGCATGTCACTCGTCATTTCTTCAGAGGATACTTGGAGTGGCAACCAATCCTATACACTGTATCTCATTCAAATGTTGAGTTTCTAGTTTTCTCTGGTTGGTGGGGGATACCCGTGGTAAGCCTAGGCACTGCGCTCTCTGGCCAAACTGGGTTCTCTCGGAGTTATCTATACTCAGGCATTATTTGGGACACGCGCGCGCGTGCCACGCGATCAGGGCCCTGTGCGTCATCGATCACTGTGTCACGTAGTTCTTCTTGAGATCAGGCATGTCTTTTATTACGGCTGCAGAGCATGTATGCAATCTGTTGGTAGTGCATTCAGTATCGAGTGCTGAGCTCTTGTACTTAGTGTGACCTCAATGAAGTATCATACTAAGTTAGAGCATGCACTCTACCAATAGTCACTTCAGACTTGCGTGCGCATGCGTGCATTGTTATACCGCGCGCAGTGTTGATATCACTGCGCTCTATGTCTACTTTCATACACCCGTGCAGCGCGCGTGGCAGATCAATCCTTCTCATATCATGTCTGTCTCTCATCAATTCATTGCAGCGCGTCTCTGATCTGCCTCTAGTGTATTCACTATCAAGTGCTGAGCTCTCATACTTAGTGTGACCTCAATCAGTATCATTCTAAGTTAGAGTATGCACTCTACTAATTGTCACTCGAGGTCGTACTGCGCACGACTCGGTATCGTGCTCCATACATATATTACTGCACTCTGTGTGTTTGACACTGCGCTCTATGCATAGAGTATTGCGCTCTTTCTGTATTTTGTGTTACCTCAGTAACTAGCCCTTATACCATGTATGTATTCATACATATCGCAAAATTACATGGCTAGACACGATGCGAGTGTGTCAACGGTGAAGCTGAGGAACCAGCTACCACAGTATGTTCCTTTGTATCTTGCCTGAGTATGAGGGTAAAAGAAGACATAGAAAGATGAGCACTGGATGCTTATATGCAACCCATTCACATCACCTAACACAGCATAATGTGAAGCAGGATGTCACTGAGTGTCGCTGCATCCTGCTGGATGGAATTGCTTTTGTCATCATCTTCGGTGGTCGTGCTCGTCATCGACCAAGGGAAGAATATCAATATCAGAGCATGGGCCATCTGCATGTGAGTGGCTCAGCAGTACCTACTTGCATCTGCGAGCGATATGACATGAGTGTGATCGTCCTCGTCATCCGTGTCTGCTTGGCCACGATCGGGAGGTTGTTGACTTCCACTAGTGTTCTTTGAAATCCTTCTGCAAGGGATGTGGACTACTTATGGACCGCTTAGCTATGTCACAATTTCTTTCTTGCTTACATATGGCTTGCAGCAACAACATATGAGCCATTTCAGCTCATTTTCGATCTTGACCTTTACTTTCTACCAGGCTTTCGTGTCTTTGACTTAGCTTTCTTCTGGCAATATACGCCCAACCCATACTCATTTCTGGGTTGAAGACGCATCATATGGCAGAACCTTTACACCTTCAGAGCGAGTCTAACGACTATTCCTTGAAAATCTGTTTATTTTCATCGGTGGAGTAAATATCCTACTAGTATCTCTATCAGGTGAGCCTATTTCTGTTTCTCTCACAAAAGCCTTCAGAACTAGTCTACTGGCTACTCATTGCAAATATGTTTATTTTATTTGATGGAATAGGCATACAAATAGTATTTCTTTCAGGCAGCCCCATTTCTGTTCCTCTCGCAATCAACCCTTTCGTCTTGAGTCACAAAGCAAGTACCTTTGCAAATGGGACTATACTGCAGGCTTCCTTCTTTATCTTACTGAATTGCATCAGTAGAACTTTGCCTATGATATTGTCAACTAAGTGGGAGAAGGTTTGATTGGATACTGAGTCAGTAAATGACCAGTGAAATTTTCCTCCCTTCTGACATATCTGATCTCAGAAATAGATCTCCCATAACTTTAATTTTTCAGCAGAACCAGTCACTATTTTGAAAGTATAGTGCCGATAAATTCACCAGAACACGAGTATTAGAAGGACAGGAGGGTAAGAAGCACCGTTTGGAGGAGTAGGTATGCAAAAGTAAATATAGCAGTACTGGCTCACTATTGAGGATTTGGGGATTCCTTCAAGTAATAATCTAGGAATAGTGAGGTGAAAATCATCGCAATACATTCATGCTCATAGCTTCTGACCTTTACTAGAAAGTTGCAGCGATCTTTCATTCATGAACCACCGGGAGAAGATAAGTAAGTGATGAACATGGTAAAAGATCTGACTAAGAGCTCCGATCATCATGGAAGTATTACATTTTAAGCCTTGACAGGAGCAATAGAAGGAGCTGGATCTTTTTTTTGCACAATTACTGTAAATAGGAGTATCCGGCCAGGAAGGGGAGACATTGCTGTCGTAGGGATTGGAAGAAGGATCCTGGACATGTGGTAGAAGGAACTAAGGTAAGTCTTTATAATCTCGTGACTATGAGTAGTGATTTTCTGACACCGATACCAAGCAGAGATGAATGCCACATATCAATCCAACAATAGTATCTCTGTCTTTCAGGCGCTATAAGGGACACATGACTTCTCTATGTCCACATATTCAATCAAGATCACGCTCTATTTGCGAATTCTCAATGAGTCATAGGACCAGGGCATATACGCCTGTCGTTCTCGGAAGACACTCGAAAATGGGGTTCAAAGACGGAGACCAAGGCAGGGACTGTAAGCGGGTTTACGTGTGGCATGAATCCTGAAGGCCTCACTGGCGCCGCTCATACTGGGAGCGTTGGTGCGATGTGGTTCTGTGATCATCACTTGATTCCTTTCTGTGGATTTCTATCTACTTCCATGCTATCTATTGTAAGAAATTGATTTAATTTCTGGAGATGTATGTATCTCCGTAGGGATGTACTTGGGTTCGTATCCATTTCGCAATGGAACTGATAACAATGAAGTGGATCGCCATCGTCACTTGTTTACCTTATCTTGCTGTTTCCGTCAACTTGACACAAGCAAACACTAGCCAGGAATTTTATTGAAGACAGGCCATTTATGTTCTCTGGACCACTTTATGGTGGGGAAACTTGGCCTACTTCCCGTGCATCCAGAGAATCTAATTATGAAGATGACAACACAGTAAGCACATAAAAGCATGCCAAGAAGGAGAGGGAATAACACATTGTAGAAATACGACCTCTATCTCCCAGTGGTCACGATCCCCACTGATAAGACCCGTGCAGAATCAACCTTTGCAGTGCTAAAGCAACGTTCCTTCACTGGTAGAGTTTTACTATCCGCTGTCGCCGACACTCTCTGCACTTCCCTAAATGTTAGCGAAATTTTGGAGGAGCTCAACGCTCCACGTTGCACACCGGGTAGTACGAGATACAAGGCGTGGGAATACTTCATCGCTGAAAACTGCGATCTCGGGACTGCCTAAGCTCATTCTTGCTACCTGTCACTTGACATCGATATTGCAAAGCATGTCATGGAAGCTCGTGCATACGACGAGGAATTACGAAGGGATTTGCTCGAGAAGAAAGAGATCGGCAACTATGCACCCCCTCGGCGCGTCTGGGATCTGCGTGCTAATCGGGTAGTGCCATGGTGGGTTGTCAGCGATTTTAAAGCCGTATGGGGAATATCACATGCATGGGTGGCCGATAACGATCTCAGGTATGAGATGACACCCATAAATGGATATGAATGGCCTGTGCCGATGCCAAAGGATGCCAACCTTGACCGTATCAGGATCGAGATGCTGAACCTCGGCGCGGAGTATGTCTGGTTGGATGTTCTGTGTTTGAGGCAGAAGTGTCAAGGTAAGGATCCACATGGTATCTCCAACCAGAAGGAATGGGATCGAAGGGAAGTTCTGCGGAAGGAGGAGTGGAAAGTCGATTTGCCGATAATTGGATGGGTGTATCACAATGTCCGTCAGGTGGCGTGTTACTTGAGCGGCTTGGGGCTGCCGCTGAGTTTCAAGGATCCACGCGACTTCAAGGACGAGCGGTGTTGGTTTAATCGAGCGTGGACAATGCCGGAGACTCCTCACAATGTTGTCAATCCTGGGAGGACCCACGACGACACACGCATCGTTGACGAAAGGTTCATGACAAGGCAGACGTATAGGATGTTGTGTCACGCACTAGTTACATTGGAATGTGTGCAACAGACGCAGCGGAGAGAGCGAAGAATGTACGTCCTGGAGGAGATGAAGAGACATAAATCATCCAAACCTGTGGATAAAGTCGCTGGGCTGGTATTCTTGCTCCAGTTGAAGCGTATCCCATTATACCATAATGGCCAGTCAGCAGAGGGCGCCTGGGCAGAACTGATGAATGTTGCGGACGACCAGCTTCGCGCGATGTTCTTATTCTTGTGCCCCACACCGAACGGAAACGGATCGTGGCGACCATCTTGGAAGCAGGTAATGATGGAGACAATTCCCAGCTGGCCATACATGATTCTTGTTGATGATGTTCCGAACGTGTCCGACGTTCCAGACGTATGTGATGTTTCGAACGTTTGTTGGACAAATAAAGACGGCGACTCATATCATGGACCCCGTATTGACGCATGTCATGTGCAGGGATTGGCCGATGGATCACCGAGTCTCCGACGTGGAACGCTGAATCTCAAAAGCTTTTCCGGGGTAAAGCATACCTTCCTAATCTTCGCCCAACATGCATGCCCTATACCCGATGGCCAGTATACCCTATTAGGTGTCCTATGTGCAATAAGGATGGTGTTGTTTTGTGTCGTCGGGAAGACATAGGAGCCTGACGGCAAATTTCAGAAAGTGTAGGTGGTCTGGATGCACGAATCCAGAGTGGAGAGCATTCGGAACCTAGACGTATACAGGTGCACTAAAACGTTTCTTTTTTGACGCATTTAATTGTGCCTGATAATTCTAATAGCACTAGGACGTGGTGTATGATCATCCAATGACGATATCGTTTTGGTTTCCTTTGCTATCGTGCATCCCAGGGCCATTCATCGCTACCTTTCCTCTTTTCATCACAATTGTTACGCTGCTCCCCCTTTTCTCAGCGGTGAGTCACTAAGAGGTATTTACTATAAACGATTATTAGCCCACCGAAATATCTTTCCGAGATCGCTATTACTTCAATAAAGCCCTAGTCCCCGAAACTGAACAACAAGACGGGATCTGTTAGTCAACATATATACCAGAATATGATTACATACTTCATGAATCCCCCTCAACAAAACTCGCACTCCAAGAAAGTCTTGGGCTATGAAAGGCAAGTGAGGGTACATTCTTCTTCAACGACAAGCGAACGGTACGGTGCGCCGAACGCAATCCGGTCCAGGATAGGTAGTCAAATAAACTCTTCAAAAAACGAACATAAAAGTAGAAATCAATATGCGAAGAGCCGGCGAACGAAACTCTTTACATCCACAAAGCCTCGCGAACCTTGACGGCGGACCGTCGACTCTTATTATCTATGGATATAAAGGGGTGAGTCTCCAATACGTCGTTGTAACTACAGATTCATCAGAGCCGAACAGACGATGATTACACACAGAAAAACTTATTAACTTAACAAGTGAATCTGTCAATGTGGAATGAGTCGGTGGAATAATAAAACACTTTTGTCCTTGCCTCGGGTTTTTCAATTGAAGGAGTCGTGCTTTCGGATAATCAAGTGTCAAGAAGAAGGGCAACGGTGTTGAGGATATCGCCTTCTGCATGGAAGAGCCGCTATTCTGATTAACTGCGGCCAAACACTAGCTTATGCTCTACAACGCAAAACTAAGATACTGAGCTAACGCAATGGCCCGAAACTCAGGGTCACTATTTACGGTATCAATAACACCATGGTAAAGGGTTGCATGAGACGCAAAATATCTGCAGACACACGGCTGCAGAAAGTAATATTCGTCGTCGACACATCAGTCTCCGTCAGCTTTAAATCGCTTTCGAGGAAATTCCCCGCTTCCCCGCAAATTTTCCAACTGTGTGTTATCATCTATCCCATCGCAAGGCGAAAACACCAGTGAGTTCCCCAATAGGCTATTGATAAACCTCAGTTTTCCTAATCTATAGACGTATTGATTGTTTCGATGGAATCTTGCCCACGATTGCCTCATCTATTCGGGATATGTTCGACAATTTTGCATAAGTAAACGGAAGGAGGAAGGTAGACGATGAATACAGTAAATACTCCCATCCAATGGGGAGCTCGTGCCAAATAGGAATGTCAAGGTTAGACTCGGCTTGGACTGGAATAGTGGAGTAAGGAAGACGATCGTCTGTGGCTAAATAGCAAGTCAGGATGAAACAAGTCAACTGTGATTGGAATTAAACGCATCCGTACCCTGCTGTGTGAATCACATCATTATTTGACCCAGACTTTCCCCCCTAAGATGTTGTGTTGATATTTTTAGATGGCTTCATTTTACCTCGACGGCGCGTCGTTTGAATACGGCGTGTAATTGACGCTCGCGTTATGACTAAAATAATCATGAAACGGTCGCCTTCGATTCTCGAAGCTAAGGCCGCTCTCCTCAGACACCGGGCCCTGTTAGAAAATTGAGCACGGGCATCAATTCAGAATGAATACGCACATCGGAAAATTTCCCCGCCATACGATAGTGCCAGCTGACTCGCGCAAATTATTTTCCATCGTCCATCCACACTCGGATCGTCATCGACGTTCAATGGAGCATTCAGCTATACTCTCATCAACCTGACGCAATCGTCTGAGTCATGATTGCAACGAGAGTCAAGCATGTTAACCACGATGTGACTCTGGTCTGCCAAATCGCATTGCCGAAGATCCAGCTCTTCAAGGCGTGGTAGCAGTATCGGCTGGTTTGGCTCGCAAAATAATGGAGCGAAGAATCTCCTGTTGACACTGCGAACACGAAGATTGAGTCGCTTGACATGATATGTCAAGCGTAAGAACTCCGTCATTCCTTGTCCCCTTTCGTCATAGCCGAAAAAACAAGAGATTGTTAGGTCGACGAGGTTAGATAAAGGTGCTCTGGACATTTCGCGAAAATGGGGCACAGCGGTATTGAAATTGAACGATAGCTTCTGTAGGGCCGAGAGTGTGAGGTTCGTGAAGAGCTGCGCCAATGCACCTAGTACAGGTTCTTCGTCATCGTCTTCCTGGATGTAGACATCCTTTACGTGAGGTGGCGGAACGACCTGGCTCGAAGTCCACTCAGTCAAGGGACCATCCGTGATAATGGTGATGGCTTCTACCAAGGATAATTTCAGGAGCAGATCAAGGATCGGATCGTTACATGAGTATTTGATCCAACAATTTCTTATCTGCGTCCACGAAAGACGAAGAAGCCTACTGAAATCGTCTCGCTTGTATACATTCAGGCATCATAGTCGAGGTGCGATGCCAAATATATCAACCTTCGCCGCATCAGGAAGAACCTCGTCGGGTGATTGCAAAAAGAGATGCTGAAGTTGGGACAGGAATCCTCTGAACATGGAAAATATTGGTAGGGAGACGGAAGGAATGAAGAGAGCCAGTACAATACTTCGGGAGATTCCTGCAGAAAGGGCAGCAAGCCCTCCCAGCGAAGAGATATCCTCCTCGCTATATATTTCCAAAACAATATCATGACTACGTGACCTTTCGAGTATGAGGTCGAGCATGTACCGCAGGTTCATATCATTGCAGGTGCCATATTTGTCCAAAGAGAGCTCTATCGAGCTCCACAGCATTGCAGTATTCAGGGCCACCTCTCTCCAAGGATGATATACGTGCGACAACACCCATTGAGAGCGTTTTAGTATGTCAAGAGAATTACCAATTCTCCGTCTGTACAGAAATGTCTCTGTCTTGACACAGGTGGTAAATATTTCACGTAGTACATCGTCCGGAAGGCGACGTATTGGATGGAGCAGAGTTTTTGTGGCCTGAAGGTGGTCTTCAATACATTCTCGCTCACGAATGAGTTTTTCAAGCACTGTCCGAGCTCGGACAATCCTTGAGTCAAGATCAGATAAAATATCTGGACCATCGGAGACGGCATTTGTAAAGTCAACTTCCTCATGATCTCTCGGTGGGTTGTTAGTTTTGATTAACTCTAGTACTCTGCCTTGATTGCTCAGGTAGTGTGACGTGACGTTTCGGAAATCCGACAGACCGCAATTGGGGCAGTCATTTGCCATTGTATAGAATGGACAGTTGACTACAACGCTATGGAAGATAATTAAAACGGAATGCAGCCTAAATTCAATAGATACGTACTTGCCGTAAGTAAGCAGGCAATTCGCGAGGTAGTGGTAGTTGAAGTAAAGTGATGACGCGTCGATGATGACATTCAAGCTCCAATAACATTTGTTCATAACACGGAACGGAAGTTTGCAGTTACATAAATAACAACTAATCTCTACAGTGCTAATGAAGGGTGAGATTGGAAGCCATCGAAAAACTACTAAATGAATACAAACGGCTGATTAAAGTGTCAATTCGACGAAGACCATACCGTATTTGACAAACGGAAATCTCGTCGTCCCTGATATTCAGTTATTGAGGACCAAGTTCTGATTAAGCGTTCGGTGGCAAGGACGATGTGCTGATTATCTCGGTCCCAGCACAAAGTCATACCGATGTCAGGTAAAGCAGCTGCGCAGGCAAGACCTGTACGTACAAGACATAAATATCTAGTCGCAATGACAGTTATACACGTACCATGATTCGTCAATCACGATAGGACTTTGAGAAGTGATCGTTTGATTACTACGAATAATCGGTTACGAACCCCTTCACTGTCACACAAGAATCTTGTAAATAGCAGGCACGCTAGCGACAGTCTCGATGTACATACTGGATTGGAGCTCCAGGCTACGGCCTGAAATGTCTGTCAGCTAAAGGCGGGCGCAAACTACGGAACACTAACCCTCCTGTTGATGTGCAAGTCAGCACATATGATATGTGCCGCGATAATTCAGCCTCAGTATGCATCTTACCCAGGCGTTCATCCATCCGAGTCGGATAACATGGACGCCCTGGTTGGATCTGGAAGAACGATGACGTCGCAGGGGAGAGACTAGGTGCTGAATTGATAACGAGATGTTGAGGATATTCTAGACAGAAGTTCATATCGCATACAAGATAATACATAGTGTGACACTCGCTGAAAGAAAGTGAATTCAGTGAGATTCAAGTATACTATGGTCCAGCATACTTGTGTGAGTACAAGTTCTCCGACGCGTCAAAACAGGAAAGTACTACGCATTCCCTGGAAGAAGGTCATACAAAGTTCGCCTCCAATATAGATGTACACGCTCATCCAAAAAGTAGAGCATATATACCTCTCGCGTTCGCCTGTATTCCGCAATGTGGTTTTACAAACAATAATAACGAATGATTCGAGGAGGTAACGTGTGACGATGGGATTACTGGTACAAGACCTTAACAGCGTCACGAATTGATTGGAGCTTGCTAGTGCTGATAGAGAGGATGTGAGAAGGAACGCCCACACAAATAAGAAATATACACACGGGGTTCCCCATACGCTTACTTGTAGCGCTTCTGACCAGCAATAGAGAGCATTCGAGACCCGTCGAACTCTACAGAACGTTGTTGCCGTTGACTCGGTGTCTTCCTGAGCCGAGTAGCAGGAGGGTATCCGGCGAGTGACGCCATCCGAGGAGGATGAAGAGGGGAAAGTGGATAGCAAAGCTTTGACCGGCGGAGGGAAATTCCAGATTCAATACCCTCTTCTGTGTAGAAAATGACACCAGCGTCTTGAAAAAGGGTGGGCATACGCACCGTAGTCCCCTCTCGTCATGTTCCAGGGCCTACAACGCCATAAGAGACAATTATGCCGGAGTTAAAGCTCCTTTTATTGCCGCATGAGGGATATCGTCCTCGTCTTTGTCGGTGCTGGTGCTGGTTTGCCATCAAGAGTAGCGACGTGAATATCAAATTGGATTTCGGAGTGACTCATGACGTCACATATTGCCGACGTAATCTGAACGTGGTCATCGTCTTCTATATTCCAGCACGAAGTATCAGTACCTTTCAATGCGCATGGCTTGACCCTGCAAAGAGATGTTTTAGCCTCACGTATACTGACGACATTTACGGAATACGTGTAATTAAACCGAGCATTAAACCGTTATCACTTGCTTTCTTTGGGCATCAGTTAGGGAAACACAGTATCGACGGCGACCGCAAAGAGCCAGTCCGACTGACCACTCCCACGAACATACTTCGGGTAACGTTACTTGGCCCGGCACCTTCACGCATCAATCGCCGACCAAATCATATCCTAACGGAGAATCAAAGCACCGACTTATCTGAAAATGATTGATATCTTTACACGGCCGAATGATTACCCAATGATAAATCATACATGTGGTCTGTGGAGAGCGGTCTCAAGTATGGGATCCTCTCCGTTTTCCTGTCACATTATCTTTTCTCTTACTCAAACAAAACTTATTCTCACAGGTATGTACTTCGCCTAATTCACGCTGAATTGTATGGTACAGATGGGGTTTCTTATTTCTACGTTGTAACATCTTCTGATAATACTTCGTGCAGTATGAACGTCAAGCCTCGCCTCGAATCACACGGCAAAAATATGAAATCTAAGTTAAGTTCACCGCACCTAAGTTGATCATCTTGCATTGGTTATTACTTCCATAATAGCTTCGCATATATATATATGTAAGTCAAAGAAGCATCCCAGACCATCCTCTCTTCCTCACTACAATGAACTCACAACCCTTGATCACAATTCCATCCACCGGGGAGACCTTTGGTGTACTTTATGTAGGTGCTACCATAGCTGCCATGTAAGTGGCCTTCATTCCTTGAAAACCACTGCTCATGAGTCTCCTAGGTTATTCGGAATAACGAATCTACAAACCGTCATATATTACAAGAGGTACCCCAATGACTGGTGGCTCTCCCGATATTCTGTACGTCGACATTCTCGCACAGTCAAAATTATGCTCAACCCCGTGGGATAGGTAGCACTACTTTGGTACGTCGGTTCATGTTTATTCGTCGCCGTCGCTTCTTGAAGCATGGCTTCACAGGGTCCTCGACACCCTTCATGTCGTTTTCAGCACCCATGCCCTATACTTCTATCTCATTGACATGTTCGGAGACTTGTCTGGTGCTCTAGTACACAGTGTTTGGTACGTTTCCAGAGCGGTAATATCCATGTGACTGAAAATATGGCACAGGAGCTTTAAGGTAGTGTGTGCGGTTCCAATAATAAGCTTGCTAAGATGCCTTCGTATATTCAGGCACAATCAGGGATAAACGTGAGTTTCCAGGTCACTTAGCGAGATCTCTTTGGTAATCTTATTGGTATTCCTCAAAGGTGGTGATAGTCATATACGTTCTAGGGTACGAAGGATGTACTCTTTATAAAACATACGTTGACAGGTCTTAGGTTGTATGCCATCCAATTATGGAAACGTCCGTGTTTTGGTTGTTCTTGATGATACCACACTTAGCGTAGTCTCAGTAGGGCGCCATTTTCACAAAGTTCTCTCCTGGTTTGTGGTAAGCGAGTCCTCAATGACTAGCTCACCAGATTCTACTTACTGTCCAGCAGTTTTTCACCACGGCAGCCTCGCTTGGTAATTCAATCTCACCACCTGTTTCGACAATAGTCCTGATCATGTCACCATCTCTTTCAGGTGCCGGAATATGTAAGGAATCCTCCTCTCATTGGTTCAGTTCTCAATGACAAAGATGATGCAGTTATGATTTATGACATGTAAGAAAACATTTGGAGCTTCATATACAACTTGAGCTAAACTTTCCCAGTTCAACCACACCGGATTTCTCTGCCATTTCTAATATCGAAGTCTGTCATTTCCGCGATCAGGGTTATCTTAGACGCTCACCTGATCATGCAGACATCCGCGCATGTATGCCCTTTTCTCTACAGTAACAGTGACGGATTTTGTAATAGCTCTCATGATGTGCTACTACCTGCACAACATCCGCGCAGCTCTGATCTCATCTACGTGCGTTATTTTATCCACCGGACCTTCCTGAAACTTCTAAACCTACTTCTACTAGCACCGCTTGTTATGTGCTCAATTTAATGCGACTCGTTATTGTGTCAGGGTTAGCTACAAGGTGGATATGTCTTTGAGTGACTGTTCAGGTGATCTGACCGTCACGACGACAGTACTTGCTCGCTGCTCACTCTCATATCGGTTAGCTGTAGTCTCAAATTGACCCACGTAAAAATCTTATAATTCTTTGCAGTACGTCGCGTGGCCGGAATCTCTCATTTTTCTGGGTATTGTATTCATCCTACCAAAACGTCAGTAATTCTACCTACCCATATGGAAAGGCTAACGAATTGAACAAGTCTACGTCAATTCATTGCTTGCTATGTACACTGTCTTTTTAACTTCCTTGCTTGAAGCTCATTTTCGCTAGGTTCAATCACCGGCCCCAACACCAATTGAAAAAACAGAACCTAGGTCACAATGGAAATTTAACGTCTGCCATTCTCCGATTTGCGTCTGACACTACCACAGGAACGGTTCGTCCACGACTCGCATCATCGTCGTGACTCTATATTAAACATTTCCTTCAGGAAGTCAGCGCCCCGCCCTCTGAGATCCAGGGAACTGGTTCGTTCAGTGACGAGTCGGACCGTTCTGAGGGACGTCGCTACTTTGAAGTCTAAGAGGATATAATTTCACCGTCTTTCCTCTGCCGGACCAGTTAGCAATGGGTCTCGTGGCAAAGACTCCATTCTCGGACTCCGTTTCTTTATGCGATACTTTAATTTTAATAGCATATCAATCTATCTCTTGAATCGATCCAATGCTTCAGGGTTCTTCACACAATTCTCTTATCTTGTCTTTGGGGCAGTCAAGAATATAAGTCGGCAGTCTTCATCGAACAGCTACCAATGTATTTGTCTCAAATATGGAACGTTGAGGTGCATATCTGTGGATGTGGATCACATCTAAATTACACTAGAATTTCCTGATAGTCGCAGCTGCGTGATCGGACGTAGCGTAATAACGAGTCTCCCTTTGCCGTAGGATCGTGGCTTAGAATTATTTTAAGAATTGGTGGGACAAACATCGGACCCCATCATGGAAAATGGGAGAGCACAGACGTTGGAAAGGCAGGAGAAAGCGCCTCGCGAAGGTTAACGTCACGGCAACCTACTCGCTGTAGATCCTCCTTTCGAAATTGAGTCTCAAAAAACGTACATCGTTAAGATTTTTCATTTGGCATAGGGCGCCCGGCGAACTGTCAACGGGTCAACGTTCCTGGATAACTTATTTCGCTTCAAAAATTCACCAAAGAGAGAGAAACGATCCTTGCCCTGTCTTGAAGAATGACCTCTCTGATACCTAAATCAATTAACTTACAACATGAAGACAACGACGACCAGGCCTTCGAATTCCTGCTATACCAGTACAGTTACTGTGCTTCTGTATCCAATGCGAGTTGTTCTCCTTTCAGGATTTAAAACAAAGTGAGAATATCTGCTTCAATCCTATCGTATTTTCTCCTCATTACGATAGCCGTTTATGCTAGGCTTTCATCCTCATCACTGTCCGTCGCCTTCAAGAGGATGCCACGACAGGATTGACGGGTCTCGTTCTATGCCGTACTTTTAGCTATGGGATTTTATGTGTGGATTCTCTGTTCTTACATCTTATACGCATATCGTATCCTTTTATGCAGAGTGCAGAAAATATCGTAGCAATACCCGTCCTTCAAAAAGGGATTCTTGGCTTGAAAACGGCCCTTCGGCTGGCGAGTTCTTTTACGACCTCCTACACGTCAAGCGTGGTCACAGGTATGTGCCACTGACTGTTCGTATGCTTGGATGACCTACAGCGTGTGACTTGCCTGTCTGTCGTGCACATATTCCTAGTGCCACGATACCGTAGCGCTGAAACATAAAAGACTGTATTTAATAAACTATACAAGGCTGAAACCATTACGAAAAAGAACTACTTGTTTGTGCGGGACCGAAGAACCTAACACGAGCGTCCTCATCAACGAGACAATCTTTCCCATCCAACAACAACACGACTTCCATTCCTCTCTCCTTCATCGCGAATAAATTGTGGAACGATGAACTTTGCGCTACAGGTAGTAGAGGCGTGTGGTCCTTTGGCTCCAACGATAGTGTAAGCGTTTTTAAACGGCCACCGCCCTCCGTTCTCGAAAGGACCATCGCATGAAATTCATCTACCGCTTCCAAAAGACCACATTTTGCCTTCCCGAACGGGCTCTCTCGGATGCATAATCCCTTCAAGTACGGAGCCATCCCTTGTTCAAGAGATAGGGCTCTGAATACGTCCCTTGCTATTTCTGCATTCACGAAGATCTCGAGGGTTCGGAGTTGCCCAGATTGTTTGAGGATGGGAATGAGAAGATTTTCTACCGAGATGGGAATGGAAAACGTGAGGTAGAATATGGTGCACTGAGACCGTCGGAAGAGGTCAATCAGACTGGAGCACTCGATGGGTGTACATTTATCCAGCCAGTACTTCAAGCGCCGCTGCTTTTCGTTAAGTGCCAAAGAAAACTGGTAGAGGGCCGGGAGGTAGACAGAGTCGAATATTTGTGGTAATGCAGTGACGGTTCCCTCATTGCCAAAAGTAATGGCAACTCTGAGTGCTTGTAGGGATGTGTGGCGCACGAGGGGATACTGGGTCGACGAACTATTAAGGGTAAAGTTGCGAGGAGGTACATCTGGTGATGGTGATATGTAGAGTTGAAGGAGGTTATGCACACGCTGGAATATGGAATAGATGTCCGCGGAATCAGGGGAATCTAAGTCAAGCCTGCGCAATTTGTCTACATCAGTGGAAATGGCCGAATAAGGAATGCCTTTGAGGCTCAACTCTGTGATGGGTGACGAGGAGAAGAATTTTGCCGAAGTCACTGGGTCCAGAGTATCGTCATAACGATTTTCGATGTAAAGTCTCGTTAATAGATTGGGTGAGGACGATGATAGAGATAGGAGCTCTGATAAGTCGGATCCACTCGCACACAGCCCCAACGTTAACCAGCGATCCGAATGAGCGATTAAGTCCTTGGCTATTTTCCAAACACCATAGTCGTCGACATCGTCCAGAGACAGATGTATCGGTACGTTGCAGGAGAGAGAGATGTATTTTTCAAGGAATGGAAGACATTCGCTATATTTGTCCGAAATGTGAAGGTTGGCCCAAAGGGAAGGGCATGAACGAGAAATGCTTCGCCAGGAGGAGCATACATGTCCAAGGATCCAAGGTGCCCCGTGAGGATTGGGATCGACTGAGGAGGCAAGGCTAAAAATGTGAAGCAGTGTCTCTTGAGGCAACGACCCTATTGGCGCTATAAGAGCCTTGCAGCAGTCAATGTCTCCAGCGATCTTTTCGCGTCGGTCTCCAATTCGCCTGATTAGAGACTCAATATGTTGCAGCTCTTGCTCAAGGTTGGCGATGTCATTCAAGACAGAGGCTTTGCAGATGTCCAACGAAGAGAATCCGGATTGTATGAGCTCCAAGGCATTGACGGAAGTGGTATACGGGCGTATAGCACCAAATTCGCAGTGTGGGCAAATATCCTGGACGACTTTCCTTGTCAACAGATCGAACGGTTCAATAGAAACGAGTGCATACCATCGGTTCGCTGTCAAAGAATTCTTCCCACAGATATTTTCGATAGATGGAAGAAATAAGCGTCTCCTACAGTCAGTTAGCTTCTTTATTTTGGGATTGAATGGATGTTAAACATACCGCAGTGCTCAGTCAGCTTGGTTGGATGTGGTGGAGATCAAGACAAAGGAAGGGCAACGCACGCGCCGCCATTAGCTATCTAGTGGCAACTCCAAATAAGGGATAGCTTCCCCACACTGTCGAATAGTCCGAGAAGAACGGAACTGCCTCATGACTACTGCCTGGAATAGTAGTATCGTCAGGGCCTTGGAGCTCTCGGATCCATCAGAGATACCCAACGAAATGATATATCAAAGATTGTACGGTATACATAATCATAATATATTAAAGCCCTGGTTCTACAGTCAACGGGGTGATATATCAACTACAGATGAAGATCCCGTGACTACCCCGCCGTGTAGAATCCTTAGCTCGCTGTGAGTATTGCCGCCTACCACCGCTGACAAGCGGTCCCATCGGTGCGCCTCTGTGGCTAAAAATAAAGCAATCGTATCCCGCCTTTTCAGCTTTTTTTACTGCACGGATTCTGGCATCAAAGATCTTCATCTGTCCGTCAACCGTTCCTCATCGCTTAGTGCCTGGAATCTAGATTCACGCGAATCCACATCATATCATACATAATAATCACTATTTTCAAGTTTCTACTGGAACGACATATTTATTATGGAATGCATTCTTCAGGTATGTCAGTGCAGCTACATACTCCACAATGTTGTATCATACAAAGATGAAAAAATAATGAAATTGCGAGCTAGTGAGGTATCTTGTAGAGCCTGCAAAGTAAAATAAAACAAACAAAATAAAATAAAATAAAAACAATTACTACGAAACATGCAGCAAATCCTGACAGTATCAGACAGGATACGGACCAGGCGCATGTTGAACCAATACCATTCGGGTTGTATTGCATCTGAATCCATTGTGTGAGCATTTACATTAGAAAGCTTGTCTTGCCTTGCACCGGCTTGCAAAAGCATAATTATACATACTTGCCAAAAGAGATTGTGCCACTTTCAACCAAGCCAGGCATCTTTAAGATCACGGCTACTTAATTCTTCAAGGAAATGAAACATTTTCTGGGACAGCCCACAAATAAAGGTGTTGGCAAAGTCGGTGCACATTAGAGCAATCGATTGAATGGTTGCCCTTATTTTGGCTTCGTCTGACCGAAATTCTAGAGGTGGCTTTAGATGGAAACGAGTAGCCAGATGGAAAGGTATCGTATGATGGAGTGTACGGAAATAAAAATCGAGGCAGAGTACGGCGAAACACGTCCCTCGTAGAGAGGTACTTTTGTGCTCGGGTAGTGGTGTCATGACTGCAATGCGGCCGAGCTCATCACACCTACCTCACCTAGAGGTCACACCTAGGTTCGGTCCGAACTCGTGGGAGATAGACCCGTAAAACTATACAGCTTTATGTCACGATGAGGAGACAGAAGAACACGAGAGACAACATTTCTTAATCTCTATATTTCTAAACCACAATGCATGAACGATACACAGGTATGGCAGTAGTAAGTATGCACAAGGTACGCATTGTCTGATATGCAAGGGTTTTTTGTGCTATTAAGGGTATAAGTTCTCATACGTTGTGTGTTGAATTTTAACAATTTGGCGAGATCGACGCCACTACCACTTGGGCTGTAGAGCACAGGACGAGAGACAGCGTGCATACTGGCGGATGACTGAAGCTGAGGGTGTGACCACATGTCCTGGTAATCCCATTTTGTAAAATATAAGGCAGGGCTGCTCTATGCAGCCATATTTGTCAGTCTTTTGGGCAAAAATGGCAATACATGAGCGTTTTTTAAACCGCGCTGGAGTTAACCGTGGGAGAAGAACCGAAGCCGCGGGGGTACCTGGTGAGGCGCGATCCAACAGTCATTTTTAGACCTGTCGGTGACCATCAGTTGGAGTGGGACGTTGATGATGGGAGTACGTCGTTCGACACGACGAGCACAGCAGGATTGCGTCACAGCAGCTGGGTCTCACTATTTTTAAACTTGACTGCAGCTGATATATCAACTAGTGACTGTAGAACCAGGGCTTTAATATATTTTGGTTTACACTGTCCTACCATCGTTGATATGTCACTCCGCTTGGTAGAGGTAGATCCATTGAGTATAGCGATGCTTCTTGCATCAGTCTTTGATTTCAATGAAAAGTAGCTCGATGTGTCGTACCTCCTGTAGAACACTAACCAAGCCATCCACGGTTGATGTCATCGTTCAATAAAGAGCCGCAAGAAAGGTAGAATAAGGAGACTCCGAACCGCAACAGTCTAATGACATCAACAGAAGGAGTAGAGTGCTGAATTCGCGTTTCGGGCAAATATCCTGCAAAATATTATTTTCAAAGCTTGAATGGAAGATGGCACAGGATGTGCCCTACCATGTCTGTCCTCGTAGGAAAAAGATAACCGTGAAATCTGAAAGGCGAACCCGGTAAATGAAAACTCTAAACAGGGCTCGGGGTGTATGGAATCGCTAGCTTTTCATCGGGTATACAAGTGATTTCAGTCTGGCATACTTTAGTCTTCTGGGACGGATCTATCGACAACGACAAGTCAGAGTCAAGGACAAAGCTGCAGATCGGCAGAAGCCGAGGAATATCCTAAATGAAATTTACTAGACCTACGACAAACATGAATTTTTGCACGGCGAGATATCAAGGGAAGGATTGTAACGCTACCCCTTAACCCCGCTTTTCGTAGATCGTCTCTTTACACCGTCAGTTTGTGCCGCAGTGCGCAACGGTTGATAAATTATTTTGTTCAGCTATATATTACCTTACTGACCACACCCCTAGAGCAGCTTGCAGAAGGGTCCTCGGCGATGCAAATACCTCATCTTGCCGGAACGGCCATTCTTCTTCATCAGTTCCAGTACCGTCCCCGGGCCTTTCTTCTCGTCGATACGGGGTTGGTCCAGTAGTGGTGTCTTGACCTGCACACCGGGTCTTTGCTTATTCTGCGTGTATATGCCCGGCACTTAAGCTGGGGAGCGGAGACTTCGTTGAGGAGATCTTTTTCTCAGTAGGGGGATAATATTTTCGCCCCAATTTTATTGCCGTAGTGTTTGAGACCGGGAAATCAAGGATGAAATCAAATTTTAAAGGCTTCGGTTGTTAACAGCTGAAGTGCGCTGGCCTCTACTGTGCCCCCTTACCCGTCATTTCGCTGGTTTCTATCACGTTTCTGTGCTCCAGGTGTCTCAAGTAGAAATTCGGGCTGCCGACCTGCGGAGCCAAATTACGCGAACGTTGGTGAAGCCCTCGGATTTGGTATCTTCCGGTAGTGTATTTAATTCTTGTGGAAAAAGAAATCGGTTACGAGCGGAGGCAATAATTTTGGGAATAGTTATTGTTACTCCGATGAACTACGTTGAATAGCGCATATGGCCCATTTCGCTTCCAGGAAAAGAGCGACCCAAGAGTAATTCCAGGACATTACGCGATGGCTTAGGAAGCAGCTCTCGCTGGAAATCCAAAGTTGGACAAAAAGCTCTGTAACTCCGTCTATCGGTTGCATGGAGGCAGCGAAATGTGTTACGAGGGTAACTCGGGCAACACACAACCTAGAACACTGGCCAAGACATCCACGGTTGAGGGTCCGGACAAGGCGTAACGGTGGAGTTCGCTATTGTTCAGAAAGGCTTGGAGGTGGACATGGGTTAGAGTCATATGAACGACGAGCAGCTACAAGACCAGCTTGGCAACAAAACGGGAATACAAATCCGAGGTTCTCTTTGTATATTGCATCAGACGAGACGTCTAGATGATTATATCTGTATCAGCCAAATTCCTATCAGGCCAAGAAAATGACTTTTTAAAGATTGGTGTACCGTATTTTGCCAAGACTGGACGCAAGCTGAGTGATACGTCGTATTAATAAACGTTTTGCTCCAAAAGCTATGAAATATTGATTACGTATGAATTTCTCTGGTAGGGTTGGAATGAAGACGTAGTCTGCTCGACATCTTGAATGTGGAATCTTCAAACGGAGAATCGCGTAAAGTCACATTGAGTTCTGAGCAAAGGAATGGATAGACCTGATCGCCCGGGCTCCAAATTGAAAAGAGAATTACTTTGGGGTACGTTTCAAATGAGAGGTCCCGATATTGGTATGTTGATTTTCTATCATCATGGATCGGCTGCTGACGCGGTACTACGACAGAATATGAGAATAGGTCATACGACTCGGAATGTACGCACCGCGTGCTGATGCATCATATCCAACAAGGTCGCACATACCAAGCCTCTACGATTTCAAAGATGATCCTCCGACCGACCCGTGCGTGAATTCTTGTCAAGATCAGCGTTTGATTGCCGATTTTGTTCTTGGCATACCGAAGTCCTGGTGGTTTGCGGGGAAACCTCTTGGCCTTTCCTACCCTGCAAGCCAAGTCTTGATTGCCCCGCACTTGGCCTTGTAGGGTAGTGGGTGTTTCTACGTAGAACCTCACGCAGACTGGTGTCCTCGTAGAAGGATACGTGAGGAATCTTGGTTTGGCTGATAGCGAGCGATAAGTCCGATTTGATATTGCACCTGTGGTGAAGAGAATCAGCATCTGACTTGGAGAGCATAAGGACTTTTCTGACCCTGAAAGGTGGACTAAGCCCGGAAAGGCTAAGGAGGTCCTGTATACCCGTCGAACCCCGTATAACATTCTATTAGGTGGAAGCGATGAGTGTTAGAAGCGCTTGGTACTGTGATGCATAACGGCCACAACGTTCTCGTGAAGATAGGCTCTGATGTGGATACCTGTCAGATAGACGTTAACAATCGTCGCGACACTTTGAAACGGCGTGAAAAAAACATTCTTCCTGACACGTCGATCAGAATTCCAGTGCGGCAGTTGCAAGAAATGGCAGGGACATTGCTGTCACGCTTGATGGAGATAGCATGTCCGAGCGAGTTGTCTGGTAGTGCCCGAACAGGCGCGATTACTTAAAATGTAAAAGCCCGCCCCTAATCACGTTTCCGAGTCCGACCGGGTCGTGCCGGTGTGCTTCTTGCTCCTATACCACCATCATGTCTTCTCTGTTTGATCGCAGGGAACGGTCGCATTCCATCATCTCTCATCTGCCTGGACCATACCGTAAACGCGGGAGACCCTGACGCTTGGCAGACTCGAGATGCACCGAAGGTGAGTGTATGCTCTCTTTCTCGGCGTGCGGGGAAGGGAAAGGCTTGAAACGAGTGAGACAGATGAACATTGTTGGAGTGGAAGTATGAAGGTGTGCCTGTTTCGTAGCCTCGTTATATTTCTAATGTTCAAGACAGCAATATTACCGACATATGGACTGGGTTCTCCTGAAGATCCTGCCAATTAGTAGAATATTATGCCGTCGGCATTCCTCAGCAACGTGCCATGACATCGTTCATATATGCTGGTTACGGCGCATATATCCCAGGGTTTCAAGGTTTCCTCGATTGAGGAAGGCGACTAGGCGAGCTATTCGTCGTCATTTAGGAACAATGTGTTGACTATATTATTCATCGTTTTCACTCACTGGATACTGTCTTCACAGGATCTGTCGAGCGAAACCAACGATCGCAATATGCACTCGTCGGTATTAATAAATTTTTTCGTTATATACAGTACAATTGATTGACCCTTGCGTTCGTCAGAATACAGCCCGTTAACTACGTGACAGTCATAATATAAATTACATCGTCAAACCGACTCCTTTTGCTGGACTGATGATTTTTCGTTTATACTCGCCGAATCCCGTATCTGTGACGGACCGGCCTGTCTGTGGTTATCCTCGTCATCTACCACAGCATCGTCGTCTCCACCACCCTCCTCGAACGCCGTTTTGTGCTTCTCAAAGTGCGAGCCGTGATTCTCAGGCCCCAGTATCGTCACGACGATCAAGAATGCCGCGACACATCCAATGAGAATTCCCTGCACCTTCGCATAATCAGGAACGTTCTCCGTCGTGCCGTCAGCATGTGTGATAGTCGTCCGTTGGTGTTTTCCTCCAGTAGCCTCTATCTGAGCGCTGGCAGACGATACCATGTTACCGAGCTGATAGGCGACGCCAGGGAATGTGGCACGGAAGGCGGGTGGAGACATCTCGGCAAGTTGGATTGGTACCACGCCCCAAGCGCCCTGTACACCAAATTGGACCCAGAAGGCCCCTGCGGAAAGGGCTCCAAAACTGTCGGGAATGATCCAGAGAGGGATGAAGCAGCCGACGAGAAGGACGAAGAGGACGATAGTCAATCGTCGGCCGATATATTGAGAAACGTAGCCAGCTAAGGCGCCTCCGGCGATTGCACCCTTCATACTGAGTCAGGATTTGGGCAGATCAATGAAGCACGGAATAGACGTACGCAATTCCCTATAATCGTTGCAACTGTGGCGTTGTGCTCACTGATGTCTTTGGAATCTCGCAGGTACGTGGGATACAGGTCTTGGGAGCCGTGCGACAGAAAGTTAAACCCTGTAGGCTATATCAGTCGAGCATCACGCGATCAGAATGGAGAATACGTACCGGTCATAAACAGCAGGGCGTAGATGCAAAGCAACCAATGCGTTTTGACCATCCTCCCTGTCTCCTTGATGAACGTCTTCGTCTTCTCTGTGCTATTCGTCTTGCCCTGCTCCCTCGCTTTCTGCTTGAGGAAGAACTCTGATTCTGGCAATACAGCCCTGACCGCCGCTGCGAATAGACTGATACCCGATGCGGTCCAAAATAGCGCTCTCCAACCGGCCGGAACGACCGGAACTAGCTTGAGGTTGATGCAGGCGGCGAGAAGGTAGCCAACGGCATAACCTTGCTGCATGACACCGCTCCCTATGCCACGCGCTTCGACGGGCAAATTCTCGAGGGCTGTACTCGCAGCCATCCCCCAAATACCGCCCATACCGATACCGAATAGGGCACGAACAGCGAGGAACTCGCTGAAGGTGTTGACGAAGCCAGCGCCGAGCTGCAGAATGGAAACGAGGACGAGATTGAAGACGAGTGGCCATTTCCGCCCGTAACGGTCAGAAAAGATCCCGAAGACAACGGCGCCCACGACGCGGAGGAGAAGAGTCAAGGTTATCGCGGTGGTGATATCGGACGTTTGCTTGCCGAACTGGGTGGCTAATCGAGAGACGGTGAGGGATACGGAGAAGAAGTCGATCGCGTCGCAGGTCCATGCAAGCCACCTAAGGACATCGAACGTCGATCAGCCGGTGCCAAGTGCGACTGGGCATCGTCATGAATGATAGACTCACCCTGAGAAAAAATGAGCCCATTGTATCCAGGAGAGTCCGGCGAGGACGGTGAGGAGCGGTCGTGCTTGTTCGTCGGTTTTCTGGCGTTGTGGAATTAGATTTGACAAAAAGTAGGGAGCCATGGTGAGTGGGTGGGCAGGAATGGACTGAATCCCAAAGTGCCAAGGGTTCCCCACCTCCGCCTTTTATGGGCTTCTCGAAGCGGCAATCATCGCGATATGTGGGGTTGTCGAAATTCCCACGGAAGGCTGAACATTCCTCCTTATTTCCATTCATCGCCGTCTCGGCATCTTTATGTTCCGCTCAGATCCGTTCTATTGAATCAAGGCTCGACTTTTGGTTCACGAGTTGCTCTGCTGGCGCATGTTCATGTTCATATGTTGGTGCTTGAGTCCTCAATGTATACCGCAGCTGACCGGAAGCGTGGAGATAGGTTGTTCTCCCGGAACTTCCTCCATTCTAAGGATGTCAATCTGTGCCTCCCAGCCGTGCCGTACTGTTCCATGCTGTATGTGGGTGGCGTACCTATCAATGGTCGCACCCTTGATGTTCCCTATCGGTGCGATGGTTCGCTTCGTAGGCGGGGTAGTGCCAGGGCCTATGGAGAGGCTTCCTGTTCCTGGACGGCGGCCAGTGCGGAGGAGAGGAAATCGCTGCTCATCGTTCGAGACGCGTTTCACGTCTCTCTGGTTCTTCGTTCTCGACAGCATACCCCCTGCCGTCTTGCGTACCGAGACCGATTAAGTATTTTAAACGTTCATTTCCCATCACTGTTTGTTTGATGATCCGGTGTTACGGGTCCATCTGTGCCGTACTCGCTGAGTATTAAGAGTTCCGTACCCCCCAGTTTCAGCCCTGCTCAACGCTGTTCTCGGAGCTTCTTCTTCATATCCGCGCCTACGCTCTGCCTGGTTTTCATCCCTGCCGCCTGCCGCCTCACAGCGAAAAGCACATTTCTTTCATATTCTAGAACATATGGGGCCCCACGGCACGCGCTCGCTCGCTCGCATTGACTTTTTTGATGAATGACAATACCAATCAGCTGGTCTGGCCCTCTTTCCCCTCCCCCACATTGCGGAGCCCCGTTTCCAGACGCTCGGGACGTTTTCTACAGTAGTCTTTCCCGCGTTCTCGAACTACAGAGAAATATCGTCTCGTTTCTAGTCTGCGAGCTTGTGCGACACCTCGGGCTTTGGACGACGATGATGCGCTCTGCATTCTTAAGTCCGGCGGCGCTAGCCCGGTTAGGCGGGCATTCTAAATGCGGTCGGAGATCCTTCCGCCTTATGCGCCCTTTCGGCTATTGCGGGATGGCCCGACGGTTTTTCCGCAGAGACTGACCCGGTGCCGCGACAGCTGCTGAATGGAAAAACCGTTACACGCTCGCGACCGTACCAAATTTCCATTTCCCCCCCGCCCCGCCCTCGGCTCATGTTTATATCTGAATTTGTATTTTGTATTTGGTGCTCGCACGAGCTTATCGATCCATCTCCCCCCTGGCAGAATATACGACGGGCGTCCAGATTCTGTAAGTCCTTCAACGCCATATGTCGTGTCCGCGTCTCATAGTGAGAAGGATCGGTCAGAACCTTTCGGGCTTTTTCGTACCGATTCAAAAATAGATGGACCCTACCGTTCGTCACTATCAATGGCAATCATTATTACAAGGCGGCTAGCATCTCCGTGTACGACGCCCAGCTTGACGGTAACAGTGACACTTATACGTCGACCCGTGTGTCGCGCCGCAGACGAGTCGTAAATTGCTCGTCTCGCCGTTCCGAAGGACAACCCTAATATTTTGATTTTACAGCGCCCGTGTTCATCGTGGAGAAGTTATGGGTCAAAGACCAGCCTATCTGTTGACGCTGACTGAGGGTGCTTACTAACGGGCCCTTGATAAGACATATTAATAGTCGTCCTCTTTTTCCAGAAGGCTCTGAGATGTGCGGTAACAGATATTCCTGAAACGATGTACGTGGACACGGGCGGAAGAAGAGTGACTTTTGGAACGAGTGTGCGATTCTCAGGACCCGCAGCGCGTTGCATGTGTCGTTGGGAAAGATATGTACTGCGTACACCTTGACGTCATTCAGCCCCAAGGTCGTAATGTCTGGCATGCCATTGGAATACGATGAAAGAAGGGAAGCCCTTTGATAAGAGAATGCGATGACGTCGATCGATCAGTGTTGTGGACAGAAATAGCTCTCTGTGCGAGGGTCGTGATTCGCGAGAAGTAGTGTTATCCATCGATGTGATCGTCTTGAAGGGGATATGCTATAACGATAATTGAAAGCTGACTTCGTTCATTCTTAAAGTGGCCTCTTTGGGGTGCTGAAAGCTGGAGCTTTGAAACGCGAGAATGTTCAGTGAACGTGGTCTCGCTGAGACACTGGATTTCATGTTCATTTCCTTCGTATTAACCTTATGGATAATGTTGACCCTGTGGCTGTGAGAGCTTGCGCGATGTTCGTGAGCCCGAGTGCTGCTGAGTAAAGGTTTACTAGAGAAAGAAGGTACTAGAAGATACAGAAAGGAATTTTCGTAGGTAGTTTTTTGTAGCATTCTGCACTCATTTGCCCTCAAGCAAACATGGAATACCCTATCCTAGCTCGCCAGGCCAACGTGCATGATCATACGGTGCGCGTGTTATCCAACGAACCTATGTATTTTTCTCCGCATGATTCCCGAGCATTTTCCGATCTAGGGCTATACGCAGGGAGTTCCTTTCTATTAACGTTCGTTTACGAGTAGGATATTGAGCTTCCGGAATGAATGTATAGTAACATAACATTGAAACGTATAACAGTGTAACAGATTGAAATTTGGGCGCGGAGCATACTGTGAAGGACCCGCTACGAGGTGGCCTTCAAGACAAGACTGAGTGCGATTTGGGTGCATATTACTAAAGTAGGTCCAAGACGAGACCGTGGTAGAAAAGTTGACATTGATATGTAGAAAGCTGAAAATGGCGCATACGTAGCCTGCGACGGGTATGTAAGAGAAAGAAAAGGAATTCCTTATCCTTTACACTTACTACGGCCAAGCCATCCTACGGTACGACTACAAGCACTAAATGGTACGTAGAAGACAAGGTGTCACTTTTAATGGCTCATCTCCGAAGATTCAAAACGCCGAACGTACTTTTATATTCATCACCATAGCTCCGGATACCCGTAAACGACCTTCAATCCTCCGTCGATCAGCGACTTCCACCTTTGAGCGTAGTTGAAATCGAGAGCAAGGGGAGAACGAAGGTACACAGTCTCCATCTGGTCCCTCTCTCCGTTATCCCCTTCCCTGTGGGCTTCGACCATCTCCACAAACTCATGCATACAATGAAATCGTTTTGACATTAGTCCTTCGAGTATCAATCCGCGGAGGTCGAGGGTCCGGAGATGATGCAGTGGTATGTCCATTAATAATAAAATGAGGAGTGGTGCGTCGACTACAAGTGGAGACATCAAGGAAGGGAGTATAACAAGATCGCGGAGGTTAGGAACGGACTGGAGCAGCGTCTGCAACCCCTTTAGAAGATGTGATACAGTAAATTCGATGATTAGAGCTGTAATTGCATTCGGCAACAATATGGTAGGGAGTATAGTGACTGCCCGACTATAAACGAGCCGGAGACGAGTGATATCGGGGATGAAAAGCAAGGAGAATATCGGGTCACTTTCAGGATACTGAGAAGAATGCCAATCCGACGTAGAGTTATATTTGAGAGTCAAGGAAGTGAGGACAGGGAGAGAGATGATCTTATGGTTTTGGGGCTTTAGGAGTAACTTTCTGCTGTATCGAATATGGAGGCTTTTCAAATTTCGAGATTTCCGAAGAAGTTCGATGTCCTTCCAATCAAAAATTTCCAAGTCAAGGTGAATGAGTTGAGTGGTTGGGAGACGAACATCTAATTCAAAGCGGTCGCCGGATATGAGAGGCCGTAAAGTGACAACTTTCAGCTCAGGGGCAAACTCAAAGACGTCAATAGCACTCTCTACGCCCCCTGACGACTGGGACACCGAAGCGTTCGGAGCTGGGGATATGAGAGTAAGATGGTGAAGTTGATCTAAGCGTCCTCTCCACCACGAGAATGCCTTATACGATATGAGGGAAGCCTGAATGCGAAGATTTCTGATGAATGAACTACGAGTGGAGATGATAAAGAGCAGTGGGTGGTTGGAAATGTAAGCGTCGGGACTGCTTGAGAGCGATATAGAGAGAGGGAAGAATTTCGATCTCTCAAGTCGAAGTCCAGTCATAAACATCTGACGGGCGACTGTGGCAGGTTCCTCATTATGTTTAATAACCAGTGACATGGATGACCACATCTCCGGTGCGTCAATAATGGTGGAACGCCATGTATGAGAGACCTGCGCCAAAGTCCAGGGTGACTCCCTGCTATCCAGGCTATTGGCGCTATCCTCTAGTGCTTGGATGGGGTTCAGAATTTCGTATGGGGAAGGAATTGCTTCAAGAGCAATAGCACGGAGAACATCAGATGGTATTCTGCGCATAGGAAAGGAAAGCATTCTGGCATCCTCGATATTCGCTTCGAGTACGCGGCGCTCGTGAATGAGTGTGCTCAGATGCTCATTGGCACGAGTGATCTTCTCATCGAGGTCTGCAATGCGTCCAGGACCACTCTTAACGACGTTCTGGAAGTCGGATAGCTCACTATCCGAGGGAGGATCGTTGCATCGTAGCAGCTCTGAGATACGGGATGAACGCGAATGGGCGGAAACTGTTGTTTCGGTAAGGCATCCACATGTGGGACAGGTATTGGAAAGATTGGGCGACATCGTGTGGGCTTAAGGTAACGCTGATTAGCTACGAAGTTGAAAACAGCAGAAAGATTGATAGGTACTGCCTGTGCTGAACTTATTTAGTGATGAGGATGGTGGTAATGGACAGAGAGGCGCACGAGGTCATGACGCTGTGCACGTGTACATTTCTCACGGCTGAGAAAAGGAAGTAGGCTGACCTAGTATGCCCTCAATTTGTCCGGATGTCCATGTACTAATACCGGAAACCAACGACAGAACAAGAAAACAGAATATCAGATGCACAATCAATTGTAAATCATGTATGCACTGAAGGCGAGATATACGTAGCTAGATACAAAATTATACAGGATAATATCTGCCGGCTTATAGGAAGCTTTGAGGAAGGTACAATACCACTATTTATCTTCCACACTTGTGCACCATCTTCATCACCATGGCTCCGGACATCCATAAGTGACCTTCAATCCTCTGTCAATCAGAGAGTTGCATCTTTGGGTGTAAATGGGATTGAGGGTAAGGCACTGCCTGGCAAATTCAATATTCTGGCCTATATGAACAATTGCATGGTAAGAAAACAAAAGGCGGAGAGGACTGAGGTAAGGTATAAGAATGTATGAGAAGATTTACACCTGCATTACACTATCTTCTGCCTCTTCCCACCTCTGAGTTCCCCAATATCAAAATCTGTAATGGTGCATTCTGTAAAAGGTTTGTCAGATTCGCCTGGGGCCATAGTTTGACTCTTCTTCTGTGCACCATGAGGCTCAAATTCAGTGTCTAACACAAACCACAGAGCATCGGCATCAAGAAAGACAGGTTCCTTTAAACCTTCCACCGGTATTAAGGTATTTTCACTGGTACCATGGTGGTCCTCATCGAGTTGCAGATAATATCATTAGCCGTTTATTTTATAAATCATTGGTAAAAATCCCTACCGTCCAATTGCCTTCAAAGCGACAGTCATAATATTGATAGATGCCATCTCTCATCCACGGGAAACGGCGGAAATGAGTGAAATTGTTGGGATCTTCCTCGCCAAGTACAACCCATTGCCCATCTCCTTTCCCTGCATACAATTTGTTTATGCATCAGGATCCCTCAACCATCTTTCCTCCACCTGTGCATAGGCACATAAAGATTTCCACTTTATTGAGAATTTCGGCCCCACAAATTTTGAACCCGAGGGCCCAGAGGCCGATAGACTCCACCCCCAGACATAGCTGCACCAGATCCAGGCGGAGATCTTTAGCGCTCTCACCAAACCCGGATTCGACCACGATGATTGGTTTCTGTTTGTCAGGCTCGTCGGCATTGCCTTCATCATCATTGTCTTCACCATCTTCATTTGCCTTCTTCGCCTTTCTCTTCTTTTTCTTTTGCCTTTCCGCGCTCCGCAGGGCTCTCTTTCCATCGTTATCCTCGTCTTTGATCGAAAGATGCCTGATTTGTAGATCAGGGACTTTATAGTTGAGGCCGGTGCCGAGCAGGACTCGAGCGGAATCCACCTTGAAAGTGCTGTGATCAGCTCGGGAGTTGATAGAGCGTTGTATCACACCCCCGACTGCCTCGTGAACATATGAAGCGGCAACCCTCATAACGACTTTATTGCCATGGACTTCGATCCTAATAAATGGTTTAATGCATACTCTTGTATCGCAAAGATCAGTCACTTTCCAACACGATAAGCCGCAATGCTATCATAGTTGTCAGAGAGTCATTGCGCTGTCTCCACATCGACGTTGATCTCTAATCTGGTCCCGGTAGGTGCGACTTCTGCATGCTTTAAGAGCTGGATATCTCCGAGGGAGTTCCAGGGTGGAAGCCGGGTTCTGTGGTGGCGAGTATGGGTTTGATGGAGTTGGCATGTATGGGCATACTTTGGGTTTGCGAGTAGCCCGTCGAATCAAATACGTCGACACCCTTACCGATAGTGGCAGGTGCAGGGGACACTGAAGGTTCATTGGTTGATTGGATAGAATGGAGAGCGATAGTACCGTCGAAGCATGCAGTAGCAAGGAGGTCAGGGTTGCAAGGACACCACTCGACATGAAAGGGCGAGTTTGACACGCTCGGGAGCTCGTGGATGATCTCAGACGTTTGGGGATTCTAACAGAGCACCCTGTTATCCTTGCTGCAAGACAAGAGCATATCAGCATCTTGCTTGCACCAAGAAAGAGACAGGACGCCCTTTTCGTGGCCAGTAAAAACCGTTTCCGGGGCACGCACATTACGAAGGTCCAGACCATGATGATGGGACACGAATCGTCTTCAGATGCAGTAACAAGTCTGGAAGCCTAAAGAATAGATTGAGTAAGACGTCAAAGAAAAAATGGTAGGTCGCACATCATCAGGATGCCAGGCGATGGCGCTCATCCCCCTCCGACTACCGTTAGCCTGACAATTCGTAGCGCTGACTGGACCTGCAAGCATTCTGTCTCCACCACTGTACATGAGAGCGACAACCTCCCGCTTCTCTCTGAGATCCCAGACAAGAGTGTACCCCGTTTTGCTCGCCCCGGCGAGAACGTACGGTACTTGCTGATTCCATGCGACAGAGGTGATCTTGTCTAGTTTCGTGCTCCTGGATCCAGATGTCGGGGCATACGGCTTTGTAGGGTCTTCGAGATCCCAGATACAGGCCTGCAACAAGCTCAGAGCGAAAGCAGTTACAGCGACTGACAGCTACGAACCTCTCCATTAACGGCGCCCGATGACAAGAGGTGGGTCTACAGGGGATTGAGGTCCAAGGCTCTGACTGGCCCGGTGTGGCTGGTATTCCGTAGGATGACGGACTCACTGGAGCTCTACAACGCATTAAGCAGGAGAAAAAAGGACGACGGCTAAGTAACGCACCCTGCACCAACAAGAATCTTCACGGGATCCCATAACTCCAGCTCGCCGTTCTCCATACCAGTTACAATGACGCCCCCTGGCTGACTATTGTCGACGTACCCCCATGTCAAACAGCTGAACCTGTATTGGTCTTATTGGTGGCAACATAGAAAGTAGAAACCCAAGCGACGAAGCAACATACCTCGCGTTATCCTTCACAATGCCTTTTGGTCCCGACTGACCCTCTATCCCTAGGTGGAATTCATTCTCGTCGAGAAAATAGGGGACCCAAATTTCAAGCTGACTGTCACTGCTGAAAGGCTCGTCGAGGGTGCTAGCGACAGTCCCTGTCGCTATGAGAGGAGGAGAAGAAGACGGTGACCAGGAAAACGTCGATGAACGGTGGATATCCTTGACTTTTCATCCTGGTGGAAGTCATTCAAATAGGACGCCGGTCGACGCGTCCATGGATGCGTGATTGAGACCAATCCTAAAGCCTACACGTGGCCTGTGCTGGCCTGGATTTCATCGGTCATTGTCTCCCCATCCAGCCCAATGTTTGCATATGACTTATGGCTATCTGATCTACGCCTTTGAATAAGCGTCTGTTGGTACACTTTTTAGGCAAATTCTTCATTATGAACCAGACGCTTCAATGCTTTCAGGTAGACGACAGTGGGTCTGCAGCAGGTGAGCTTTACAATTTGTTGAATTCACTTGACGTCAAATGCCTACTCCAACTATACTCATGTGTGCAGTGCTCTTGTATAAAAATAGCATCATCCAAGTGAGAGTTCACGATGTGACTAGTATCTCTTTGCAACTGACGACGACTTGACTAGCATGGTGTTTCTCCTTTCAAAGGCATCTTCGTCACCACGCATGCACAGACAGGGATGTTCGGCGCGGGACACCCCCAGCATCGTACCAGACATCCATTGGTCGCACGAGGTCACCCAAACTATCCCAATATCCGGTTCAGTGCCCAATCGACCAAAAGGCCATATTTTCGCACTGTCGTCCTCTAACGCCCGCTGCTCGATCTCTGGATCTTAGAAAAATTGCATCGCATTTCTCTGCCATTATGGACCTCAATCCTCGAACGTCGAGAATCGTGATATTCTTCGCCTGCCGAAGAAGCTGGAAGTGCTGCTTTTTCAGGAATGGAAGTTTCAAATAGGTAAGCTAAACCCATGGGACAAGAGGTATTCCTCCCATTTATGCACCGACACTTCGAACACCGGTAAATTTTGTGTATGCTCGAACATGTCATACTTTCCCTGCACATTACTATCATAGCCTCCCGCAATGACTTTCAGATGATATAGCATATTCAAGCTTCCCCGAGAGCGGGTAAGGCCTCGTATTGCATAAATAGAATTTGATGAAAAGCGAAGTTTTAATGGACGAGTCGCCGTTGGAAATGAGGGATAAGAAAGCATGATCCACATCGCTCAAGGTACTACCAATCGATAACGGGAGAGGTGCATTCCATGACTTTTCGAGATGGAGCCCAAGTATGAATGAATATTAGTCGGCTAATAGATGTCACAGGATCATTATAGTTATGCCTGATACGGAGCGATATAGATGACCACAGTGCCGACGAGCTGACGATTGTCAATCTCCAATTCCTGCATACTTGGGACAATATCCATAGAGGTTTCCGGGTATCCAGGCTATCGTACCAGTATGGGCCTGTTGACATGATCTCAGAAGGAGAAGGGATTGTTTCAAAGGCGATGGAGTGAAGAATATCGGCGGGTAGTCTTCTAACTAGAGTAGAGAGGACCTTCGCATCCGCAATATTGGCTTTTACCAAGTCGCGATCGTTGTAAAGAGCGTCGAGGAACGCTTTGGTGCGCGCGATCTTCTGATCAAGCTTCGCGATGCGCGTAGGTCCCTGCTTTAGTGTGTCCCGAAATTTGGAGAACTCGCTATCGGAAGGAACATCGTTAGACCGGAGTGACTCTGAGATGCGAGGCGAGGGCACATCTCCTGAAGATGTTCCTTGCATTATAGATCTGGCACAGGTGGAGCAGATATCAGATAAAGTGGCTATGTTCGGCGACATCTGATCAAGGAATATTCTGTAAGCTGGATAATACAGATGGTTAAGGAAATGTGCACCTAAACAAAGGTATTCGATGCGGGAAAAAGCGACGTGACCGTAGTTTAAGCTAAGAGAGGCGCCCGATGTCACAGTGACAGTGGGTCACGAATCACTTTCGCACGGGATCGCTTCGGAGCAGATAACCGAGGACCACCATTTATCAGGTATTAAAAGTGAAAATGTTAAGACGAAGTGTAAACAGCGAATTTGCTACAGGGACTCGGCTATGTCCTTAGCATAATGTGCGTAAATAGGGGGAAAATGTAACTGGATTCAATTTCTGTAGAATTCTGCGAAACAGTCATCATGCCGCGTTCTATGCACTATACACGACTTTCAACCCTTCGTCGATGAGAGTGTGCCAGATATCTGCAGCCCGACCATCTAACTCGAGGGGAGAAGCCAGGTAGAGGATCTCCAGTTGATCACAATCTGGGCTATTCTGTCTACGAGTCTCGACGATCTCAACGAGGCTCGAGTGATCGCAATCGAGTTTGCAACCATTGAGATCGAGCACTCGCAGACGAGGTATGGGAACGCGTGATTGCAATGGCGTAAGTCGGAGCCGAGATATATCGTCCGGTGATAACGCTCTATCGGAGTAAAGAGCGAGATGGCGGAGATTGGGAACAGTATGCAGTAGTGACAGCAATCCAGGAAAGGTGTATTTCTCGTGAACATGATTATGGGGTGACAGCAATTGCAGTCTGATTTCCAACCTAGTAATCATGTTGGATTTAGTGATATGAGGAAGCACCGGCACGGTGTGATAGGTGAGACATAAATCGGTGAGATTTGGGACAGATAGTAAAGAGAGAATGACGCGGATGTTAGGCATTTGAATACCTCCGCTATTGTGAGATGTCAACGCCAACGACTTCAAACGGGGAAGATGGATAGGAGTGTGTTCCTGAAATACTCTTACAAAACCTGTACGGGTTTGTATATCTGCGCTTTTGACATTTCGCAGCCGCGTAAGAAGTGGAAGATCCTGCTCGCCGTTGATTTGAAGAACACAATGGCTAAGCTGGTGCCATGGAATCTTCACGACGGAGTCAGGAATATTATGCGCAGTGCAAGCACGTAGCTTTGCCGCATATTCAAAGACATCAATGGCCAAAGCCTGGGATACCGTCGGACCGTGTGTCTGTAATATCAGGTTTTCCAGCGAATCCAGACGTCCTCGACATCCATAAAGTGCCCTGAGAGATTCAATGGGAATATCGATACGAAGATTTTTCAAGGCGGAGGCATGGGCAGAAACCTGGGCGACAAAGGAATGCTTGGACGCGTCCCTAGCGCTCCACAATGACACTGTAAGAGGATGACTCTGCGATCGCTGGAGACGGATTCCGAACAAGAACGTCCTATGAAAATCCAACTGCGACGATGGAATCCCATCTCTGATTATTCCCTCCGGCGACCTCCTGTCTATCACCAACGATGTAGACGACCACAACTCTGGGGATCCCAAAACCGACGAACGCCATCCCCGGCAGACCTGCGATATTGTCCATGGAAATTCCCTAGTGTCAAGACTGTCGAAGAAGCCGAAGCTCGGCGACATGATATCAGATGGGGAAGGGATGGCTTTGAGGCATATGGAACGGAGAACATCGGACGGTAGCCTTCGCACAGGCGAAGACACTATTTTCGCATCCTCCATGTCCAATGTCAGCGATACACGTTCTTGCCGGAGCTCTTCGATGAGTGCTGTGGCTTGTACGATCCTGTTATCGATATCAGCAATACGCCCTGGTCCTCGATTGACGAGATCTTGGAATTCGGACAGTTCTGTCTCTGAGGGGACATCGTTGCATCCCAGCAACTCTGAGACTCGAGGCGAGGGGACCATCTCGACCATTTACTAGAACTTGGGGAGGGCGAATATCAGCTACCGACTACCCGATAACGGGGAATACATACACGAGCGGGCGTGTGAACTGTGCTTGGATATCTCGAAGTGCTCGAGGTAAAAAGCACATTGCGCTTCAACACGAGGCAAGTTCGACTCCGTTCGAATCATGGATCACGTGTAAATTTCGCACGTCCTGCGAGTCGAATCTACTAGAATCTACTATGTAATTGTTCTGTAGATCAAGAAAGAGATAATGAAAACCGACATCAGTTAAAAGGCCAGCAAAGATTCCATACACTGCTTCATTCCTTGCTCGTCCTTTTTAAGGAGCGTCTTTCCTGTAAAACATCCACAAATTCAGAGTTTGCACATTTAAGTTCTTTAGTCTCCGTACACAACTTGCAAACCGTCATCAACAAGACCCTGCCAAACGCCAGCAGAAAAATCGTCTAGCACGAGAGACGAGTCCAAATACACGGTCTCCAACTGGTCCCACTCTGTGTCACCTCCTCCTCTGCGGGTGTTGACCATTCCGACGAAGATGTGATGATCAAAATTGAGTGTACAACCGCGGACATCTAGAGTTTTCAGATGCGGAAGTGATGCGTTCGTCGGCGATGGGTTCAGTAGAGATATATCGTCCGATGATAATGCTCTGACTGACCATAGAATGAGATGCTGGAGATTATTCACCGAGTTCAACAGTTTCTGTAAGCCGGGTGCTATGTACTTCTCGGCCCTACTTACAGCCGCGGTCGAAAGTTGCATGATTTCGAGGGTCCTGATCGTATTCTGCGCTTTGATATGCGGAAGGACGGGCATCCCGGCATATTTAAGGTGTAGATTGACGATATTCGGCACGGATAGCAGTGAAAATATAGAGCGGATTTCTGGTGATCCTCCGGGCATTTTTGTAGAAGTGAGAGTCAAGGATGTAAGGAGAGGTAGAGAAACTGGGGTATATCCTTCTCCGGCGGCGAAGGCTGCACCGGTCCGAATCTCAAGGTCGTGGAGATTCTTTCCATGCCGAAGAACTTCTAACTCTCTCAAATAATCTATCTGAAGCCCACAGTGTGTAAGCTGGGTCCAAGGAACCAGAGGGATAGGTTGGGGCAGTATGCCATATGCTGAAAACCGCTGTAAATTGGGTGCGTATTCAAATGCATCAATGCTGGGAGAGTTGGGTGTGGCCCGTATCCCCGCACCCAAGTTCAGGCTGTTTCCCCCCAAAACGGAGAACGATCCAATGTTGTTGTTGGATGCTCTAATCTTTAGATGATGAAGCAACTCCAGGCGCCCTCTACAAAATGAAAGGGCTGCGAGCGATTGGAAAGGGCAATCGACACGTAAATTCTTGATGGTTGAGATGCGGGTGATGATGAGGGAAAGTAAAGGGTGGGAGGAAATATCGGAGGTACTGAAACATGCTACAGTGAGTGGAGCACTCTGGGACCGCTCAAACCGAAGTCCTAGCATGAACATCTGGGAAAAAATCGACGAAGAAAAACTATTGGATAGGACAAGCGACACGGATGACCAAAGTTCGGGTGATGTAATAATGATTGATCGCCAGCTACGGTAGACCTGGGATAACGTCCAAGGAGGCTTGGTCGAATTTAAACTACCATGGTCTTCCAGTATCGACATGATTTCGAAAGGGGAGGGAATGGTATCGAGACAGATCGCGCGAACGATATCCGGTGGTAGCCTTCGGACCGGCGAAGATAGGACTTTCGCGTCCGTCATATCTGCTTCTATCGAAATTCGCTCAAGCGTGAGAGCATCGAGGTTCTTTCTAGCATGTGCAATCTTCTCGTCAAGGTCGGCAAGGCGTCCTGGCGCACTCTGGACTGTCTCCTGGAATTCAGACAGCTCGGCATCTGTGGGGGGTTCATTGCATTGGAGCAACTGTAGGACACGAGGTGCGCGTGCGCTCTGCGGAAAACCTTGTCTCTCCACAGGGCCGCATAAAGGACATTTATTGAAACCGCTTTGTGTTGAAAACATTGGAAACCTAGAAACAAAAATAATATGAGTCAGTTGTCCGAGTAGAAACTTGGCTAAGAGATTAGTCACAGATATAGTACTAATACCCGCGGAAACTTATGATAGATCAAGTTGAAAAAGTGAAGGCAACCACACAGGTTTACGTGTTACGTTTCCCACGGATTCAGCCGATGCCCGATTGTCGGGTCTCCCCACGAAAGTACATTGTGCAGCACGAAAGCACACGATGGATGAACACCGAAAGGGCTTCATCTCACAGAGCACAGTGACACGGGTCGGATCCAAGATTCTCAGGCGGTAAAAGGAACAGGAGAATGATCATAACGGCTGCATTAAGAGGGAATCGAACCCTCGGCGGGTCGATGGCAACGACCCAGGTTACCACTACCCCATTAATGCTCAAATCTGAGATTATTTATACGCTACCTGAGCTAATAGAATACGTCAAACCCACTGCGGTGCAAAACACACCGAGAATATAAGTAGAAATTTGGAGGTATTTTATTTACATGTCTATACAAAAGATTTCATAAGAAAAACAGGACTTACTAAAACTGATCGTCATACGATTGAAGATTGAAAGAGGCCTTAAACGTTTGATTTCTATGCCGATCTTAACTATACCCAAACCTTAGTTCAGTGGGTTGGCATGGCAATCAGAGATCTAGGCATGCGTTTCGGGACCCCACGATTCTTAGGTTTACCTGGTATCGGCCGAAACCTTTCCGCAAATAGAATTCGGGGACTTGCTAAATCTTTGCTTTCCGAACTCGTTTACGGCAGACTGGATTTGAATGTGATATCTTACACTCCGGCGACGATATAAACCCTCCTTGAACCTTTGGTATGGCTATCAGTTTAGTAAGTCCTGTTTTTCTTATGAAACTTATGTATAGACATGTAAATAACATCCTTTCAAATTTCCATTCTCGAAATGAAAAGTACAAACGTTATCGTTTTCTTCTTCTCTAACAATCAAAGTCGACTCGAATTTGCATTCCAAACATGTAACAAAGCAGACGTACACCATCCCACATAAAAGGTCATTAAAAAGCAAAAGCAAAAACAAAAGCGCGCTCATATCCTACCCCTAAGTTCGTAGTTATACATTTTCATCCATCGACCCCGACAAAAAGGGAAGACAGTAGCAAAAATAAATGGATGATAAATGAGCAGATAAGAAAGATGCCATATGCGAGTGAAAGAAAAGAAAATAAAAGAAAAAACATAACGAAGAACGTCAAGAGACCACCGCCTTACAACGCGACATTCTCCTTCCCCCCAAACGGCTCCCGCTTCACAGGCAGGACTTTCTCCATCTCAAAACTGAAATCTCCCGTCATACTCCACTCCTCCTCGGGGACCTGATCCAGCAGGCTTGCATACTTTTCGCTTTTCCCAGGTGACGATCCCAGGAGTTCGTTCTCCTTTTCGAACGATCCCAACGACAGGCCTCCTAGCCCCAACGCGTCCAGCTTGGTTACGAATGCCGTTAACGCACGAGCCTGGTCCTCTACTTTGATGCGCGTCTGCCAAGACAATGTCAGCTAGTGACGAAAAGAAAGAGCACATAAATAACATTACCTGCTTCTCTTTCTCCAACTGTTTCACAAGCTCGTCCGCCCATCGCTCCTTTTCTTCCCTCTTCTTGATCTCTTCATCAACTTTGATCTTCCACTCGCGCTCAACATCCTCTCTAACAGCCCTGAGCGGTTCGCCAAGGTTGCTCTCGTACCCTTTCACCACAATCTCAAGCTCCTTGATCGATTTCATTTGCTCTGCAATCACCTTGTCCTTCTTGTTCTCGGGTGGTATGACTGGACGCGCTTCCAGAGCGGCTTCGAGGGACAGGATCTGGGTAGCTTGGGATTCCAGCTGGACGCGAGCGGCGAGAAGTTCTTGTTGGAGCTGTGCCCGAGATGTGAGACGGGAAGGAAGGAAGGAAGGAAGGCGTTAACGTACCTGGTAAGGAGACATATCAAAGTCGATCTTAACGGGACTTCCTGGGCGCGAATCCGCTGACGACTCATCGACCGTCTGACTCGTCAAGATCAGCTTCGTGAGCTGCTGGATCCTATTGTTTAGGTCCTTCATGGCTTTCGATTCGTCCGTTTTCTGTGAAACAAGATCATCAGCAATGAAACAGAAAAGGATCAAGCACAATTGATTACCTCTTTCACAGATAGTCTTCGTTTCACAGACGCGGACGAAGACGGGCGTCGATCGTCGACAGCGGCTTCCTTCTCCATAAGTCGGGCCTTGAGGTCTTCAATTTCCTTCCTGTACCGTTCAATGAGCGCATCTGTATCGACTATCTCCTTCTTTTGAGCGTTGAGCTAAAACACGGACATCAACACCGAAAACAGAGCGAAATGATAGCGATCCGAACCTTAACTCCCTTGATGCGTCTGGCAAAGAGAAGGGTACTCGTGCTCTCCGCAATTGCACTGGTATCAGGGTTGATGGTGCAAACGACACTAATGCGAGCGTTTCCAGACAGAGATGGCTGAAGCATCCTGGTAAGCTTCGAGTTCCGGAAGGGAACGTGGTCACTGCGAACAGGTGTGAACATCCGAAATGCAGCGAACGAACGGAAAGAGCAGCGACAGAACGTACCTCTTCCCTTTGGCGACATTTTCTGAGAGTGTTCCAATGACGGTACCAAGAGTCAACAGGCTGGAGCCAAAGGCTATCAGCGAGCTTATCGAATAACCAAGGCGACTGCTGACCTAGTGTTGATATACTTTCCTTCCCTTGTACGTTCTTTGTCACTCGTTGCTTTTTCTGAACCAGCCAGGTCGATAAGACTCTGTATCAGTCGTCGTCAGCAAAATTTACCGCGCAAGTAAAGGAAATGCTCACCAGAACCGACGTCTGAACACTTCTTCCACCTCTTGCTTGCAACTTCGGACCAGGCTTACTGCCAGCTGCAGGACCGGGAGTCTGCCTCCCACTCATACCCGGTGTCTGCCTTCCACTCGGCGCTGGAGTAACTCGGCCGTGGAAGGACTCGTCTACCGCCTCACCACGCTCCCGGCTCTCAACGACCAGCCGGAAAACACTGTGGCTCCGACTGCTCCTCTCGTTCCAATCGGTACAAGCCGTCCGCCGATGGCTCTCTCCACGTTTCAATACATCCTTCACGCCCTTGAGACTCGTCACGACTTCTTCGCGCAGGGGCGTCAAAATGATTTCGCTTCCTCCTCCGCCTTGAATCATGACAGCTGGACTGCCAACGGGGGCGAGGAGATCGTGGATGGACTCGTTATAGATTTCGAGGTAAGAACAGCGGAGGAGATACTCCCTGCCCTCGTTTCTCTTGATAAACCGGAAGACGTCCTTCATGGCACGAGGAATAATACCGGGTTCGCTCTGGTCTCCAGAGAGGGTATAAGTCTTGCCGGATGCAGTCTGGCCGTATGCGAATATAACCGAGTTGTAACCTTCCATGGCAGCATAGACATGTGACTGTGCAACCGTACTGTAGATGGGTTTGTTCGGCGAACCAGTGAGAACCGCGTCAAAGTCGAATTTGTTGTCGGCTGGATTGGGCGCGCCAGACTTGGCATGAACGGGATCCAAATGTATAGAACTGGAGCTCGACGACGCAACCCATGCCGAGTCTGTGTTCGACGGCCGTACCCTGGAACAGAATAAGGCTTCACCCCTGCACCAGCAGCGACCAAGACACACCTGATGGAGACCATGACCTTATCCTTCTTCCCATGGTCAGCACTCATCGTCCTCAACCACGCCTCATCCATCTCGGCAGACACATCTGCCTCGACAGTCTCCGAATCGACCAGGACCGCCTCGGGATCCACGTTGCTGACATCCATCTTGCTCGTCGGGGAATCGTCGAGGTTCGGCGTCTTGGAGCGCTCGTATGGGGTCTTGGGTCGCGGTGACCCGGGTATGGTCGCGAGGGGCTTGGCATACGACCTGGGTCGCGACTCGGACGACACGGGCGCCTTGTATCGCTTGTGTGTCGAGCCCAGAATATTGCTGGTACCAGAAGAGCCTGAGCCGGAACGGTTGAGGCGGTTGAGGAGGTCGTTGCTGCTCGACGACGAGGTGGAAGATAGGGAGGACGTCGACAGAGGCCTCTTGTTAGGCGTGAACGGCGCTCGGCGAGCCATCTTTGACGACGGCGTGCTCGGCACGGACATGGTGGTCGTCGTCGCAGAGGAAGAAGGGAAAGGTCGTCGTCGTCGTTGAGAGGGTGTCGATCGTGGGAATGTTGATTGCCGTGAATTTGGAACGCGTCCTGTCATGTGATCGCATTCACGGCCCGATCCATCCTTGTCGCCTGGGAAAATTAGACCTTGGCATCCGCTGCATGTTGGCTGCATGGGCACATTTGTCAATGTCAAGACATAAAATTTCTTACCTGTGGTCGTCGAGAGCTTCTTGAGCGGACATTCACAACGCCGGGAGTCTCCTTGTTCTCGTTGCTTGTGGCGCTTTGCATTAACATTTTCTTACTAAGAGTCCAAGAGCAACGGAGATCAGATGCCTACCTTCCTCACCCTCCGGAGTCAAAATTTCCTGTACGTATCACGACTCAAGCGGCCTGGAGAACATTGAAGATAACCATCCAAGCCGAATTATAGGTCTCAAATTTGATAAATTGAAGCTGCAATCTAATTACAAATTAGGTCCTCGTGTCTTCATCGCGCGCATAAAAAATGCTGACTACGTCCCTTCCGAACTTCCAGAAATCTGAGAATCACTCTGTAGGTTGGAGATTTCCCCTTCTTTAAGTTTGACTGCGGACCACCTATCTTATCGTTGCGCTCCCGAATATCCGCCCTTCTGAAGCCAAAGTAAAACAAACGAACCGGCTCGTTGAGCCAATCCCCGAGTCGGAGGATTACCAATCATTGTAAAGAACAAGCTTCGTATGCATAAGCATCGCCGATGAATGACCAAAGCAATGCCCCCGCCACCGGTGAAATGTTACTTGCAACTCTTGATAACTTACATTCCCAATCTTCCAACTCGTGTGCACGAGTCTTCGATACCGAGGTTAGACACTTACAGGAAAATTCCATCGGACTGTGTCGTTCAGCTACAAAATGATGCAGTAACACCAAAGTAAACCCGCCACCGGAACCGGATTGTGTCCATCTATATCAGCTACGTCCTCTTTCGCCTACAACACCATGACGATCATCCAAAATCACCCATCAAAGGAATATTCGCGTCATCTTATCAGTTCCTGCTCCGTTTAGATAACCTTCCTTCGAAGACCGCAAGTAGCCGTACCGACGGTGCGAAGCCTACGGACAAACAGCTTCGAAACGTGAATATTCATTCCTGAAATAAACCCACAAAAATATGCGTTGCAGCCGATAAGCTCATTGATACGCGTTCCACAAGGCGCGGGAGAGCGCTATCGGTAGGTCAATGCACGATGTGATGCGACATTTTCGCTCAGAGCACAGACTCAAAATAGGCGGGCGTACATGTGAAACGGCTAGGTTCGGGGCGCCTGGAGTGCCGCTGGTGATCTTTGTCACCGTGCTACTGAGAGAAAGGAAGTATCAACGTGCAATGCGAGCAATGCCAAATCAATTGCACCTGTGAAGATAAGCTATGGTTCATAAAAATACGTCGTACCGGCGTTGATACCAGGTCGGTACGACAAGTTGATCAATACCGTGCTCGATCTAGAACTCCAGCGCGGGAGAAGCACAGGTATGATTTAAATAATGACTTATCTTTGGCGGCGCCACCATCTGGATCAAAGAAACCACCGACGCTATCCAGAACAATAACAGCGGGCGCGGCGATGAAACGCCAAAGACACTGTTTTTACACAGTTAAACTGCACTACGAGCTGCGGGCCTGCAGTAATCTCAGAGTCGAACGTAAATGACAGGAGACATGAACGGGAACCGAAAGTGTACCAATTCCATTCAACCTAGTCGCGATAAAAGCACAAGATTAGGGCCTACTGAAGAACTCAAGTGTGATTCTTGTTCCATTCGTTCAGTAGAACCGGCTCGTAGTTATCGTATATCTCCTTATCTCACTCCGGAGGCAGGCCCAATCCGAAGCTTCGAGTTCAATTCGACGTAGACCTGAACAGAAGGTCGAAAGTCATATTCGCATAACTTACCATTCAATGAACGGAGATATACTCTTCCGGGAGTGCAAAAGCGCACCACCCTCTAATCAGCAGCCTCCATTCAGGTCTACCAGAGCCATCAGCTACTGCGTAAATCCAAAGTAATTTAACCATCACCAAGTTATATCGGCTTACCCAACGCATCGTCGAAAATTTGGAGCAAAATTTTTTCCGACAATGCGTTGCTCTCCTTGGGACTATCTCGGTACAAAACGGCTTCGCTTTGTAAACACTTTTCATTACAAGCTCCCGTCAGCAAGACGACAACACTGCACGCGGCCCCCGAACCGAATATATTTTCCCTGATTGTAAAGCGTGCCAGAGTGAACCGAGGATTTATAGCTCCACCCCGGCTCCAGCGACTTTGCGGCAGACAGAGCAATAACAGGTTACAGAACTGGACCTCTCTCATCAGCGCAGTATCTTCATCGACAATTCATTGAATGCCGACTCGCCTGATATAGAAGAGGCTAGGTGATTATTTTGCTTTGTTAAAACCCTCAGAGCGCCGCAGCAAGAGCTTACTCCAATAAACACATAGCAGTTGGTCACTGAGAGTGATAAACCGAAGGCAATCAAAAGCAACGTTGATGTTACCTGTGCGATGGTGGCAATGTGTGGGGCAAGTTAGGTTATACGTTTCGTACAGCCTTGTGAGTATTCCCGTCAGTTCCTGTCGCAAAGAAACAACAAAGGAACCCTGGAGAGAAGAAGCGCATAATATTGCGCAAACTCTGCCACACCATCTACGAACTCTAGCCTTCAAACATGGCAGAATGGCCGAGCGGTCTAAGGCGCTAGATCCAGGTGCATGTATCCCTAATTCTAGTCTTCGGGCGTGGGTTCGAATCCCACTTCTGTCATCCACATTACGCCGAGCCTCTTTTATTGCTCTGGTAGGCTCGCCGCTCGGCCGAGGAGCACCGGTGACCGAGGGCCAGGTCCGGGGCTTGGTCCCAAACCACCTCAAGTGCTTAGAAGGGAATATTTTTATAATGCAATTTATGTTTACCGTAACTGCGCCATCACGGGCCTGACAGGCGGCCTTTACACTTTTACTCTGAAGACTAAGTACATCACTTTTCAGTATCCTTCCGACATATTCATCTAGCTCTAAGCGGCTAGCAATACCCCTACGGCTTAGTGGTTATTCCAGTCTACATGAGTCGTAAGTGTCGTCAGCGCAAGACTCTTCAGTCTCTTGGATCGTCACAACATTATCATGCAAAGTGAGCTGGATGTGTTACGTTTCACTGGAAGAACGGTAGATCTATGTGCGACTCCAACCTATGCTGTACTCAAAAAATGAATTCGCCAAGGTATAGCGCCCTAGAGACGCCAGGACTATGTGACTGTTCACGTTGAGACCCTACATTCAATGTTTACAAGTAAAGAAAGATGTATTTCTTTCACTCATTCAGGGAACTTCCGTCATTTTGCATCACTTTCTGCCCCACATAGTCACGAGTAGTAACAGGATGTAAGCATCTATGAGACAGTAGCCCACAAGCCGGTACCCCAGCCTGCTCCAGTATTCATTCTCAAGTTCGGTGATTGATCCTGTCAATATGTGGCAATTCGTCTATCCGGCCATTGTTCAACACAGTTACCGCTCCCCCAGTAATGAATTGGTGTACCCCGCTCCCGCTCCTACCGAGATACCTCAGGGGACGACAAAGATTCCTACGCTATCAGGTCCCTGAACAGAGAGTTCCACACCACGTTGGCAGTGCATGGCCCCCCTTAATATTCTTAGGAAGCATCATCTCTCCGGTGATGCATGTGTGGGGACCCGATCGAAACGGTGATAAGAGGACTGTCGTCCGGAAAAGCAGTGGATATCTATGGAATGTTATCGCTCTACAGGAATGCGGCTAAGGAAAAGTATATCATACATGACTCTACCCAGTTTCAATAATAGTACACGTGATAATAATACAGATAATGGCGTCTAGATGCATATGAATGACACAATAGATAATCGGTTAGTGGTCAGGAAAGAAAGAAAGTAGACCATTAGGATGGTCTTCTAAAGTGGCCGTTTCAACCTGCGAAACCTGATGGCGAATCACCATCAACTCGTCCCATAGATGAGGAGAAATTTCTTTGTGCTTCCGCAGAAAGAAGCGAATACGATCCAACCACTCCTTCATAACATGAAACCTATTCTCGGCAGCCCCTTCTCTCCAAGAAGTCCCCCCGTCTTGGATAGCTAGTAATGAAATCTGCGCTAGCCAATAGAACGGAAGAGCATTGTGCGCAAAGGGTGGCTCATCATCACCCTCCTTCTCGTCTTCCGGTTTTGTCGCATCTGGACAAGACATCCACATACGAAGCCAGTTTGTCAGGGCGTATTGGTTTGCAAAGTGGCTTCCTCGGCGGTCTTCTCTACCGGTGGGCTCCGGGGAAGAAGAAGCAGATGAAGAAGACACGGAATCATTGGAAGAGTCAGGCATCGAGTAGGAGAAGTAGATGTTGCGGAGAATCGTATGGATGAGAATGAACTGTGAGAATGGATTCAAGGGACTGGGTGAAGTCGGAAACCGCATTTCTCCGAGGCCAGTTAGAGCTTGTTGCATCCCTACACCATACAGTCTAGCTGATCCCATTCCGTATGGTGATGGTTTCTGCAATAAATCGCGCCATTCGGCAGCAGACTGCGCTTTCCATATAGTTTCGTCGCAAGGCAGACTCAAGTCAAATTCAGTTGTCTGAAACGATGGGCGCATGGAGAAGAAGACAGAATGACAGCAATCGTGGAGATATGAGAGTAATAGCGCACTACACATGTTGCGCCCGTCAGTATTAGCAGGCTATGTAGATGATATTTGAATTTACCGTTTCACGGTTTCGTGAAGTGCCCATTCCCTCCAGGTTTGTTCCAAAGTAAGGGGATCGTTCAAATCAGGAAGCACCCAAGAGCGGGAGCGAGAGATGGATTCTGTACGTCGGATCATCTGCAAACTTCCGTCAGAGACACGATCTCAGCAACGAAAATAGACGATTGACCTACCATAACTAGCATTCCATGGTAGACATTTGACGAAACTCGAAGTTCAGGTCGTTGGTGGAAGAGACCAATCGTTTGGAGCAACACGACTGCGATTATAAGGAAATCCTGCTCCTTGGGGCTACAGGTCGCTTTAGTCTGGGCGCACAGTGTATCCGCATCAGAGACATGTTTTGCCAAGGCGGAAGCACATACAAATTCATGGATGAGGGCATCCCGCGTTGATGACAACGTTTCCGTAATAAAATTGACGGCCCTGCGCGTTTTGAGGAAGAGCGCTCCGCAGGCTTGCATTGCACGGATGAGGACAGGCGGCTTATCCTCTATCGCCCACGAACCCTGGTGTACTATAGGGATTTGTGTACAAAACGCCGAAAAGAATAGATAGACTGAGGGGTATGTCAGCCATCAAACTATTACGGTATGCGGGTTTGCAAACACCCACGGTACTGTTGATTTTCTGTATCGAGCAGCGGGGCACTGCCAAATTGTTCTGTGCACGCTGGAGATGCCGTATAAGGGGCCGGCGAGGGATTAGAGATGAAGGATAATGGTGATTCGTAATCCGATGGAGTAGGAATTGACACGGGGCTGAGGGAAGACTGCATGAAGGAAAAACAGTCGCCATTCAATCCGGATACGTCGTTAGAGTCAAGCCATGGAAATTCCGGTGAAGGATGTGTTATCGCGGAAGTAGAGAATGGGTGTTTATCGAGAAAGTAGTTAAATGCGCCGTTGGAGAATAGTTTCTCCATGGGATCATGCAGGTCACCGCTACCGTCAGTAATAGTGACTGCATCTTTGATAACAGCGTCGAAGATATCTGACAAGGAAGAAGAATTGAACGGCGTGGACGAGTGAAGCGGCGCCGAGTTGGCCATTAAGGAGGGGGCAGAATCGGGCATAGGTGACATCTCGCTATCGTGAGGAGATGGAAGTGAGTCGGATGAAAATGTAGGCGATGAGGACGATCTTGGAGAGTCTTCAGCGGACATTGTTTGAACGGATCTTTTTAGCCGACGTTTCTTAGCGTTATTCTTCTTGTCGCGCGAGACGGCTGGATCGTTTACGTAGACGCATTTCTTGCCGCGAGAGACACACTTTGAGCATGGATTCTCGAGATTGCACTTGATTTTTGAGTCGGCGCAGGCCTAACACATATTGAGATAAGCAAGAATGAATCAGCATACGTTGAGACGAACCTGGCAAGATTTTCGTCGAGACCGATGGGCAATGCTCCTATGAGATTGCCGTTAGTCGAGCTTCTACCCTTCGGAGAGGATCACTCACGGGTCGCCACACGTCCTCTTGTGCCTAGTCAGAAGATCGCTTCTGGTGAACTCGGCGCCGCACATCTACAGTTCGAGTCAGTATTATGAACGCCCAAGCTCCGAAGAATGCTGACCTCGCACCGATGCGCACGTTCATTGGTATCTGTTCATGATGTCTCAGTCAAGCTCGGAGCGTCCTAGTACTGTGAGGACTCACGGGAACGGAAGTGTCTGTGCAAGTGCGTCGTTCTTGTGAACTTGGCGGGACAAAGAGGGCAGTATTTCGTCTGGGGTAGTGTAGGGGCGTTCCCTCGATGAGAACGTATACGCGAGATATCTCCATCTGGCTTGAGTTCGACGACCGACTCCATGATCTGAAATGTAGGGGATTCGAGAGGCGAAGGTGGAGGGGACATGGGCGTAAAGAAGCAAGCAAAAGGAATAGAAGCGAAGGTCAAGTTAAGGGCGAGGTGCTCCGCCGTCCATGGACGTCCAGTCTGTTGAATCAGCACTGATACATGGCATTTAAGGATCGATCACGATCTTCAACCCTAGATGGAGTCGCTTACGTTGTCAGGAAGGATGAGAACGGCGAAGAAATCAATTTGGTACTGTATTTGATGACCGATGGAAATAGACATGGAAGAGCATGCATAGGTCAGAAGGAATACAGCAACTATCCATATCCGGCACAATGGGGGTCAAAAAACCAGGCACCAACGCGGTGTGATCGTATAGGGCATCACTGATGAAAACCCGGGGATGCCAAGCGAACCAGTCCGTCCGAAGATAAGTTATCAATCGTGGATGAGATGCTGCAATACAGCCCTAAAGTCTCGATAATCAACATCTGCGGCCTGCAGGGTTTATTCATGTTGACCGGCTAATTCTACATAAATTTTGGTTAGAATCGGACCGTCCGTATAAACAAGAGACCATACGTATTGGTCTTCCATCAAGTTGGGAATTGATTTGCGTCGGAGTCATCCATTGCCGATCCTGCGTCACTACGCCAGAGTCGCCTTTAGTAGTGCTGACTGAGTAGGTACATTCGCATCTAATTAACTGTCAAAGAATGTTTGATAGGTTTCAGAGGTAAGGATCTTGCTCACGTTGGCCGTGTAGACGATTGCGCTAAGACGAATAAGCTGATTGTAGTCACAGAACGCCTAATAATAGTCGATACGGCCCAATCCACCCGAAGCTGAGGCAATCCTTTTATTTGGGCACCTTTTCCTCCGTTCAGGTATCCTTGGCACAGCGAACTACAAGAGCCCACTCTGATGTCCACACTCTCGATAACGGGCGTTGCTATCTTCGCAAATAATGTCGTGGTGACATCATCTGTTATGAATCTTGACGGACCTAACGAGGAGAGGGTCTGCATTAGGACAACCTTGTTGTACACGTGAATAGGCGGTGTAAATTCCAAGGGAAGCAGTGTACCATGAAGAGATACGATTGCGTGTCCTCGACCGCATTCTGAAAGGCCTTCTGCAGCATTCCACTCCATTCCGAGACGCGGCTTACTAAACCCGTCCTCGACCGTCGGCTGAGCCGCAAGGAATTAATAGCACAGTAAATTTGGCATGGAAAGTAGAATGATACCCTCCGGGACCTACGGGATATAAACCCCGCCGATCCAATCTCACCGACATGATGCGTGTCAAAGCACAGTCAAGGTGGAGGTCACTTCCATTCTGCTGGTAATAATCACAGCTTGGCGATGGTCTTGAGCAGCAAGGTTTACTGCGGGGATTGAGATCATTCTTTTGAGAGTAGGAAAAAAGATGATACCCTGTGGACGGCGCCCGTACCATGGTCAAGGCAACGAGATCGACGTTTGAGAGTACGAGGCAAAGTGGCGTGGGAAACTATCTCGACGGTCCACCGGCAATTTTCACTGTGTTTACGTCCCGGACCGTTAGCCATGACCAATTTCTATTTCAGACCGTATTTCAATCGGCGTTGGCCATGTCGTGTATTTGACGATTCAAAAAAGCTCAACAGACAGGAGAACGATTTTTCCTGGCCCTGGCCCTCGAGCCCGGTACCGATGATTTGGGAAGAAGTATATTAAATGTACAGTGTGGTAATGACATAGGAACGATTCCTTTCATTTGGACGCCTTCGATGAGTAACACTAACGTATTCACTTCTCACTGCCAAGAGGAGAAGCGCCACTTCAATGTGTTCTCTAATGATGCGGTTTGAGCATCAGTTCAATTCTCGGCATTGTGAATGGACTTGCATTGCATCGTTCACGCCCTTGCGGTGAGCAGCGTCAGAGGTCATTGCTGAATGAAATCCTTATATTTTTTCAATTATAGGATTGTCGATTTCAGCTCCACCTCGATATTGAGCGGACAATCTTTCCCTGACGGCCCCAGCTCACCTGGCGCCTATTATTAATTCAAGGGTATGTTTCACTGCTACCATCAATTGATCGAGGAGATAGACCTAATGTTCTATCAACGTCATTGTTTACATCCTAAAAACCCATGGTAAGGAACTTGCTGCTTTCTAATCCCTAAGCCAAATCTCTGCATTCACGGAGAACACGATTTCGAACTCAGCATGCCACAGACATGATATTTTAGTTCTAGTATGTTCTGATCTCCGTCAGACCCCTCGTTCTCACACAGAAATCTATTTAAGTGCCAGCGTTCAACATCTCGTTATTTCACCAGTGCACCACGGGGTCGCCCAGCATAGGTACACCACCGCGTTACTTACCACCAATTACAATGTGAGTTTTTCTGCTCAGTCGTCGAAACGAGTGATTGCTAACTGGAGTATTCGTACCCGAGATACTACTCGTTCCCACTGACGGATCCGTCCGTACGCCTTACGATGCTAGACCCACCACAAGCTCCCCAGTAAAGCCTCCTTCTATTCGTCCAACTACTGACGCCGACACCACATACCCAATACAGCTCGATAACCACGCGCTATTCTTAACTAACTACGGCCCTGACTACCGTTGCCGCGAACAATAAGGTTAGCCAAGGATGGGCTCGTTTCAATACGAGATCTACGTACCTTCGTGAAGGGACCCACCGAATTCAGAGTTCATATAATATGAATTGAGTCCCCGGCTCCGGCTCTCAGCTTCCACGTCAACCTCATTTAAAAGGATCTTACCGTGTTGTACAGATATTACCTCACACATGATCGTAGGGCGCCTGGCAGCCTTGCTCTGTTATATTATTGGAGGTACGCCACCATATGTTCATTGGACACCATATGTTTTGATATTTCTCACATTTTTGGGCGCAGCCCTTCCGCAGCTCATGTCTCTCCATTCCTGCACCTCCTTCGGGCATGCTGAATCACGTATAGGTTCCACCAGCTTGGCGTAGTAGGAGAGATGTTCGCGCTCACAATTCCCTCTCCACAGGACATCGGCAGTCCCCTGTGCGTACTTTGATGAGGTATCGCGGGTGCAGAGCAGAGCTTTGTTTCGATGCGGCGTGGCGTCACCGGAGTAATCTTCAAGAGCGAAGAATGCGGCGTATTTGCACAGAACGGACGGATTGCTGGCTGGCAGGCACTTTAAGTATGCCTGTATCACGAACACTTGTCCTATTTGTAACCTCCCAAGATACGTTGGCCCACCGAGTTCTTCAGTGCCATCTATCTATTCCACTCCGCATATCGGCCTCAGTAACGCGATTGGGATGGCCAAGGCTCTCAGGGCCTATCGAATTCAGATACCATCCTTCCTTTCCTAGTCGCCAGTTCTCTATTCACGAGTTGTCAGGCCAAACATGTTCAATTCTTCGTGAGTCATTCGGAGAATCACGTCACAAAATAGAACCACAGCACTTCAATTCTGGTGCTCTGGTACATGGTCATCTACCCAAGTTGGCGTAACATTAAAATGTGCCTTTGGCTTGTACTTCTTCTGTGGATTGTGCTCATGGAAGGCCTCCATCCGCATCCGGACGCTACGATGAACTTTCACTCCACTTGATTGCTTTGGAATGATCCGAGGACGAGCAAGGTTCGGTCTGAAAACATTCAGTCAGTCGCCACTACCACAGAGAAACAATAGCTCCGCGTACCCGAACCACGACACCCACTTGTCATCTCCCTTCTGGTGCCGGAACTCCATTGGGATCACCTCAAGGACCCACCATGACCTCGAACGCTTGAGCTGGTCGTAAACAGGGGACAGAGCGTCCCGTAGCTCCTCTTCCTCCTCTGTCCCAATCGGCCGATACTCCTCAAGCAACGCGTTTGCATGAGCTTCGTCCTCGGTGCCGGGCGTGTCGTTAGGACGCGTCCGACGACGAATGGCGGATACGAGCTTCTGCTTTAGCGGAGGCTTCGGGGGTCCTGATCGTATCATCATGGCAGAATCGACCGAAAGAGCTGGTGGCCGTGGTGTGACGAAGGGATGTAGCGTGGTAGGGTCGAGGCCCAATAGTCTGAGCCCCTGAGAATCGAATATGATACCCGTTTTTGTCTTAAAGCATTCTCTAATCATCCATCGCAACGATATTCGTGCCAAGGAATAGCGTGTCGAATTCTTCACGGAACCGCCTCCGACGTCTGTTATAGTCTCGTGTTCAATAGACTATTTTGTTGACCTCACGGAAATACGTACCACAGTGACATCCCTTCGCATCAAAGGAACCAATCAGCAACGGTCCAAGGTCCAGCAGACGAATGACTTACCGCAAACCAGACTTCTTCGATATCGGTTGGTTTTCCAGAAAAGGACGAATGGAGCCTCTCCATCTCGTTTAAAAACTTTTCTTCTTGCGGGCTCCACTCAATCTCGGACTCCTTCTTCTCCTCGTGCGTGCCATTACGCGTCTCTAGTGTACTCGAATGACTCGGATCCGACTGGTGGGAACTCTGCGTCGTCCATCTTGACGTGCCGAGGAGCAGTTCCCTAACACTGGGTCTATTCCAGAGATTAGCTTTGAACTTTGCTCGACGCTCATCTAGCGAGACGGCATGACGAAAGGTTCGAAGAATAGTGTTGGAGGTGGTAAATGGTAATCTTTTTTGTATCAGCCCCACTGAATCCACCGTGTCCCTGGGTTTGGTAAGCATCTCACGGAGGAATGAATTGGCCGGTCCGTACCATACACCCAGGAATTCAATCTGGACGTCATTCGAAAAGGCCTGTTTGAAAGCCGTCGATTGATCCCATCCAACCTTGTCCGTCCGAGTATACATTTTGTACGCAAAGGGAACCTGCTGCCAGTTATCCGCTGGGAGCAGGCCGACTTTGTGGATCATACCGGCGAGACTAACGGGTCAACGTAAGATCAGACAAATAGTCGACGACGAAATAATGATAGCGGACCTCCTAGCAGTGTACGCGCCGCGAGAGAAGCCAAATATGCAAATGCGATCACCCGCGTGGTCTAGACAATTTCATCAAGGGCCATTACCGCACAAGGGATATATGACGCACAATTTTGCATCAAGAACTCGTACCCCGCTGAAAGTAGTATGTCAGCGCAGTCGTGAAATGCAAGGAAGATCCAAAGGGTACCCATGACATGAGCATCAAGATCCCAAGCTATCATAACGTCAACAGTCTATCTGCATAATCAGTACCAGGCAGAATTCAAAAGCGGTAGATGGTACCTTGTATATTTTCGACATGAACGGGGTAGCGATTTGGGGCGATGTGTATGTTCCAATTCCAGACTGGAAAACGCGTCAATAAGGAAAGTCATTTGTCATCGATGAAGTCATGCCTGATAGTAAACCATCTGCTTCGAGCGGTCATCCTTCTTCAGTAACGAAAAGAGCTGCACGATGTTGGAGTTATCCGTGTCGAATTGGTCGCCGGTCCCGTCGAAGCAGAGCACCAAAGTACGATGCATATGTTCTGGAGGAACGAATTCCGATGTCGTGTTTGGATCCAAGGTCTCCTCCTTGACTGGATGCTTCCGCGATGTCGATGCATCCGCTGGGACCGTCGTTTGCGGTATGTCGGCACCCAATTCCGGGATCAGAAAGGTCCTTTCAACATCGCCTACGATAGTTTCCGCTGTAGATAGGGAAGTAATTCCGCGTTCATGTGGTGGAGGCATAACGATGGTCATCGTCATGGTTGAAGAGAACGTGCAGGGTTGTGGCGGGCACCAATCAAAACAGAAGGTCTTTTATGAAAGAATTCCCAAGGCTCGGGCGCCGATATTGCCGGCGACCAACGATTAAAAAGCGGTGCCGAGGGCCGGGTAAGTACCTTTCCTTGACCTTTCCACAAAGCCGACGCTTTGGAAATTCGATCAAAGCCCCTCTACCACAAAAAATGGTGGAAAAATACGGAGAAAAAATGAAAGAGGACCGCGAGACTTATTTCACGAGCCGAAGTCTCCGGAGACTATTTCTGCTAGTTATTTGAGGATGGCTTTCAACATGGCTCGTACAGAAGAATGAAAATTAAGTTGTCTTTGCAGGGTCAATGATCGACGTGAGACACCCAGCGCTCCGAAGGTACATAGCGACTTGGGAGTACATCATGTGAAGCACGGATTGCTCATTAGACCGACTATCTCAACACGAACAGGACCAAACCCGCCATGTTTGAAGGGACCGTTGAGTATCAGCGAGTGCCACGATACGCCAAGAGAATACCAAACGTTGCAGATTCCCGATTACGACTGGAAATCTGTACCTCTGCTTTCGAAACAGTGTAGCACGAACGGACTCCACGGAGCGCTGTCCTTCTGACTGCACCAATAGCCATCTGATTGGGAGTGGGGATCACATTGCTTGACAAATTAGCCATCGACATCAGCTCTGATCCGCTTTTCATCGGGGACAAATTACAATTCGCTTCTCACCTCCGGATTTTCGCCAATATGAGACGACAAAGAGAAGCACGTCGACGCTGTTGGAATGACAGATGTCGCCCATCACAGTGCAGTCGAAGTCTGAATTTCGAGCATACTATCCTCCTTCTACCTGACATCGCTTCTGCTACTTCACATCAGTCTCGGTTGATAGTGAGATCGACAACAACGGCTCTCGCCTATTTGTACCGTGTTCCGGCTGAAGTCCGGGTTAGTAGCTTGGGAATATCCGCTTACATCGACAGGCTCATAAGCCGATTGATTGTATGGATGCCCTTTTAATTTCTGGAGCGGCGTTGACAGAGATGTGATTTCAGATACATCGCACTTACTCTGAAAACCCAGGAAAACGATAAAGGCATCTAGTTGGGCCGAACTTCTTCAAAGGGAACACATAGCAGAAGGATCAAACAGGTTCGCTGTTATTGACCGAACTCGAACTGAGCAACCAGAATACTTGGAGCAATACGACATGATGCCTGGAATAGCCGGTCCCGAAGAACGGAAGGTCGCGGCTGCGCAGCGAGCAGCGTCGTCAAAGCCCATTGATGTACCGAACATCCTTGCACGGCCTGAGGCACAAGTCGAACGTAAAATTTTGTTCCAGTAGCCTACGGAGAATTCTCCTCTGCGGACAGACAAGCTTGATCCTTGTATCGCTCGTGAATTGCTAGAAGAAATAGACATTTTCCGATTGTTTACCCGCTTATGCTTCAGCTGTTACGCCTACATCCCGAGTGATGAATGGTGATAATGTGGCTGCAGAGGCGCTGGCAGCGCCTGGACAATCCAGAGACCCCGATACGCAGTTGCTGAAGAGACGTCGAAATAGAAGAAGCTTAAGGCTCCTCAGTCATCTTGAGTTACGTCGTGTATATCGCGTTGATCCGGCGTTTGCCGCACAATTTCGCATCGCGACGCGCCGGAGTGACGCGTCCATGCTGGGCTCTGCCTCTCAGACTATCGGGATGAGATCGCACATGAGAGCCGGCTTTCCTATAGTCCGATATCTTCTAAAATTCGATCGCTAATGATATAGTTACCGATGTTATCAAGACTTGAAGTGGCTCAACATTGAGCCTCTTCTCGCTCGAGAAGCATGAGTAAATAGCCATTCCCATAATATTTGATAGTAATTGTTTTATCCCTTTAGTCATATATCATACGCGAATCCAAAGCACCTATACAAATACGATGAAACGATTACAAACGACTCTGAGCCCAGGATGCCAACCCGTTACGCTTCTCCCATTCTCGCTGAGCAATCGTGCGAAGACTCCCTTTGACAATCTTTCCGGAAGGTGTTAATTCTTCAATTGGGAGGCATACGATGATTAGGATAACAAACCCACCCGAATATGCTCGAAACTTACCGAAGGGTGTGTCGAGTACGAGAATCATTACTGGGATTGCGAATCTCGGTAAGCTGGAAGGGAGTTTAGATATTTGTGGCCATCGGAGGATAAAACAGTAGAACGAACGTCTTTCGTGCGAGTGCCAACACCTGTTCTTCCGTGACTTTGCCTTTAAAAGTTGGTTTGACAGATACCACCGCCGCGACCAGCTCGCCAAGACGCGTATCTGGGAGTCCTACCGCAGCTACCTCAGCGATTCGAGAATCATTGAATAGCGCGTTCTCGATTGAGATGGAAGACTACATCGACAGTGTTAGTTGGAGTTATGGGTGAGACAATACTCACTCACGATACTTTCGCCGCCGCGGATGATGATGTCCTTAACTGATGACAACGGTTAGACTAACAAGGTCGCTCGAAAGAGAATAAGTTGTACTTCGATCTTTGATGTAAAGGAAACCTTCTTTATCTTGCATTCCTAAATCTCCTGACTTGAGCCATCCGTCAGTGGTAAGCACATTATTTGTAGCCGCTATAGGCACGAAAAAGAACAGATTTAAATCGATTTCAATACAGAGGATTTTGTGTGCTGACCAGGATCACGCCAATATCCTTCCATGACATTCGGTCCACGCCTTTCATTGAATTTGTGAGGGGGAAGAAAGTAAGGGAGAGCAAAACCTACAGCCAAACTTCGCCAGTCTGGCCTCGTGGAAGCTTGATTCCATTGTCGACAATAGCCACTTCGTTAACAGGGGAAGGAAGGCCGCTAAAAGGACTGCGTAAGTGTCTCTGAAGAAGATGAGGTGGGCGAAGACGGACGTAGTGCCGGGCCGTGTCATGTAATCTTCGCCTGCGATCTACATTTGGGTGGATCAGATGCATACCGAGTTGGGAACAAATAACCTACCGCAACGGATATGGAATTGGTCTCGGTCAATCCATAACCTTGGCTCCTAAACTTATATCAGTACCGTTGAACAGGCCATATTTCCAAGTTTACAATTCTGCAGTCGGAAATATTTCTCTCGCCCGAGAGGAAAGGATTTCGGGAGCGGGTGATCCGCCGAAGAACAATCCTTCCAATGGGTACCCAGCAATGGAGCTATCAATGAGGTCAGAGACCATGGCTGGGATACTAAGAAAATCGGTGTTTCAATGAGAAGAAACGGAAATAATATGAAACCGTACCCCCCGGCGACGCCGACATTTTCTTTTCGGATAAGCCTGTTTATCAATTTGAGATAATCATAACTCAGGTGCACAACAAGAGGCAATGTACCTAGCAGCTATGACAAATAGTTTTAGTCAGATGTCGATGGTTCATGAACAGCGGTACTAGCCTTCTTCAGGAATCCACTTCGTCATGAGAATGATTTTCATGCCCGACATTGTAGCAAGCATCTTCAAATGGTGAGATGAAACCAGCGTATGAGCAGGGAAGATTACGGTATAGCTAGTCGTCCCAGTAACATGAAACAGAGGAACGGCAATGAGGGCGCCCTTCTGTGGCTCTTGAGCTTGGGCGGCCGGATCCGGAAGGCTTCCTCCTCGTCTGAGTACTGCTCGTCGTCCGCCGACGATTGTCTATACACTGTGTGTGACAACGATGAGTGGGAGCAAACCTGAAAACGTACGTTGAGTGTTCGTAAGGAACTGACGCTGGGTGCTCAAAACACCCTTTGGCAATCCAGTCGTACCTACACAGGTGTCGATGAAGACGAGATAACGTATAGAGGAGCATACGACATACTCACCTGATGTGAACATGATCGCAGCATTGTCCTCCGGGCTGATTGTCGGATAGTCTTTGAAGATGTCCTTGTACGATCCATCATATTTATCGATAGCCGTATGATAGTTTTCCATTCCCTGAGGAATCCTTTTTGGGTGGAGTACCAGGACAGCCGCAATTCCCGCCTCAGCACAGGTCTTGTCGACGGCAGGAGCGAGGACCTCTGCACGCTCGGCGTCGACAATGAGGAGTCGGGGTTGAGTGTGGACGATGCAGAAAGTTAATGACTCGAGAGGTAGCCACCTGCGCAGAAGAGAAGTGAGCTATAGTGAGCTGTGGGGATCGACGACAAAGCAGAGGTCTTACGCATTGACCAGGGCTGGAATGGCTCCCAGAAGGTCTACCAGAGGAAAGCAAATGTCGGCAGCAAGCACGAGAGGCAACAATTCTCAATCGATGACTTACGAGTCGCCCAGAAAATGATTAAATATTCAGATACGTTTCGCGAGCACACAGCGACTCGATCACCTAGTAGAGAGGGAAATAGTCAGGTCATGGGAAAAGTAAACGGCATGAAGCCGTGATTACCTTTCCTAATACCATAGATTGTATAGAAAATTCCTGCTGTGCGCACTGAACGATCAAAAACCTGGCGATATGTCAGTCTCTCGCTCCCAAAAACGATGTACGTCTTGTCGCCATTCTTCTCTGCGGCCGACACCCAAAAGTCGCGCAATGTCGGGGCGAGATTCTTATATACCCTGAGGAGTTTGCCGTCGATCAAGCGGGTCTCCACTTCGTGAGGGCAGCCAGGACCGCATAGTATGTCCTCGGCTGCGAGGATTTTGGAAGAACACCACAATGAGAGTCGGGTAAACCAGTGATGATGGTGGTACATACCTTCAGCAAGAGAGCGCTTCGGTGTCCAAGACATAGTAGAATGAAAATTAGCTGGACGAATCGGTGAGTGAGTAGGAAAAGGAGTCGTCCTACAGCAGTATAAGAGGCAGTCCTAGCAAACAGAAATGGGGAAGGACTCTCATGGGCAAACAGAGCGGTACAATATGTCCGAGGGTTGTGATAGTCTCCGCGGGTTTGTGATGTTCCTTATGGCTCGGTTGATTGGCCATTCGCGATATTAGACATTCTAGACGGTAACGGCACTGAACAGACGCCCACAGGACCGGTAACCGGTCTCTGTTTTGAATGCGAGTTCTTCCTCTCCAATACTCGGAAGCGTGTAAGAACGGGTTCGCGGGAGGTTAATAAGCACCCTTCATTGCTAGTAAAAGTAGGGTTAGTACCGGTACTAGGTTAAAATAAAAAAGTAGGGACCGGACTATTCATAATCCTCCATGTCGACAGGGTCTACTGTCGTTTTCTGCCGAGTCGGATAAGTAAGTCTTTGTGAGCATGGTTTCGCACACCACTCACGAGGAAACGGAGAATAGCACGACTAAAGTTGCGAGCTTCTTGATCTTCGGCTGATCACTAAATAAGAGGTTAGTATACTGAGGATGATGCTGAATCGTGGAGACGCTATCAACCACGGGAGTGTTGCACGACGGCCGCGAAGTCCGTGCATCCAGGCCCTGGTGAAACTTGAACGCAACTTAGCTTATCTCCGCGGACGTGCGTCTGGCACAACCGAGAAATATGGAAGGGCAACGGTAAGAACATGACCAAACAATGAAACGTGAGGCACTGCTTCGCCGAATTGAGGTGGAAAAGCAATATTTGATTTCTATACCTAGACAATGCTTTCAATGGTCGCTGAGTAGGGTGTAGCAATCGAGCCTGCTTATCTTTGAATACGCGAACGAAGGAGAGGAAAATAATCTATTAGAAAGAATAGTATGGTTTCCCGAGACGACACTATTCACGCTAGTTTAAATTGAGCGTAGATCATTGGAAGAGAGATAGATTCACGGCACCTAAATCAATGGATTATCATAACGACAATGCTTGGAGACCCTAGCTTTAGGGAGTGTAGTGGATAAGACGCTATAGGAGACAAAAAGGAGGGAATTATTCCCTTCCGATAGCATACGTCCATTTTTTCCCAAACCGAATATTCGGAGCTTTGAATATCATGAGCCAAGAACCGGTCCGCGACCATGAGTGAAAGGTACAGTATAAATCAGATAAATGCGTACGGGGTTATATGAGATACGTACGGAATTCCGGTATTGCATGTAGCGCAGTTGATTTCTAGCCGGTGAGAGAACTCAAAAAAAAAAAAAGAAGGCTTATCACAGAGAGAAGACTTCGAAGTTCGAGAGCTGGGAGCGCCAAACGGCGCCTCATGGAGCTGGTATAGTCACGCTAATTTTGTGGTAACAGGATTATGGTTCATCAGATAGTAATCCTTTATTAACATTTATGGACAAGAAGGAATGCTTCTTACATACCGCTTGCTTTCACATCTGCATCCGGATGGGGTGGATAAAAATTGCGTGAAACGAAGGCAGAGTTAGGATGGACCATCTACCATCATTGTTCAATGAGACCCTTGTTACGCCAAGAGCGGAAGGGAACAGCGTTCCCAGTTGCAAGTCATTCGTGTAGAATATGCTGGAATGTGCGATTCATCTTCGGTTCGGCACTAATAAAACAAGCGATGACGGCTTCTCTACGTTTACGTTGCCGGAGGGGTGCATGTAGCCAGCCAAACTGTAGACGATGACGCTTTACAGGGCGGATGAAGTGACCTAATCCTCGTGGAGGTGGGTCGGCTCTCCGACGAGGAAATACAGGCCTACTGCGTGGAACATGTCAGACAGATATTCCCGGGCTACGTCGGACAGAAAAGCGTCCAGAATGAATTACATACCACACAATTTACTCGCTGTCGGCCCATCTTGAAGGAACACGATCTTTGTACGTCTGATATGCGCAAAACTACAGAGGATCAATGTCATCCTTTGTCGTGGAGGAGATGACTGAAACTCACTGAAAGATGGACTGTGGAGTTGCCTTCAACGTGTCGAAGGGAGCGCAGATTCGTTGACAGGGATGTCAGAAGACCAATGACAACTTGTTTGGAGGTTGGCCACAGAAATAATTAGATTCTATCCTCCGACAGAGAGAGAAACCATACCTGACGGCTGTAAGGACATGGTCATCGAAGTAGCATTTTCTCTTCGTGACCTTCCCAACAAAAAGAACTACACATCGATGCGGGTGATCAAAGTGCAGAGCCGCTCGCATCCCCAGTGACATGGTCACCTTCTAATACATCGAAATCGAACGACGGTACCTCAGCGTAGAGAAGAAGCCCGCGTCGTAAGCATGTCCGCAAGAATACAACGCCTAGACTGGCACAACCAATCCGTCGGCGCAATCGGGAAAAAGTGAAGTCGAGTCGAGCAGAAGATATGATGGTCAAGGACAGACCACTGTCAACGGAGGCGGGAAAGGAGAGATTATCACAGTATGATTTATGGTGACTGATCCTGCGTCACTATGATAGCCTTACGGCTCCGTACCTACAAGGAACGAATGTGCAGATGTAGCTTATCCGAGGCACTGTATGCTTACAGTCTTTTCTATCTCCCTCTTCAACTTCAGCACCTCGACGTCGCATAGAGTCCTGTCGACCCTTTTTGGTTTGCTGTTTGCTATTTGCAGTCGTGATCCGGCTGCATAGTCCGCCGTATCACTAGTGAATAGTCACCCTGGAAAAAAATCTAGTTCAGAATCGCGATCGAAACTCTTTTTAGATGTAAACTTTTACTGATTCGCCCGGAGATAAAGATCTCGTGTTCGTTTTCTGAAGGATTAAGAAAGCCGAAGGTCGAACGGACGTTGATCATTCTAAAAATCAGAGATAAAGATAATGAGCACAGCATCCACTACAAAGTGCGGGAAACAATACCTCTCTTTCCTACCGTTTATGCAGCTTTCTTGATACTGAGTTGATAGCCGGACTTGCGACCGATAGATATATTTCTGCCTCCCTTGTGGTCATTTTCAATATCATCGTCAGCGCGACATTGCTTCATGTTCCTCGTTTTTGCTATTGCTCGACCTCCTCCTCTTTCACCGTGCAACCACCGTGTAGTATGTACCATTGGTGCGTTCAATTTCACCCTGGATTTCGTTGCATGGTTGGGCGCGATAACCTGCCGCAGGGTATGGGTGATTTATCATGCACCCCTCGTTTGCAGAAGCAAGCGTTGGCTTAGTCAAATCGTTAGAAAATGCCTTCATTGCATAGAGCTAAGAGGACGAAGCCTGAATTAAAAGCAGCGCGCGAATCGGAGTTTCAATCGGAGTCTACTACACAGCCCGAGACGTGCTGTTCTGTCTGGCACCATGATGTGCACAAACACAACGTGCTTCCTTTAATCGTTCTACCTTGACGCCTACGTCCAACCTAGGACTGCCCACCGCGCTGGAATATTGGCTGAAAAAGGTGCCAGTACGACAACCTGCTCAAGGTATGTCTGAATATTTTTTGCAAGGACCTAAGTAACCTTTTCATTAGATATACGATGGCCAGCCTCGACGGTACAAATACCCTCTTACTCCTCTAGCGGAGCTAGCCAGGATGCATAAATAACGTAACGATGACACGCGTACACTTTGCGATCGATAGCCTCGTCCGATTCCGCCTTCGATGACATACCTTGAAGCAGAGCAAAGATATCATCATTAGGCTCATCCGAGCTAGAAGGATACTAGGAGTATATCAGGTTCTTCCCCGCGTGTGCTTTGAAGTATATTCGAGGTGGTAGGAATGCAATATTGACCTGGGAGTCGATTTGGTCTCTTGGTGTGTGAAACCACGTTCGTTTATTTCTACTGCTAATCTTTTTATAAGATCGTTACAATATCATTTAAGGTCACCAATACAGGTCTGTACGACGTCGTAGATACCCCTCTGTCCCGCAAGGCCTGCTAGTGCCCCTCGAAGCCGGCAAATATCTCCCAGAACTTTTCCCGGACTTCCAAATCGATAGGGACTTTGTCTTTCATGTCCGCCACCTTGGTTGCGGTCCATACTGCAGCAGGAACGCAGGAAGACACGTCAGACGCCGTTTTTGCTGTCATACTACTCGTCATTTACTCGCCGGCATGTACGGCTTCCTACTACTCTCCCAGTTACCCTCATCGCAAGGACAGCCAATACCTGCCGGCCATTCATTGAATCGGCAATGCTTCAGGACACTTAGGAGGGGCAATTGCTACGGTTAGAACATTGCTATTACCTCGTCGCCGTAGTTCTGACGGCGACGACGTCGACGTCCTCTTTTCAGGCTTCAAACACCCTGGCAACGCCCGCAACGGCACCGCCGTCTTTATTCTCCATCGACGACGACACTCTCCGAGACTTCTATGTAGTGTCCCAGAGATTTTTGTTTCGACGACGTGACAGTTGGAAGCTACTACGAGTAACATTCATATAGTTATTGTTGTCGTTGCACCCTGGTGTCGTTGCCATGTCTGAGAGCGTCATTTTCTTCTTAGATATCAATAGGTCTAGTGACAACGGAAATGACAGCTTCACTATCAACAGCAACTGCGCGCACGATTGATTCTGCGACCATGGTTTTTTGTAGGCGCGCTGTCGGTGTCTCAAGCGAGTCGTACCATCACTTCTACCCAACATGCGACGTGGGTGGGAGTACACTCTCGAGCGCCTAGCGCCTCAGATATGATTTTTGAGCTCGGCTGGTTTGACGCCCATCGTGTACGTTGCTGACGCATCTTTTACCCTGAGTTTCACTAATAATTTTCCAGGACGACTGGCGGCACCAACATCTCCAACATTCCGACATCGAGCTCGACATTCCTCCCCACATTCCTCCGCTTTCAGCAACATCGTTGACGCTCACTATTATCTCGACTTCTTCTCTTCTCCCCTCAACGATGAGGACCTCTATCGCATCTACCACCTTCCAAACAGTGTGACCTCCGACGAATCGAGCACAACATCCCGCAATGCAGCTGCCACCTCCATTTCCGGCCAGCTCGCACATACACGATGAATATACCCTCATCGCTTGCTACCTCTAACTCAAGTTTGAGCGACGTCAGTCGTACTGCTCTTATTGCGGCTGCCGTCCTTGTTGCCATCGCTCTCGGTGCCGTCTTCATTTCTAAAGGCGCCCAGAAAAGGCGCATCGGTTTCATAGAGACTATCGAGTGCATCAGGCGGGAAGGCAAAGGTGTCGGTGCTGTCGGGCTGCCCGATGACGACTCTGAAGATACGACTCATCAGTGGCGTGGGGATCTACCAAGTACCCCCACGTCCATTCCTCGCTCGATGAGGCCTCCTTCTCCTCCACATTCCGGACCTTCAATTTACTCCACCGCCTCGTTCGTTCGTGGTGACTCTGGGAGCATGTTCCGGGAAGAGTTCTGGTCGCCGGTTCGTGGAGCAAGTAGGCATCTTCCCAGTCGATGTCCTCGGAGACAAAGTGGTGACATTGGCCAGGGGGCAACAAACACTAACTGCTCAAATGGTCTATCGTATCCTGGTTTTTCCCCCAACCAACACCCTCGCAATATCTTCGGCTACTCATGCGCCATTTGCCGGATCGACTGCCCTCATATCAACTACTATCCTACCTTAGCTAAGCACGCTGTACGTTCCCCAGCTCTGGGTATCGTGGGTACCTTTCCCGACCACGATGGCCATAACACGAGCTACTGAGGCGTATGTTATCGGGAAACCACTCGCGAGTGCATCTTGAGCCTTAACTGGGCCGGCGGTACGTTCAATGAGGATCCTGAAATGAAGAGGATTGATGCGACATGCAATAATGCCACAGAGATAGTCTATTTCGGAGGGCGTATGCCCGGATAGAGGATCAGGAGGCGCTGGGGATGCTGGGGTCGAGGGATATTGCCGATGAAACAAGAGCCGCGGTCGAGGGTTTCCTTACCTTTGCTGACGGTTCCATGCGGGGTACCCTCGAGACCGTTCAAGACAGGTTGTGGTTGAGGAAGCAGACGAGTATGCGCCAGTTTAAATTTCTCGTCGCCACAAATCGTTACGAAACACGAGAGGAAGGTGTCCAGCAACGATCAGCTTACCGGGCAACAATACGGGCTCGTGAGAGCCATGAGGACCTCTACATGGACGCGAGCAATTTCGAAGAGGAAGAGGGGAAAGAGTCAGATATCGAGCAGTGGTCGTTAGAGGACCACAGTGCGAAAGGTATAGCCTTGGTCAATTGGGCACGGAACTTTATTGGATGGGTTTTGGGTGACTCCGTGTGACCGATGGACGTCTTGTACTATGCTGGAGGTGTCCCTTGGCAAACATCCCTGTCCGTGGATGTGTGGCGGTGAGGACAACAGCGTTGAGGAGCGTCCCCGGCAAACAACGACGACGTTTGAGGGGCTTCAATCAACCTGATAAGAATGTCTTCCCCTCAAATTCTATCCAACGCTATGAAATATATCAGATTTGTCGTTGTTGACGATATCTTGATGCCGTCGACCACCCCGCAGGATTTTACCACAATCTTGCGGCTTCTATGGCTCTTTTCCAGCATCAACCGCAGTCAGCACGAGCTAAATGGCCGCCTCAGCACCAAACATAACTGCGTGGACCATCGTTACAGATCTCATCACCATCTTATTGATTGGGGCGGTACAGAAAATGGGCAAGAAAAGTGTCTTGGAGAGGGTAAACCAGAAATTAGGGTTGGAAAGAGCAGGCAAACGAAATGTGGAGAGGTCCGAGGAGGTTGGAGAGGGAGGAACGGCGGTACAGGTCAGAGGAGGAGTCAGGAGGGAGAGTCACCAGCAAGCCAGCACGTCTGAGTGGGCGGTCCTGCACCGCGGCGTGGAGGGTGTGCTTCAAGAGAGCACGTGAGAAGGTGAGCACGTACGTGGTTGACGAGCCCCCACACATGCGCGGTCCCACCCCGCGCCGTGTAGGGACAACAGTGCAGCTGTCACTGTAACAGCACAGCAGCCATGTAGCACTTATGCAGCATGGCCGATGCAGCTGTAGTGTGTACACATGACTTTCGAGGAGAGGCCCCACCATGCCGCGGTGTGGGACCGCGCGCAGATGGGCTCAAACGTGTCTCTGCAAAGAGCGCGTTTGAATGTCACGTGACTCTCGGCATCGACCGGCACCGGCAACGTCCGTGCCTAAATTGGCAGGACTCTGACTTTTGTCGCTTGGCTCTGACCACGCCCCTCGTGAGCGTCGTTTCGCTTCGAGACGGCGCCGTGAGCTTGCGAGACCTCGGGGGGACGTCAGTTGGTCGCTGACTAGTGTTTGGCAGTGCCTGTGAGGCGGCAGGACTGCATAATCGATGTGGGAATCGATTTTGGTGTCAAGGTGCGCGACTACTCTCTTTTTTTCTACTGCAGCCAACGAGTCTTCTTCAGGTCATTACAGGGCCATAGCAAGGGACCCAGAATGATGCCATGGACGACGTCGACGACTCTCGACCCACCACAGGCTCCCCGTTCCTCTAGGAAGACGACAGCACGAACACCATGCGAACGTCGACACCTTTCTACTACTCAGACCCCGGACTGCGGCGTATACTGCAGCGGGACGACTAGGAGACACGGCGAGGACCGTTTTTACTGTCCTCGTGTGCATCGTTTCCTCGCCGGCGCCTCCATTTTGTTCGACCTGGCAAATTTCGGCGACGACGACGATCACGGGATCGTTCAGGCTCTCCGGGTAGCGGCGGCGGTATCGACACCTGCAGAATCCACCACAGTCGTATTGTGGACCATCGACAAGGCTGTCGTCTGCTCTCAAATGCAGTCCGCCTTCTCTGGAACGGACACTTCAGAATCAAAGCAGGCTGTCGTCCTCGCCGGGCATTCGACTCAGCTTTGCCGGTTCAACGACGGTCGGTAGGTATTCAAGAACCTGAAGGGCCAGGCGTGTACGGTGATGCACATAACGTTAACGATGAGGATTTATTGGGGGTAGTTACAGATTCGGTACGAGAATGAAAATGTATATTGACCACATAATTCCCTCGAAATTCGCGGCGCAGGACCGCGCCCTGTGTGGGCGACATTTCATTTTTAAACCTACAATACGAAGTTCAGGACAAGACCACGAACACAACGACAGCACGAGAGTCCGTCGGCGGGCCTGGACCGCCGCACGGTGGGTGGGGTGCATCCGAACGCGTGAGCACATACTGGGATGACAAGCCCCACGCATGCGCGGTCCCACACTGTGCAGTGTAGCAACAGTGCGGCGGCAGTCCGAGCATAGTCACAGGCAAGGTCCCAGGCGAGTACCACCCATGCATGCATATATGGTGGCTTCGCTTCTAAAGCTGCATGGGCAGATCTCGTTCGAGGAGACTGCCCCACCACGCCGCGGTGTGGGATCGCGTCCACATGGCCTCCAACGCGTCTCACAGGACTCCCCGCATCGACCGGCAACGGCAGCCAGGCGGCAAATTCCGTGCCCAAACCGGCAGGTCCGTGATTTTTGTTACTTGGCTTTGACCATGCCCCTCGCCCGCGTCGTCTCGCTCTCAGACGGCGGGGCGAGCTTGGATGACATCCAGGGGATGCACGTTGGTCCTCTGCTAGTGTCTGGCAGTGCATGTGAGGCGGCATGACTGCTCAATCGACGTGGGAGTCGATGTTGGTTTCCCAGGTGCGTAAATTCAGTCTTTTTTATTACCATAGTTAACGAGCTTTCATTCAATCGTTAGGTGCTCATTTCTCATGAACACAAAACGCACTTAGGACCTTGTCGACGCTTTCTCAAGCTCCAACACTCACCGGTTCCGTTCCGACTTCTGCACGGCTTTCACAGCCTCCACCCCAGGCTAAATTTCACCACGATTTTTCGTGCAAGACTTTGAGGACCTTGACTGCGGTTGGTACTGCACTAGGACCACCAGAAGACATGACCAAGGTCGTTGCTGGGGTCCCCGTCGCTGTCGTTTCCTCGCCGTCGCCGCCGTTTCTGTGAGCACCCCAAGTTGCACTCACCACAATGACTCCCGATGTCAGTGGCGCGTCCGGCACACTGGAGACGATGGAAATACCATCCAGACGCACCATTGCTGTATTTGATAATCTCGCCGGACTGCGCAATCGACGTCGGAGTCGGTTTTCGTGCCAAGGTGCGGGATTTCTGTTTGTTATTGCTGTAGCTAACGAATTTTCATGGGATCGTTATCGACTCATTTCTGGTGACTTAGGAGCTTGACATGGACCTTGTCGACGCTCCCTCAAGCCCGCACGGCCACCCGTTCCATTCCGAACGCAGGACGACTCTCGCTGCCCCCATCCAAGGTTACAAGGAATGGCGAATTTTTCTTCGCTGCATGCGAGGACCTCGGCCGCGGTTATTACTGCAGCAGGACGACCAGGAGAGATGGCGAGGGCCGTTGTTGAGGACCCTGTGTTCCTCCTTCGCTTGCCGTAGCCGTCGTTTCTGAAGTTCCACCCCACCATAACGACTACCGATTTCAGAAGTGCGGCGGGCACAATGGTGACGATCGCAATACCATCCACAGGTACCACGGCTGCTGTGTTGGCCATCGATAAGCCCACCGTCGTCGCTGTGCTGCTACCGTCCGTTCCAATACTCATCCCCCCTCCCTCCAACGGCGTTGACCAGTCCTCAAGGGCTTCAAGCACATCGGCATTGAAGTCCCCCCCACGAATACTTGACACCTCGACGAAATTCATCGTCTGAATCATCGCCACCGCCGTCGTCTTGATGACATCAACGACTTTATACGAGATAACCCCACTCCTTTACATACCACAGCGACTGCCCGCCATTCCGAACATTGGCCACAGCGTGAACAGCGGCATAACGATCAACGGCAACTACGGAGGCCGCTGTAGCCTCCCTTTAACCATTCGCATGGCCAGCGTCGTCGTCTCGACACGCTGCGCCCACCCATCTGCCTCCCACGTCAATACCCACTTTTTTCTACAGTCTCCAGACGTCGTATATGATTTCTTCTGCATAATTCCGACATGGACTGAGCGTGCGAGCCTTTCAAATCGCCCTGGCTACCCTCGTCATCACACGTTGGTAACGTTCAAAACACACTCTGTCGCTTCCAACGGTGAGTAAAACTTTGCTCCGCTTCATTTAACCTGGCTAATAGTGAAGGTAGCAGCAATACTATGAACTGAACCTCTGCATACGGTCATCAAGTCTCGCCGCTGCGGCAATACTGCCGACAACGTTGCCATCCACCACGTCTTCCGCCCATCATTCATCATACCGCCTATGCTTTCGAAGGCTAGATTCGCGGTCTAGGACCGCGCCCCGGGTGGGCAACAGCTCATTTCTGGGAATACGACGCAGGTTTCAGCATGACACAGAGTCAGTTGGCGGGGCTGGACCGCAGAGAGGATGGAGTTTCCGAGTGAGAGGGACGTAGGAGCTAACGCCATAGGCGGTGCTGGACCACGGCCTGGGTGGGAGGTTACCACTAGCGGGAAATGATGCAGTGTTTCGCACGAAGATGATGATGGGGCGGGAGTCCATCGGCGGTCCTGGCCCGCAGCGTGGATGGGAGGGGCTTTCCAGCGCGAGGCAAGTAGAACAGCAGCAATACGCCCAAACAACCGTTCGCATATCGTCATCGAACGTCGCTCCACTCCACCAGTGCTGCTGCCAGTACTGCTGCCATTGTCGCTACCCACAATCGAAGGCTTCAACGGGTATATTGGCGGTGTAGGACCGCGCCCCGAGTGGGCAACAGCATACTTCGACGAATACCAAGCGGGGTTCAGGACGAGACGGAGTCAGTCGGCGGGGCTCCACCCCGGCATAGGTGGGAGGCTACACCTGGTGTGAAAGGATGCAGGACTCACCACGAGACGACAAAAACGGACGCATGAATATGAAGAAGAAAAGGGAGTCGGTGTATGGTCCAGGACCGCGACATGGATGGGGGTTTTCCAGTATGAGGTTACTATATCTGGCAAGGTCGTAAACAGTCCTCCCGCACAGCATGGGTGATCATTACCTGTAGTGAAGACGATACAACAACCAAATGAGCAGAGGACATCCGCAAGCAGGCCTCGACTGCGGCGTACATGAGGGGTTTTTCAATGCAATCATGGGTGAGTGGGAGTCCCTGGAAAGGTGTGAGAGCAATGAAACGAAGACACGACGTCGATACACAGTCCAGGACGGCAACATGGATTGCACATTTCAGTCCTGGAGATTGCGAGAAAGTGAGTTCGTTCATGGTCCTAGAACGCGACATCAGTGTGCAACTACAAGTTGCAAAAAGGTGTGAAGACAAAGAACAAAATGATGCATGTCTGTATGCTGTCATGAACCGCGGCATGCATGTGCAACAACTATCATCAAGAAAGAAGCTATGATGAGCGAAATACAGAGAGCACGTCAGTGGGTAATCCTGCACAGATGTGTGAGTGAGTGGTTTTGCCCAGCTGTAGATGACTAACATCTCACATTAGTAAGTTCCATGGGTGGTCCTGGACCCCAGTGAGAGGGAGCAAGATCTCAATTGAACACTGACCAAAGAACAAAGATAACATATACGATAAAATGATTGGTTCTCGCCAGAGTCGCACTGGAAGGTGAGCATGAGCACATGAAGGAGGGGAAAGGAAAACATGAAAGCAATGTAAAACAGCAGGCCGGTTTTAGGATAAAGAAAAGAAAGAAAAAAGGGGTTAGGGTTAGCCCCCCGTCCTTCGCCGAAGGCGTTGGGCGGGGGGTGCGATCACCAAAGGTGATCGCAGGGAGGGGGGTAGGGCAACGGAAACTCACCGAGGCGGTTCTTATTGATTGGGCGGTACGCAGAATCGTTATAAAGTCGTTATTGAGAGGCTAAACCACAGATTAGGGTTTGAAACAGCAGCCAAACTGATTGAGGAGAGTGCAACACACACGTGAACACACACATGGGAGGTCCTGCACCGCGGTGCGGTGGGTGTGCTTCAACTGATCACGTGAGCACACATGCAGTGTGACATGACACATGCACATATTCATGAAGAGCCCCCACACATGCGCGGTGCAGCACCGCACAGTGTGAACACAACAGCGCAGTACCAGTCTCAGCACAGTAGCAGCCAAGTAGGAATCCATGGAGCCATGCACAACAGGTGAGCACATCCATTTTAATAAAAGCCCCCCCAGTCCGCGGTACAGGACCGCCCTTATTGATTGGGCGGTACGCAGAATCGTTATAAAGTCGTTATTGGAGGGGCTAAACCACAGATTAGGGTTTGAAAGAGCAGCGAAAGTGATTGAGGAGAGGTCAGAGGAGGTCGAAGAAGGTGGGATGGCGGTACAGCAAGCAAGCAAGCAAGCAGGAGGAGTAGGTAGCATGCCCATAGATTTGGGTGTGCGGTCCTGCACCGCGGCATGGAGGGGGGTGTGTCGAGGTTGGATATGAGTGCACAGGTGAGCGTCGAATAGTGAGCCCCCCCCCCCACACACGCGCGGTACTGCACCGCGGAGTGGGTGGGGGGGTTACAAACAGTAATTATTTTTTGTACCGCTCAGTTTTGCTGAAATAAAAATTTGCAACATACACATGTATTCAGGAGGTGAATTCGAAGACATTCACCGTTTCAATTTTGCATGAGTGAGGCAGCGGAATGTGTAGGGACGTGCATGGGTGAGAAGCAGGCCCACCCATGCGCGGTGTGGGACCGCGCAGCAATGGGAGGGTCGTCAGATGCATCTACAGACATGTACGCGTCTGTAAATGCATCTGACGACGTCTCCGAGTATCAATTGCAGTCTCTCACGCATGCGCAGGCATCGTTTGAGCATGCGCGGCATCCCAGGGCATCCCGGATCGTGCCGGACCGGCCAGTCGGCATCCACATGGATGCCATGCAACCGGATCTCGGTCCGGATCGTGCCCTGCCAGCCCCGGCATGTTAGGGTTAGGGTTAGGGTTAGGGTTAGGGTTAGGGTTAGGGTTAGGGTTAGGGTTAGGGTTAGGGTTAGGGTTAGGGTTAGGGTTAGGGTTAGGGTTAGGGTTAGGGTTAGGGTTAGGGTTAGGGTTAGGGTTAGGGTTAGGGTTAGGGTTAGGGTTAGG